>RJWJ010000018.1:255262-663488 GCA_004363605.1 Indri indri | reverse complement strand
TTGAGAGTATCATACAGTTTTTGTTTTTGCTTCTGTTTATGTGGTGAATTACATTTATAGATTTGCGTATGTTGAACCATCCCTGCATCTCTGGAATGAAGCCCACTTGGTCATGGTGGATTATTTTCTTAATAAGCACCTGGATTCAGTTAGCTAGAATCTTGTTGAGAATTTTTGCATCTATATTCATAAGGGAAATCGGTCTGTAGTTTTCCTTTTTTGATGCATCCTTTCCTGGTTTTGGTATCAGAGTTATGTTGGCTTCATAAAACATGTTGGGGAGGAGTCCATCCTTCTCGATGTTGTGGAATAATTTGTGCAGGATGGGCACCAGTTCTTCTTTGTAGGTGTGGTAAAATTCGGGTGTGAAACCATCTGGCCCAGGACTTTTCTTTTTGGGGATGTTTTTTATTGCTGGAAAACAAAACTCTTGAAACAATTTTAATCTTAAAGAAAACAAGTTAAATCCCAGGTGGTTGATCAAACAAAAGGAAGGGCAGTTATGTTGTGGTCTTTCCCTTTAAAGGGGCAATTATGTGTTGTGAGTTTCTTCTTCTTTTTTTTTCCTGTTTGATAATTTATTTCTCTCTTGTTAGGATGGCCTTGTTAATAAGCTAACTATCAGAAACTCTCCAAGGGGTGTGGTCTGAGCCAGTCAATAGATTTGCTTTCTTCTAACCAACCATGTGCTTTTTCTTGGAGGGGCAGGATGGAGACTAAAAAAAAAAAGACCATGTACTATGCAAGTTAACTTGTCTGCTTCTCACAGCAAGTCTATGAAATAGTAGTAGTAGGATACTTATTTTTAATGATGGGGAAACCAAGGCCCAGGGAGGATGAGGAGCTTCCCAAGGCCACATGGCTGTAAGTGGCAGAGCCAGGCTATGAACTCAGAGCTGATGGCAGAGCTGGAGGTTTTAATCCTTTTTTAGGCAAACCAGTAGCACCAACTAACTATCTAATCACCCAAACTTCTCATTGTTCTGTTTTCTTCTAGGACCCCAAAAGCATTGATTTGTATCACCTTGTACATCTTCTAAATAGTTCTATTAAATAACTATATGGCAGACAGTATTTCTACTTGGCAGATAGAAAGGTAGAGGCTTACAGCCATCGTGGACTTTCCCTGGGAGCTGTGAGGCAACTTAGCACAGGGCAGGCACCCGTTTAGTCTCTACATACTCCCAATGACTCATATCCATGGTTACCTGATACTTTATGCTTTGTATTACATACCACTGATTTCTAGGCAGAATTACGAAAGTGCAGATGGATAGACTTACTTTAAAAATCAGTCCTTGGCCAGGAAGAGAGTATGCCAATAATTGTATTAACAAAATTAGCATGTTGCCTGCATATTGTCTTACTTATGCAAAGTTGTTTTATTAGCACTATGGGACAGGTGGGAATTGGTTGAAATGAAGGCATACACACCACCCTCCCTTCCACCGCTGTGTTTTCTGTGTCTAGGTCTTCAGAGCAGGGGCCAACCAGAATACCTGGCAGTTAGGTCCCAACTTAATGGGAATAGATGACCCATCTTTTATTATTTCCAATATAGCATTAGGTGCTTCCTCAGCTTGGAGGCCTACCGTATGGTCTTATGATTATAAAATAATAAGGGAAAAGTGAACCGAGCCAAATGATTAAGGTTTACAAGTGCTCTAAACAGGGTGCTCTGTCTCTAATCTGAGACACTGGGTCACAACGACCATTCAACACAGACAATGTAATTCAAAAACAGTTCTTCCAAATTTGCTGCCCAAGAACCACCCATCCCTTTATATTAATAGGATTTAGTTTTCTATCACATAATTTTCTTCATATTAACAAAATAAATCCAATCCACCAAGTGATTTATAGCCCCTCCCCCTAAATCCTCAACCCCCAGTGAGTGGTTCATGCTACAAAAGCAGACCCTGGGAATACTTCTGTATCATAAACCAAACCAAGCTGTTGAAGTTGGTTTTGTTATTTTATATTCCACTTTTTCACTGTGCACAATTCAGATAATTTCTTTTTAACACAACAGCAACCAAAGGGGAGGACCTGAGTCTAATGGCATTTCGACTCTGATCTTCTCGTGAGACACCAATGATATAAAATCTTGTAGTCAACTCTGTTTTTGTCTCTGCTTAGCCACTGAAACTCCATATTTAGAGATTAGTGCATAGCAACTGGCACTTACGACACAGGAAGGTAATTCCCTATGCTGGAAATCACCTGAAGTCCAAGTGGGTCCTTGGCTTCACACGAGAAAAAAATTCAGGAAGGAGCTGACAGTGTAAAGTGAAAGTGAGTTTTATTCAACAAGTATAGAAAATCTACTCTACAGACAGAGGAGAGGCTAGTTCCCCCTGCAAAGAACAGGCCCTGTGGTTCCTTCCTTTAGTTGATCTATGTAAGCAATGGCTTACTAACAAGCTAAACAAGGGGAGGAATATTCATGCTATTTCTTGCAGAGGGGCGGGGTTTTCCTGGCATTGGGTGACACCCTCCTTTTGACTGAATGTGGTCAAACCGGAAGTGTCATGGCGGCAGGTGCATGACGGGAGTGGGAGGTTGCCTTAGAAACTTGAATGGTAACTTTGTGGTAATGAAGTATATAATGAAGCTGTGAGGTCAAAGCAGCATGAATTTCTCTGCCCTCTTGGTTCTGACCAGTTGGAACTTGTCCTGCCCCCCATCTACTTTTTGCCGGTAGTTTGGAACCCCTCGATTTGCATCCTGTGTTGATGAGGGTGGTTTGACACTTTGTTTCCGTGACTTCCTGACTCAGCTAAGCAATGCCTGCTGGTTCCCTTTCTCACTTAGTCTTCCAGGGGAAAGTATTCTGGAACATAAAATAATTTAACCGTGTCTCCTCTCTTCGTCTATAAAATAGAAATTAAAAGAGCAGTTTTGCAAAGTTGTTGGGATTATTATGACAATGTATACAAAGTACCTGGTTCATGTATGGGCTCAGTGATAGCTGTTGTCATTTGCAGGGTTACTAGAGTAACCTAGAGCTTCTAATTACTTAATTCATGTCTCCTTGTGGCTCTGACAATCCCTCTGGCACAAGGAGTTACTGTACGGATAGAATTCTAGCTTCTAATTTGCAATCTAATGGATCATTGGCCATGGAAAAAGGAGAGGGGAAGAAATGGAAAATTTTCCTTAGCCCTCTGTGCCAGGTATTTTAATATTTACCATGGCAGGAGCCAGGTGTTCTCCCTCCTTCTCCTCTGGTATGAGAGGCAGAGAGAGAATCTCTGAGCTGCCCTGGGAACTGCTGTGAGGTCTGACTCCAAAGTCCAAGCCTGTGTGTTCAGGAGAGATTTCTAAGAGGAACTCGTGTTTCTCCTGCTATCACTGTACTTCAGTAACTCCCATGTGGACGCAGAGGTGAGGATAAGGTACTTCAAACCCAGATGCCACCAGGAAGATGGGGAGGAGGGTTGTTATTTGCATTCTGACAGTTTTAGGTCAGTTATGTTAAAGTTGGTCAGACTGAAATGAACAAACAGGGCAAAAACGGAAACAAGAGCTAACCGCTATCCACACACAGTGTACTTTAAAAATGTTTTTATTGAATATTAATCAATTACAAGTACTGTAAGTTAGACGTGAAGCCAAAGCACAATTACAGGTTAAATATAATCACAAAGATCTCTTAAATAGAAACCCACCATGCAGGCAGGTTAAGTTCGTTGACGCCCTCTTTTGGAAATAAGTAGGAGGTGAGGGGAAAAAAGGACTTCCATTGCAGGTGAAGGATGAAGACTAGAAGAATTCACATGCTAGAAGTGATTTTTCAGTGACCAAATCGGTAGGATTGCCAGATTTAGAAAAACAAAACAAAGGAAAAACCAAGGATGCTCAGTTAAATTTGAATTTCTTACAAATAATGAATACTTTCACTGTAAGTATATGTCAAATATTGCATGGAACATACTTACGCTAAAAAACTGTTCATCTGAAATTCAAATTTAATTGGGCATCTTGTATTTTATCTGACAATCCTACAAATAGACAAATGCAGAAAAGAAAGGCGAGGGGATGGGAACCCCCTGCCACAGGTGGGTCACACAGAGACTAAAAAGAACGACACCAGTAAGGAACCAAAGAGTCACTACACTGGTTACTTACACAGACCAACATCACGAATGAGAACATACAATTACTACTCCAAATGCTGTTGCCAGGAAACAGTTTCTATTTCCTCCAGGCTGGTTTTGTAAATGTTTTTGAGAAACCTTGTTGAGAAAAGTACCTTTTTTGTTTGTAGGTATCAAAGACGAATATTACCACTACAAGGATAAGATGAGCTTGAAATAGTGGGAGAAGCAGGGATCATAATGCACATGAAGAGTTTCAGTGTTCTGTGTCATGAATATAACGCAATGTGTTACAAAGTCAAGGTCATCTTCTGGGTTTAGGCTGTTAGCTTCAAAGATTTCGGTTCCTTCCTAACTTTCTAACTTTTATTGTCCCTAGCTTTTCATCCTGAACTTTGGGAGGGGCGTGGGGGTGTGAGAGGGACACCCCACTACCAGAGTTCAACTGTTTCTCTGCAAAAACTCTGCATCAGCTGAGGGCTTTAAGGGCTGCCTGCAGAAATGGGTAGACAGACACAAAATAACAAAACAATCCAAATGTTGAAGCCTGGGAGACTCTCTTTGAAAGGATGGGTGGTAGGGCAGGTGTGGAGGGGTGATGTATAAAGCAAAAAACAGGATGTGAAAGGAAGAGTCAAAATGCAATCAACCTCTACAGCGCGAATGTTCTTTCAAAGGAGGCAGAACTCTCTGGCTGACGTATAAAACTGGTCACACCGCGACCACATTTGGTCTTACAGAGTATATAAAATCTTTAGCTTCATACATGTTTTTCACTTTAATATCACTATAGTTTATATTTTAAAATGATTAAAAAACAGCTTTTGTATCACTCAGATTCTACATGTTATCGCAGTTGTTGCCGTATCCCCACAAGACACAACAGGCTTTGAAATCTTTCTAGCACTTCTCCAAACCAGAATTCTGGCAGCTGAGGAATTTCAGATATACACAAATTGGAATGGATTGATTTTTATCAGCTCCGTCGTATGCATGGGAATATTACTTAGGAAACACACCCTCATGAAATAAGCTTAACGAGTATGAAATACACGGAGACACGCCTGACTCACGGACCCCTCTCAAACACTAAAAATGGAATGACAATGTTTTATTTATTAGCATATAAAAGGTTAAAAGTTTCTGCCACAGTTAAGGCTTTCTTAGGAAGGAAAATTTAATTGTCTATGAATTGCAGAACGTAAGAAGTTGCCTGCAGAAACCTCACTTTTTAGAGTGGTCTTTTTGAATGTGTTTCCTTTTCATGTGCTAGATGTGTCCAATAATAGCTGAAATATTACCTTCACAATTACTTTCTTTGCATTTTGCTGGCATTGATGTGACATCAAACAAATTTAACTTCAGTCTTTGACACATGAAATGCTATTTTAATGTCAGGTTTGAGTATTTGCTGAATGAAGAAAGTCTATATAGTGCTACACAAGATAAGTAGCCAAACAGAAAACACAGTAAGGAGGCTATTTATCACTGATGTCACATGAATATGAACACGCGGGGGGCAAGGTGCTTGAAAATACACACCATTTCTGTTTGCAAGGCCATCTGTAGGAATCCAGATAGTGCACATGTTTAAAAAGGGAGGGGGAAGCAATGTCCAATGACCCTTTGTGCAATCGGGAGATATATTGAAATAGATAAAAACCTAGACAACTTACTGCGTTCTAATGCTGTTTTCCCGTGTACGCCAAAATTTTATTTTTTGTATAACAGCTATAAGAATACAATGTTAATCTACATTACTTTATTTGCTTGCCAAATACAGGCATTTCTCTGTGTATTTCAATGCACTTTGCTATTTTGAGAGCAAAGGGAAATCGGTCCAGCCACTAGCATTAAGCTCAAAGGAGTACAAGGGTGCTATGCTATTTCATGAAAATTCTGCTGATGGTTGCTTAAAAAGCTAGAAATTCCAAACTCCAAGGAGGAAAAGGAACATAATCCTGGTGGTACTGCTATTATTTTGCATAGGATTAAATCTCTGGGTTCCATGCTGTCATTTGTTAACATGGTGGCAGAATTTTCTGAGCCCAGCGCATGAGGCCTAATACCCATTTCTGGTTGCGACACAAAAATGGAGAGGGACCTAGTCTCCTTTTGGAAGACCCAAGATGGAGAAATGAGGAAAATGAGTAGTGTCAAAGGTAACTGTCAGAGCTAATTTTAATTCCAGACTAGTAATCTGGGGAAAAGGGAAGGAGGTCAAGTCCAAGGAGAAAGTGTCTAGTCTAGGGCGCTCAGTATCCAGTTGGCCAATACCTGGTAAACTGGAACCATCAGGGCTAGAGAAGCCCTTCGCCTTTATAACTCCAGTAAAGCTGGTGGAGATGCTCAGATTCTCTTCCATGTGGTTTGGGAAACTGAGGGGCCATTTCCAGGGAGGCTGTATCAAAAGTCCCCAGCTTGCTAGTGTTTCTATACAGCACATATACAAAAAATTAAATGGATTTCTGCCTAATTTAATGCCATGCTTTTATATTGCAAAGGGTTCTTCACATTGCCATAGATGAAAATGCCAAATGTAATCAACTTCTGCTAACTTTTGAGCATTCTCATGATGACCTTTGGTTTTCAAGTTCTGGAAAAAAAAAAATGCATTCAGCTCCTTTGATAGACCCATTAACCTACTCTCTTAAGGAGATGAATAATACACACACGTTCTTTCAAGAACTGTTATATACTTGAATCGTTACGAGAAGCACTGCAAATGTCTTCCTTACATAGTACCTTTACTCGGCACACAGAACATCAGACATATAACACTGGCAGTTTAAATACTGAACCACAGTTTAACTTCTCAAGTGTAAGGCCCAAGTTTAAAACTGGCACATCCATTAATCTAGTTAGTATGATGGAAATGACATACAACCACAGTTAGGTAGTGGTTTATCTTTTTAATGAAGCTATAAAGCTTTCCATATCTATACCATCTTAACTCTTTTACTTAACTAAAAATCACAGCTGTGTTTATCATTTTAAACCATGTCAGGCTGGGGGGACAAGAAATACACATGTCACAGCTACTGAAAACTACACAGATGGCAATTTCTTCAACCCTTTGTTACAAACAGCAAAAAAGGAGGGAAAAAAAGCCCTCTTAATGAATATCAAGTTTCAAAGCTTCATATGGAATTCTAGTGTTATTAAACAAGTAGCCAAGACACAAACACCCAGCTTGGGTCACTGAGACTTCAATAGAAGCAACAACTGAAGCTAATTCTTGATTTAATTTTGAGGACCCATGCAAGATTTGGCTACAAAATTCAAACTAGTCTGGATGCCTAGTTCTAGCATTGGATTCAAGACAAAAAGAAAGCAAAATGTGTATTTGAAGAGCCTATTTCTAGCAAATTGTCATGTAATCATTTTATTTCACTTCAGGAAATTAAAGGTGGTCACAGCTTAATCAGCCTGCATTTAAAAAAACAAAAAAACACAAACAACAAACAGAACCCAAAATAGTTTTCAGGGCTTTAAATTGAAATGGTAAGTTTGTGTCGCACTGTTTTTCCTATTTTCCCACCCTGTTTATATTACTTTTGCTTCAAAATGGAGTAGATGCATAGCATGTCAAGTAGATAAATTAATGCACTCAATTCAATATTCAGTTAAGGTGAAAAAGGCAAATGTGAGAACTATAATGGGTAATTTTCTGTAAGTGTCAATGTGCAGTTGGCAAATGTTGATTATAATAAGCAGTAATTGTGCAAAGAAAACAGTATGGTATTTCTTTATCACCCTCATTGCAAAAATATTCATAACTAAAAGGGCTTTGGTTTCAATTTTTTTCTCCTTGCCTGAATATATAAAGAAGTTTGAGAAAATGGTTCAAAAATTTAGTGCAGGAATCTTTATGAACTATCTGAAGCATGCCACTCAGACCCAAAATCTGGAGTAAATAAAGAAGTTCTTGCATT
Source organism: Indri indri (assembly GCA_004363605.1). Classification (NCBI taxonomy): domain Eukaryota; kingdom Metazoa; phylum Chordata; class Mammalia; order Primates; family Indriidae; genus Indri; species Indri indri. Next base: position 655,453 of record RJWJ010000018.1, on the reverse strand, counting down.
TGTATACATCTGTCTGCTGAACAGGATCTGAACCCTAGCTTTCTAAACTGAAGAGAGTAATATTTTTGTGACTCTAATGAAGTACAATAATTCCACTGACTTTGGAAATAAGGCAGCTAATTTGGGGGTGACAATTCCAGTGGTATGGATTAAGTGAAGGGAAGTATTTATTTTTGGAGGCGTCCCTTGATCCATCTGGGCTGCAATGACATAGAGCCACGTGCTCCTCACATTCCTTAACGCCATGCCTCCTTCATGGCCTCTGGCTGTTTCACCTGGAAATGCAAATGTTTCCCTGGCCGTGCACGTCTTCGCTCTCCAGCACTGTCCTGAACGCCTCTGCAGCAGGCTTGTATCAGAATGAGCAAGTGGATGGACCTCACCAGCTTTGACTTCTCCGAACTTGGGAGCTCCTAAGTCAAGTTGATGTCTGTGCCTTTCCCTTGTAAGATGGGCCAATGCATAAAAGCATACCAAAACTTGCTGATTTTCTTTTTCATCTCAGTTTATGTTAACGAGAAGCACAGATGCAAAATAAAACAAAAGTTTAAAAACAAAAAAAAGGAAACTGAATCTTGTTCAGCCAGAAGCTTGGGTTGCGTTGCTAATGATTTTTGTTAGTGTGACTTTGTGCAAAATATCCTCAAGAAGGCTCTGGCTCATTTTCAAAGTAACCAAAAAACCGAAAGCCAATGATGCATGTTTGGAAAAAAATAAACGAGCCTATCATGTGTGTATTTGTTATATACATGTGCCACGTGTAACAAAGCAAATGTAGTGTGTGAATTGTGAACATCTGAAAAAGTATTGGTTTTCTTTTTTTCCATTTCCAAGTCTAGATCAAAGCAATCTTGCTTTAGAAACAGATAATTGCAATGAAAATGAGCCTGAGATATGTTAAAAGGCCGCCCCTGTAAACATTTCCTCAAAGGGAACAGTAGCAGTTGAGTATGTATCAGTTACTCATACTATATTCATCACTATAGCAATGCTTTATAAAAGACAAACAGCTTATTTCTAGGCTGTCAGGGATTTATAGAATATTGATTTTTTTTTGTTGTTGGAAACAATCCACTGTAATCCAGTCCCAGGTTTAAATCCGATCTGGCTTTTACCAGCAGGCATTCACTAGGTCTTCTGCTCTGCGGCTGTGGCGGTCTGTGAAGGAGCTTCCGGCTTCATGATCTGGTATGTGATGAGATACTCCGGGTATGCCTGGAAACGACGAGCAGAAAAAACAAATCACCCTTCCGGTAGGTACAACATTAAAGCCTTGCTAATGTGGGAGCCTCAGAGGCTGTTCATCCTAGCCAGCTTTCTACAGGGGCCCACTCAATTAACAGGTGCCTGAATGATTAGAAGGTCCCCCTACTTAGCTGTATATAAACGTGTAAACCCTACAATCTAGAAAACTGTCTGAATGCTATTTCTATTTGAATACTGTAAATTAGTTAGTTACATTCTAGGCATCCCTTATGAGACAGCCATGTGCCATAAACAGGAAAACTAAGGCATGAATAGTTTTCTTTTTTGCCTCAGGTAGCACAGTGCTGTCACAAATAATTCTGAATCGAGTTCAAATTAATTATAGAAAATGATGTAACTCACTGAGCTAGAAGGAGTAAGGGTGGGATGTGTTGAGTCACCCATGACCTAGAGGCCACAGTTTGGAGATAATTTTAATTAGTTAATTTTTAAAAATTATCTTTTATAGGAAAGACAATGGCTCAGATTTAGACATGCTTCCCTACTATTCTTTCTCTTTGTCTCTTCTCTCGCAGTGAGTACCACGGAAGGCTCGGTGTCTGGGCTGGGCAGGGTACTTCTCGATGGGTGCAGGAAAAGGTAGGTTGTTACAAACCTTGCCCAGAAACCACATGGAGCCAGTAGTTGGAGGGAGGGGGGCAAAACACCCCTTAGTTTGGATACTGTGTAGGAATTCTTCAACCCTAATATAACATGATGATAAAACTAGACTCGGGATTTCAGAGTAGTGTGTGGGGTCCAAAAATAATGTGTTGAATGCTGACTTATGAATTACTTGCATACAGATGTGGAATAACATAAGAAAAGGAATGAAGGATAAGAAAAAACTGGACTGTTTAATATTTAGAATGCAGAAATGTGATCAATTTCCTGAATAATTTCTTTATATACCTTGATTTTAGGAGGCAGGAACTATGATATATCTGTGTCTCAGATTTCCTAATTTATAAACAGGAACTGTAATATTAGAATTTCTATGAGAACTAAAATGGTCTTAGAATAGATTTAGCATAGTAAGAATCTAATGTGTTAGTGATTATTATTAATGCTATTATTTTCATCACTATTATCATACATGTATGTCCTAAGAGGTCTCAGCAAGGATTAACATAAATGTGTTTTAAAAAGTTATAACTGTCTCTATAGATGTAAGGAATCTGTCATTCATAACATTTTTTCCCCCAAAATTCCAGTCTGCTCAGATCTGAGTTAAAAACACTAATGGTTTCCATCTTTAGCATACTTAGTTGGGATAACCAAGATTGACAATCTCTGATTTTCCAATCTGATGTTTCAATAACTAAACAGTTTGTAGTTTTATTTTGTTATAATTTGTATACTGCTTAATTCTGGAAATGGTTTACTAAAACAAGCTAGGTCAGATATCTATTTTTAACTCTAATTTTGTTATAATTTGTATACTGCTTAATTCTGGAAATGGTTTACTAAAACAAGCTAGGTCAGATATCTATTTTTAACTCTAGAGTTGAGTATAAAGAATCTAACAAAGCTCAAACACTGGTGGAAAAATGAAAACACTAATTAGTCAACCAATGGTTTAACGGTCAAGAAAATTATTTATTCATCACAAGTATGGGAGCATCTACCATGTAAAAACACTCTGGTCTCAGATATGGACCCTGCTGGGAAGGAGCTTACTTACCATCTAGTCTCGTAGGCTAAGCCAGACAAAGAAAGGAGACATTTAAACATTATCCAAGTTGGCATACGCTATGTGTCACAAATGAGTGGGAAGCCCACTCCTACTTCCTTTTGTCCCAATGCAGTTTAATATCTATGATAATTTGCATGACACATTCTTTTTGCTTGCAGAAATGTTGCTTAAGCAAAGGAGTCAGTAATGCCAGTGTTTGAATTTTGGTAGCACATGATTTAAGGTGATCCCTGACACGTGTAAATTTCAGTCAGGCAGATTCTAAGATTCTAATGACATGAATTACTTAAAGGTCCTTATCTGAGTGCTCCTGGTCCCTGCTGATTAGGCTACCAAATTGTTTTTGTGCACACTTTAATCACATCAAAGTCCTGAGGGGTTTAAGGCAAGGGAATTACAAAACTGCAGGACTAGGAGGGCCTAGAATGGACCAAAAAACATTACTTCCTGTCAAGTTACTTTAAATCCATGCTGGTCATAAATACATAAAATGTACTGTTTTTAAAGTTTCAACAATTGCTTTTGGTACCTCAATTTCAGAAAATTCTTAACCCGAATTCCTACTGCTAAAATTTAAACTCGGATGCTCTCAGTTTATTTTTCATGGAGATGAAGCAGGAATTGTCATGCTCTCTTGAATAATTTTGTGTATTTGGAAACCATTCTATAAATCATTCCGTAGTATTTTCTTCTCCAGGTTAAATGATTCTGCGTTGTCCACATCATTTCAGCAAAACACATGAAATCTCTGTAGCAAAGCCAATCTTCCCTCTATTCCACACCCTACCTGGCTCAAGACTGATAGCATATAGTAAAATATTGTTCTCATAAGGTTATATTTTTTCTCTTTTAGTGTAGTTGTGGCATTCATTTAAAATTCAATTAAGTTCAGACAAATTGATTTTTTGTTTTTGAACAAATTGGTAGATGTTCAGCAGTACTGGGATGGCTAAGGACTGGGAAGAAACTATAGAAAGTTTTCTGTATGTATACACTTCTCTGTATATGTATTTCCAGGCCTCAAGAACAGCCTAAGGTCCCAAACCTTTGCTTCTCAGCTGCCCTCTTGTTTACACTGAGCTGACAGGTAACTGACGGGTTGTGTCAAAACCTGGTGTCAGAGAATCATTTTGGTATCTTCATTGTGTACTGAAAGACTAATGCTATGACTATGTGGTGGGTATTTCATTAAGAGGTTTTGTTAACTCTCACATGGTCCCCATGTTCTGTATGGACACGTGCAGTAGCTTGGTCATGTTTATTTGATGAGTGTCATACCTGTTCTCCTCTGTAGATGACATATTCAGCATACGCCAGCCCATTGACACTGGGTCTACCGATAACCGAGTGATGTCCTGGGGGAGCATGAGCCATTTTCATGGTGCTAAATTGCAGAAAGGATTTTCCAAGGGTCACTCTACAGAAAAGCATTTGTCTAAAGAGAAAAGAAAAGTGATGCTTTGAAGGAAGCTTTAAACCTTAGAATAATATAACTGTAAGGTTTACTGATTTTTATAAAAACAATTTAACATAAAAGCAAGCTAATTTGAGTGTCATTTTCAAATTTATGAGTAGGAATGGGATGGCATTTGATATAGTGATTTACTATAAACAGTTATCAAAGTAGTTTTGGTGTGGCTTAGGAATATACCTGGCAGTAAGTTTTAGCTAGTGGGAAAAGGGAAATACTAGAGAAAACTGAGTGCCTGCATGGGTGGCTAGGCGGAATGTGAAGAAATAAGCAGATAGGAACAGCACCTGAAATGAAGGTTGGGTTTGCTCATTATGAGGAAAAAATCAAAAGTGAGGTTAGATAATAAAACTAGGTTATGAACAAAAATACTTAGCTTAAACATATGGCTGGAAATCATACTACTAGAGTGAACATGCATTGGGGCAGATATAGTATTATAGAGAGTAAGAAAGGTTGATTGGGGAGAAAGTATATCATATACATACTAGGGATTGGCAAACTATAGCAAATCCAGCCTGCCACCTGTTTTTTTTGTAAATTCTATTTTATAGGAACACCATGCATTCATTTACGTATCATCTATGGCTGCTTTTGCACAAGGGCAGAGTTGAGTATGTTGACAGGGACTGTATGGCCTACAAAGCCTAAAATAATTATTATCTAGAATACTAATTTAAAAAAAAGCTTGCCAATCCCTAATATAAGCAAAAAACATTTTAATTAATCAGTATAGTTGGTCACACTGTTAAATGTACATAGTTATTATTCAATCAAATAGTTTGTTTTTAGCAATAGAGTCTGACCTTTGTGTTGTGACCCATCAGAGATACTATTCTGAGTCAACTAAAATTTGTGCTGGGCTCAGGATAACTGGATCCAGCCCAGCCTGATGGCTTAGCTGGATGCTGCTGAGGACCCTCCAGGATGCTGGCTTGGCATCGACCGTATTCTCTCGTAGGGCCCAGAGGAAAGGGTTTTGCTAGCTCTACGTTACAGAGAGGCTTTTTGAGCCTCATCTCTACACTGTGGCAGTGCTGTGCTGTCACTAGATTCTGCGTGCTCCCAGTCCATTATGTCGTACACAGCTTGACCTTAACAGGCCCTGGCCTCCTGCCTCTGCTTCCTGCACCAGGGTTCCCCTGTCACCACTGAGGCAGGAGAAGATGGTGGGACCTGCCCAGCCAGCCCATGAGGTGGCAGGTGGAGAGTGCTGGCTCATGCTTGCTCACTGCGGTGTATTATGCGATTGCAGCAGCCCAAACTGTAGGGGTACAGATGCCCTGGGGAGCAAATTTTGGCCAATGTAAGATGGGAGCCAGCAGTCAAATTCATCCCTCTCTCTCACTGACATGCTACTGTTCTGACATGCAGTGATTCACACAGCCTCTCTGGAGATGTCTCATGGACCGAGCCAGCAACTGCACCTGTCATGAGACTGTGGCCAGCTCATTAATGCACCTCACTTCTTTTTGGACCCTCATTCCTGCGTCCCTGGGACTGCATTTGCCAATAAAGTACTAGTCATACATTTTTGCTTCAAGCCCGGTTTTCTAGGAAATCCTGGCTAAGGCATAAACTTGTGTGTCTAATTTTAATAAGCAACTGGTAATCCTCATCGAGGTTCACTTTTATTGCTTATTCAGGTTCATTTTGTCTCCATAGTAGTTATGTTTGAAGCATCAGAAAAATGCTTTTGCAGGCTCCATTTTCTTGGGCATTTCTGTGTGTTCTTAACCACAGAGGTCTTAATGGAAGGAAGTCTCCTCTGGACATATGGCATCCATCTTAGAATGGCTGATAGTAGTTTTTTTCATAACATAAATGATCTAAGTTTTAAGGTCAATAACTACAATGAATTTCAAGGTTATATGGGTCTTTTTAAGGTCTTAACTGAATCCTAAGATATCCTATTTAGCTGACTTTGCAAAACTAATGCATTTGATTAGTTTAACATCCCAATTTTCATAAAGTGTAATTCTTTTGTATTTTTCATTGGCAAGGAAGGGAATAGTATTTTTTTCCACTGATTTCAGAGATAGTATACTATTATTTTCTTTAATTTCTGAGTTTTAACATCCTATTTAAAAAGCTGAAATTCATTTGTTTGCTATTAATTCCTAAGTTGATATTTTGAAGTTACTTTTCAAGGCTAATTATATATCTCGCCTTAAAACAAACACCACCACCAGCAATATCAGAAGCAAATTAAAGAGTCTTCTTGTTTATAGAAGTTGTGCATTTTAGAACTAAAGGTTTTTTTGCTCTACGGAAATCATTCTCAGCCTTTTCTTGTTCTGATTCCGAAGGAAGGAAAGTAAAGCCTAGGGAAAAAGCCAAGATGCAGGGAATTTCATTACAGTCAATGACTGCTGAACATGCGTCTGGTTTTTACTCCTGGTGTTGGCTTTGCTGTCATTGCTCCCTAGGGCAGAGGCTGATGAGCTGTACCTACTCAACACCTAAGCCTGTGTGATAATCCGTGACTTCTGAGAGCCTGAAAAACTAATTGAGTTCATGACCCAAGGGTGGCAACCATGACACTAAAGGTAAGATGCTTACCTGTGACATATATAACACGACCTGTCTTTGTGTGTAGGGCAACCTGTTCCTCCTCCAATTCCATAAACATACTGGTTGCTTTTCGAGGAGTTTTCAGCAAAATAAATCCCAGCTCCAAACATTCCTCCTATGTATGCATGTCGCTCATCAAACCCTTTATGAATAATGGCATTAATGAAAGGAGAACCTTAAAATATAAAGATAGAGAGATTAGTTTTTGAATACTATTCTAGAATCTCAATTAGTTGCATAATACTTGCACTGGGTAGATTAATATTAAGAATTAAAACATAAATAAAAAGTTTATTTTCTAAGTTGGTCTATTATACATAATGTATTAGGACTAGATTACAGTAAAAACACTTCACCAGCTGGCTCAATGTGCAATTTCAGTTTTGAAACAATTTCAGGTAAGTTATGTTCATTATACATGCCTTGGAAACCCCGCAGCAACATGTAATGCATTAGAAAGCTGGTACCAACAAGTAATTTACTTGGAAAAAAAAATTAAAACAAGCATTTTTAACACAACCCTATTAGAGTTGATTTAACACAGATTTTTCACTTTATTGAATTCTGCAAAAGCCCACAGAGATGTCTGCAATTACTGCCACGCTACTCACCGTGAAATAACATGCGTTCATTGTGATGGTTGTGATTCTCCTCGGACACTTCCTTTTGTCTGTGACAGAATCGCTCTCTCAACTTCTTGTTGACAACTTTTTGAATCTTTAAGGATAAAAGAGAAAGAAAGTAATTATCAGTAAAATGTATGTTTATGATTTAAAGTGAAATGCATGTTTTCCTTTAGGCACGTTCAATTTTTGTTTGCTTAAGACAATTTAAAAATGATAAAGTTGCCATGTCAGTGTAACTTGGTTAATATTCTAGCTTTTAGTGACATAATTTTCAGTTATGGTTTCTTTATTTAGTATCAGACCTGGCTGTTACCTAAATAGCATCTCAGGAGGGTTTTTTTTTTTAAGGTTATTTTTAGGCTCCTCCCAGACTAAATGAATTTTAGGAGATGGTGGCCTGGAAATCTGTATTTTTAAAAAAGGTTCCTGAGTAATTCTGATGTGCATCAGTGTAACTTTCACAGGTTTGTTGACTCAAAGGGTGAAACAAGTTCACAACAGATTTTATTCATCTTTACAATATCCCTTTGAAAAAAGCATATAACAGTTATCTGTTCTATATTATACATTAAGATACTAAGATTAAGAGATATATGTATTCTGGTATATCCACTGACTCAATTAGATTGAATATCCAGGCCTTAATGTTACTTTCAAATGATTAAAAAACACCTGCTGTCAGCTACGGTCTGAATGTGTGGATGAGCAGGGAGAGAGCCCTGCCCACGTGCGCATCAGCAATACCAGCTGACCAGCCTTCTGTTTGCAGCGTTGCGGTTTTCAGGGTGTCCTCTATTTCTAGTGAAGTATGATCTTGGAGTGTTAGAGAGATTGTGGTGAGGAGAGTATTATCTGATGGATTATCTTTGACAGTTTAAAAATATTGACTTTAAAAATTTTTTTTCATTGTCTAGATCTGATTTTCAGGCAATCTAATTTTCACCATGAACATTTTTAAACTTACTCGAATGACGTTATATCTGTTGAAGATGCCACCAGCATTACCACCATCTCTGTGTTCTCGAATTGTACTCTGCATCTATAGAACAAAATAAAATAACTATCTTTATGAAAATACACCAGTGTATCATTCTAAAGACATGCCTTCCATTGTTTTCAATATTTCATTATTTTACTGATGAGCCTGAAACTCAATCACTAATAAATAAATCGGAGTTCATTATAAATCAGCAAGTTTAGTGGCTAAGTACTTCTGGTGAGGAAATAGTCATAAACATAAATACTAACTATATGCATTTTTGATTTTTTAAATAAAAGCTCTGAAAGATTTTTCTGTAAACACAAGAAGGAAACGTAGAAAAAATATCACATTAAATCATTCACAATTACTATTTTATGTTATTGAGAATGTGATTAAGCCAAACAAAAACTCACATTCAGTTAATACCCATTGGACAAATGCTAAAAATAAACAGTAATTTAAAAAGAATCAATAGTTTTGTTTCCTAGGTGAAATATTCCATATTATCTCAACAGTCTTTATTATTTATTTGAAATAAGAATGGGAACTATCCCCTTTATCTGAACTACAGGTGTTTTAACCTCTGGTAGCGCATTTTGAAATTGTTCTTGAACAATAATGAGACAGGAGTCAAAACAAACTTATGGCCCTGCAGCTCAAATGGCTGGTGACACACTTCCCAACAGATCACCTCTCTCAATAGTCTTTACCTTGGGGTCTTTAAGTATACCCGCACAGACCAGGGAAGTTGACCATAATGTATTACTAAAGGGAAGTTGACCATAATGTATTACTAAAGGGAATAATTTTCTTCTGACCACTGCTCATCCTTCTTCCGCTTTTCAAATTAAAAACAATTATGGAAAAAATATTTTAAAGACCTAAGTTTCTCATAGAAGTTAACTCATAGGGTAAATTTTCTATCTCAGTGCTCTATTATTTGTGAAGAGAGTCACTATATTTTTGACATTAGTATCAGAATGGATTATACTAACTACGGGGGCAATAGGAGATAAGACACTAGAACAAACCCATGATGTCTTCCTGATAAGCTAAGTATGAGCTCAAATACTGCCCCAGGGTTATGGTCCTGAGTTCCCTAATGTGACTTCCTAGCATGGGAATGGGAATAATATGGGCAGTAAAAAAACCCAAAAATGTAAGCATACCTTTTTCTGCTTAGGTATTTGCATAATAACGGAATTAGGCACTTTGTTTATTATGGGTAAGAAGAAGTGAGGCATAAGCCATCAGTGGAGAGGGGCTCTCCATGGCATTTGTCTGCCAGGAGGTCCACACGAATAGCCTTAATCTGGAGCTTAGAATAATTGTGACCGAAGGAATGAAACATGACACAGAATTATGAGGCAGACTCAGAAGCATACGTAAAAATTAGGCACATTATTCTATAATCACATTTTATACCTGCATGATAATAAAGATTAGAAGATACTCGCTATCTAGGAGGCAAGATTGTCACTCCGTATCATTCTTGGGTAGCACTATAACAATACAAGGAAATAGTGGGAATAGGATCCTTACTTGTGTAAATTTCAAGAAAATCTCCAGAATAAAAGGACAGCTCTGCTCCCACTCATTGCAAACCCCAGGCTTACGATGTGAATGCAATGTGGCATAGTTACAATCCACGATCATATTTTAATTTTGGCCACAACGACTAAGGGAGACTGAATGATAGACAGGCAAGTGACCATAAGACAATGTTAAGATGAGATGGTAACTCTCCTGGAAAAACAGGTTTAACCACAGGTTTCAGGAAAAGAAAATTAAAGATTTCTGATGTACATTACCTCTTCTTCTACTGACTGATACTCTTTATCTTCTGGAGCAAGATCCAGCAAAATAGTTCCCTGATTAACACAGTGAAAAGTCAGATAAGGATTGGTGCCTGTAGGAGAGAAAAATTAACATATAAAACTAATGTCCACATTACTCAGGCTCTATCTTAGGGAAATCTCTGTCAAAAACAATTGACATTTTGAAATAAGCCTGAACTATTTGCAATTTGAACCTGATACATAAGGTTATATTAAATAAATGCACCCAAAGACAGGAGAAGAAACAGAGACATGTTTGGGGATCAATCGTGTCTGTTTTTACAGAGCTCCCTGTGCGTACAACAGAGCTCAACAAGTATTTGTTGAAATGAACTCAATCATGAACATACATGAAACTATGTCTGACACAGAAGGGAAACACACCCTGAAATTATAATGTAGTCAGGTCTAAAACATAAGAATTATCCTCTAAAAACTCTGATGAGATGGCTTGAAACAGCTATTACAATAGCTTTAAAATACATTATCCTTGTTAATTTCGTGAGGGGACAAAAATAGAGATAAATAAGCAAGACTTAAGCTCAAAACCTCTTAACTTTTAGTTTCAGATAACTCTTGCAATTTTTTTTTGTAGCTATGTACATTAATTAACTGACATATTCAAGTTGTTTCCTTTCTCTTCCCTGCTTTCCCAGAGTGACAGTTCTAAGAAACAGACAAATGACAAGCATGGAGGGAAACAGCAAAGTGCAATGGAAGAGGACTGAGCTGACAATCGTGAGGGATGGAGAAAGGTCAGACTACGAAAAGCCATGTCACAAATGTCTGATTCTATCCTAAAAGCAACAGGCTTCTAGGGAGGGGTTTTAAGCAATGAACGTGATATGACCACGTGCTTGTTCTGAAAAAGAGCTCTGTGGTTACAGTGCAGGGAAGGTACCGGCTCGAGGCAAAGGCGATGGCTGAGATAAGCTGGAGGGTGGCCGACCGTTCAGCAGAGAGACAGTGTGGCTTGGATTAGGCGACAGCAGTGGGAAAGGACAGAGCACAGAGATTCCAGAGAAATTTAGGATATAAAATATGGGAAGAGAGGGAAGACTGACGCTGAGACTTTTCCAGTTGGAGGGAGTGTGACGCCCATGACTGGGTTGGGGAAGGCAGGAGATACCACACTAGTTCAGTGCATGCCTCTGGGGCCAGACTGCCCGAGTTCCAACGCCAACCTTGACATTTATCTCGTACCACCAATATCTGAAATTTACTGTTTTCTGAGTAGCTTACCTTGTTGTCCACCTAAAAGTCTTTCTACTCCTTTGATTAATTTGTGGCGGTGCCCGTACGCATTGATGCCTATTTCTTTCAACTCTTCGTGACCCATGTCAGCCAATACATCTAGTGTAATCTGAAAAATAAAACAAAATTAGTTGGTAAATCTACTTTTTTTTTGAGGGTCTTGCTCTGTTGCCCAGACGAGAGTGCAGTGGTGTCATCATAGCTCACAGCAACCTCAAACTCCTGGGCTCAAGTGACCCTCCTGCCTCAGCCTCCCAAGTAGCTGGGACTATAGGCATGCCTGGCTAATTTTTTTCTTTGTAGAGACAGGGTTTTGCTTTGGCTCTGGCTGGTCTCCAACTCCTGGCATCAAGCAATCCCTCCCACCCCAGCCTCCCAAACTGCTAGGATTACAGGTGTGAGCCACCCTGACCTAGTTGGTAAACCTTTAACAGTTCTTTAGAGGACAAAAGCTCTTCTATCTGTCTATAAGCTATGATTGCCATTCAAATTAAGAAAATTCTTTTGTTTCCTGCATAGGCATAAACTTACAATCTTTTTAAAAGTTGCCTTGAGAGTTTTATCAGTTTTTTTTTTTTCACTACATCTTAATTTGGTTTTGGTCAATGGAGAATTAAAAAGGGAGAAACAATACTACAGAAATATAAAATGATCATTGATATATTTCCTTTTGATTATTTAATTCCACCATTTTCTGCTTGCTTCAAGATACAGGAGGAATCAGTAGCTTGAAAATGGGGATATACCAGATCCTGGTATCCAGCAGGGAGTAGCAATGAATGGCAGGGAGAGAGGGAACTGTTTAGCACACGTGAGCAGAATGTGGCAAGAGGGGTGAGCAGACTTTACATAAAGATAAGGAAGAACTTCCCAGTGCTAAGAAATATTCAAGCCTGGAACAGGCTGCCTTTGAAAGTAGTGAGGTTTATATCTCAAGTATTCAGGTAGATTATAGACCATTTTATAGAGAAGCTACATAAAAAATTCCAATTTGGACATGAAAAGAGAGAATAGATGGCTTCTAAGCTGTCTTGTAAATTTGCAGATATAACAATTCCTGCTGCCTAAAATACATTCTATTTTTATACAACATAGTGGTTTTTAATTTTTGGTTATTCATCCCTGTAGATGGAAATTAGTTGACTCAAAATGACCTCATTCCTTTGTGGGCTAAAGTCACTGTGACTCTACTACCACCTAGTGGCTGTGTTCTGCACACGCAGGATCACACCTTGGGCAGCACATTTCTTGAGGGCTGAACATGCAATTTTCTAGCCCAGAAGAAGCTGGCTCTGTGACAATCCAAATACTAGTCTACACGATTAGCCTTTGATTTTCTCTTTCCTTGGAAAACTGAGAAATCCTTTTACAACTCAAGTAAGATATTATCTATCCATAGCTTTTTCTACCTTTAACTTATATATGACATTTAAAAAACTGACAAGCCTGAAGCTCTGCTGATTTTTATTGTCAGAATGAAATATTATATAATGAGTCTAATCTTCTCGGTGCAATGAGCATACATCACTCGTTCTTTGGAAATAATTTACTATATTGCCTCTAAGTGGCCACTTAAGAAATAATTGCTCCATTGTACAAAATGGGCAATTCACTTCCAATCACCCAAAGGAAGGTTTCAGCAGAGCTTTTAAAAGGCAACGGTTCTGAGATACAAATCTATGAGACATAATAGTTCACAAAATAATATGAGCTTTTACATTTTTAGCTAGATGTGATTTTAATATCATTGGAAACCATATTATGGATACCCCATTTTTTTCTTCTAAATATTCTAAACTTCAGTTTAAATAATGTTCACATAAAAACAGGATCTCATATCTATGTGGTAACTTCATCTCAAAGCACCCTCAAACTTTTCTGAATGGATACAAATAGTATGTATTTGGAGCAAGTAGAAACCAGGCCAGCAAAACACAGCATTCTCTACAATGCCCTAGAGAAGCAATGGAGAATATTTAACATCCTTGTTCATCATATGGCTCCAATCATAAAATGACCGTAAAAAACTCAAACCAATGCAACAAAAATCCCCTGACAGACTGATATGAAGTCACACAGAAAGCAAGGCTGAGAGGAGGCCTCACAGCTCCCGTGGACAGCAGCCTGGACAGCAGCCGTAAGATGGCTCAGTGACCCCCACACCTCCTGGGATTGTGTCCTCATGGTAATCCCTTCCCCGAGTGAGGCACAGACTTACTCATTCACTTCTAACAAATATAATACAACAGAAGTGGTGGGATATTATTTTTCACATTAGGTAATACAAAGACTGCGGCTTTCATCTTGGGCACTCACTCCCTCGGACTGCTCGTCCTGCGGGAGGCAGCTGCCACGCTGGCAGACAGACTGTGATTCCCAACTCCTTATACTACTCACGCCTTGCTTAGAAAGTACCCGGAAGACCCTGGGAAGTCATTTCAGCAGAGTAACACAAAGTTGTATTTTGGAGGATGAGACTGGTGGCATTAGGAAGGGGAGATACGGAAGGGAAAGTGACTGGGAAGAAGACGAAGGCATAGAAGTGGCACGGAAGGGATGAATCTGGGAGCAATTTTAAAGGGAGAACAGACAGGGCCTGGCAAATGGAAATGGTTTAATTACTTTCATTCTTTTTTTTTTTTTTAAAGAGTATTCCAAAATTCTGGAGCTGGGTGAGTATGACACAATTCTATCAATAAAAGAAATGGAAGTATCTAGAAGGAAAGCAGGTTAGTTGGATTATAGACATGTTCCAAGATTCAGGGCTTTTATAACCCTGTAAGCTACTAGAAATATTTTTCTGAAAATCATCTTTAAATTAACATACTTTTTTTTTTTTTAAACCTTGACTTAGTTACATCCAGGAAATCATAAGTTTGTTGGGCTAGTTATTGATATCTAGCACATACTAAAATAAAATTAAATCTTAAGAGTAAAAATTATCTAGTATCAGTTAAAATCATCTTGCATATAAAGCAAATGTCACTTCAAGGAGGGCTGCCTCTAGCTTCTAAGATCTGTTCATTTTACCTGAGGTTGGGAGAGAAAATCAGAATTTTAATGGAAAAAGTCTTTCTTTTACTTGGCTTTAAAAGGTTGCAGGATAGAGTAGTGGTCATAAGAACTAACTTTATTTAGTTGAGGCCATGCCTTTGTCTTTGGGAATTTTGAAATCAAAATTTATATGGTCACTTTCCATGAAAATATATAGGTGGACCATAAATACACCCACAAGTAGTCTTCCAAGTCATAGCATTTATGTTCCAGGAATTGCAATGTAAATCAAATCTGTCTTTCCTATGGAAAAAGTATTCTAGGTAGGAAGCTATGTTATAAAGGAAGACCAAAGTCACGCTGGTACTATATTTAATTAATGATAAAGGATATAGGTACATATTATTTAATATAGAACTTGGCCAACTATCTATCTATGGGAAACAAGACAATTTAGTTGAGAGATTTCACAGAAAATAACCGAGAAAAGTTGAGGCTATGATGCTCTGAAGGAGGTCTCTCTGGAACCAGAAATAAAATAACTACATTCCACACCCCACTGGGAGAGAATTATGCATGTACTCAGAGGCAAAAGACATTTAATTGTGTCAAAGCATCTTAGGAAACAGAATGGCTCCCTGGCTTAAGTTAAACAGACATGAATTAAGTAGGTACAATGCATGAACCTCCACTCTTCCCCCACTACACAAATATGTTGACCATCACCACATATTACTGGCCTGATATAGAATGTTAATGGGAGAAAATTCTGAGGGTAAGTTATAGAAAGGGTTACCAAATTTATTACTTTATAACTGAAGGCTAGATAAATATTTGCAATTAAAATAAAATAAATTTGCTTGCTTGCTGCCCGAGGACAGTCAAGCACAGTTCAACATACAAAAAAGGTAACAGCATTTGTCTGGAGGAGAGGAACGGTGCTAGGTTATATACATTAAATACAATAGTTAACATATTGGTCAAGAAAAGGACATAGAAATTATTCTGGCCAAAAGAAAATCAATGGAATCATTTCCTCAGAACAAAACTGCAGTGAAAAAAAAGAACAATGAAACTGATGAGACCAGGATAAGCTGTCAGAAGGACCGACTGGGATACTAAAATATTAAACTATTAAAATCAATAAAATGAGACAAAAATGCCACAGGAAGTCAGTTACTGACAGAAAATATACAATATAAAGTAAAAAATAAAACATAAAATTATAATGCAAACTGAAAGAAGAGAAATTATGTTCTTTAGAAAACTTTCAACGGTCAATTGGAGTTATTTATTTGAATTAGGGTCTTTGGTTTATTAATTGAAGATGTGTTTAAAATTTCACAATTATTGTGGATATGATTTAGGAAGAAGAGATAAGGCTGTAATATGGTTATAACAGAATATAATGCTTTTAAAACAGTGTTCATACCTTCAGGGAGGCAATAAAGGGAAACGGGTTCTTACTGCTTAAGATATTCTCATAAGAAACCTCCAAACCAGAAGAATGAATGAACGGTAGGACAAGGACATGATTATAGCAGTCTGGGAAGTCCCCACCACCATACAGAAGGCACCTCTGCTGCTTCACTAAAGTATATTTTATAAACTGACACAGAAGCATAATATGGATGGAAATTTTAACTATCTGGACGTTAGCAGGTATTTTATAGGTAAGGGAAGTGATCAAATTCTTTTTAAGCCAACTTTACACAGCTAGTAAGAGGGTGAAAATAACTAGAATCAAGTTCTTCTTTTAGTCCAATGCTATTTCTATTTAACTGTTTTGGTTGTTAAGAACATTGAAGATGGACTACAATAAATATAAAAAGTTTATTTAGCTAAAAAAATAAGAAAAAGCAGAAGAAAATCTTAACAGTATAACTGATATTAAAAAAAAAAAAAGGCCTGGGGTTTTTAATTAACTCCCTATTGACTATAAGCCTAGAAAGAAACCAGAATGGGGCAAAGGGCTGGTGAAGAATTTGGAAACTATGTCATATGAAGAATACTGAAATAAATAGGCAGACTTATTCTAAAATAGGGGAAGATCCGTAGAGGTGGGTGGTTGAAACATCCCTGTTAAGCTGACCAGTCCTTGAAAAGATGTGAAGGGCTCTATTATGTTGTAGTGGGCTCAGTGGCAGCCCCTCAAGAAGGTGTGTCCATGTTCTAATCTCCACTGCCTGTGAATGCTACCATGTTTGGAAAAAGGGTGTTTCCAGATGTAATTAAGGATCTTGAGATAGGGACATCTGGTCTCAACACGAGCTTCCTTACAAGAGACATACAGAGGAGAAGACAGACACAGAGGAGAAAGCAATGTGTAGTAGAAGCAGAGACTGGAATAAAATGTGGCCATGAGCCAAGGAAGCTGCTGACCACCAGCACCTAGAAGAGGCATAGAACGGATCCTCCCTTAGAGCCTCTACAGGGAGCATAGTCCTGCCGACATGTTCATTTCAGACTTCTGACCTCCAGAACCGTGAGGGAATGAATTTCTGTTATGCTGCCAAGTTTGCGGTAATCTGTTATGGCAGCCCTATGAAACTCAATACATTAGTGGACTTGAGATTAGATTTCTAGGCAAAACTGGGTAAGCATAAACCTTAAACAAATGGATTATCTATACATTTGGTATGTTTTAAATTAGAAGCATTCTACTACACCTGCTCCAAACTGTAACAAGTTATCTATCTTCCCTGGCTGGACGACTGACATGGAGTGTTAAAAAGATGATCTCCTGAACCTGGGAGAATGACTTAATCATCTCTAAACACCTTTCCCATTCTAAGATTCCCTGTATGTCAATAATACTCAATTTAAACTCAGGAACTTATCATTTAATATTTAACACTATGGTAATAAAACTATACAATATTAAGTTAAAAAGTCATCATCCTGTATAAAAACAGCACAGCAAACAGAAGGATCCTAATTCATAAATGCCCTAATGATGACTTCATACTTAGACCTTCAAAGACATTTAAGATGTGTCTGAAAACAGAATGAGTTTATTAGAGTGTATGGCCAATTTTTGGTTCAACATTATTTCAGACTCCAACTGGACAACAGAAACTGTATAAAGGGGCAATTTTAACACATTAACTGCCATGTGAGCTGTATTTTTAACTTAGGCTAGTTTTGACCCCAGGGCCACGTGAAGCAAAACCCTGCAGTTGGTTCATGAAAACCTTGTTGATGTTCTTATTGTTACAATTAATGTTGACAATTTCATTCTGAAAACGTGGATTGCATTGCATATAACTCACGCACAGAAAACAATAAAAAATAACAAATTAGAAAGGATTGTTTTGTTTTAATAAAACACCATGGCTTTAGGGAAAACTTTTTTTTCTAGTGTGGCAGTCAATGTGTTAAAAAGGTATAATTGTCTAAGTATTACTTTGCTTTCCAAATTAATGGGCAATCAATCACTTCAAGAGTCTAGTCACATCAGTAGTGAAATGAGACGAATAAATGACAATGCTTTTTGGAAACAAAACAACCAAAGACAATTCTGAAAACATTTCTTTTGAGGTGGTTTCATGGTCTAAGTTTTGACATGTAATAAAATGTACAGAGCCAGATTGCTTATAAAAATAAAATAACAATTAAAGACTCCCATCAGTTAGACAATTTTGGGGAGAGTATAACATACTAGGTTCCCCTGGCTTCTACAGAAATACATTGTGGGTTTTAAAATAGCTGTTAAGAAGCAAAAAAGAAAGAGTGGGTGGCAATTAATAACTCTTAATATTTAATTAAAAAGACTCAAATATATACAAGAAAGTTTACCTGTTCTGTTTCAAAGATATCCCGAAGGTGTTCAAGGCCAAGGCTTTTTAGGAATTGGCTGATATTCATGTCAAGACCCGTAACTAAAACAGAACATATTAAAGTTTCTCAGAAAGAATTTTATGAATCTAAAGGAAGTTTTAGTATCTATTTAAAGCCATGGCTCTCTGACACCCTTGGCTGTACAGGTGATTCTACATGGCATAAAATAATACAGAATACATAAACTTAATTCAGACGCTTCAAATTATCTCTGAATTTGGTTGAGAAGTATTTTATCTTTATCAAATCTGTAGTATTTATATTAATTATAATATTGTAGTTAGCACACAGAATTATAGATAAGTATAGACTATAATATAGCATCTATAATTCTAATATAAGATACTATTTCATACAAGATAATCTAATACTTTTAATGAGTCAAAAAATCCAAATATATCAACTATTGTTTTAGTTTTCATTTCTTAAATGACCTTTCAGTTGTTTGCTGATATAATTTCAATAATAAGACCCACTCAGTAGTTCAATAAGATACTACAGTTAGAAATGGACATCCTAGAATATATGTAAATAAGAACAATGTAGATGGCAAGGAATCTGGCAGTCTTCTATGAAGAAGTATTTCTTATAAGATGTGTGTATGAAAATTTACAGACAGGATGTCTTCACTAAGTCAGGTGGTGTTCAATAATTACCAATAGAAAAAAGGGAATCTGTTCCATTAACAAAAAGCATAAATAAATAAGCACTGACGGGGCACACTCACCTTCTCCTTCCTTCCTTTCCGCACCGGCTGCGCCGTCCCCTGCGTTGGAGGTTCCTCCTACTGCCAACTCTGCCAAAGGGCCAGTGAGGTTATCTATGCTGCTAGCAGCAGAGAGGCAGGAGGGGGTGGATGCTGGTGAGATCAGAGAGGCACTCACTACAGTGGCCTGAGGTTTAAAACAGGTAGGTAAGGCCTCTGGGGGCATGGCATCTATCAGCAAAGCTCTGATGTCGTCAGCCTAAAAATAACAGTTAAAAAAAACAAACAAATGTAAAAATACTATATTTTAAAAAGGTAAGTTTTTTAAACTAAGGATCAAATTCTTTGCGAATATTTTCCTTAATGATGCCTTGTTATTCCCTGTTGATTTTTGATCATTCCTTCCTCTTTCCTTCTCCTGTCCACAGCTCTGAAGAGTCTCAGTAGTTTCAGTAGATGCAAGAGAAACTATGTAATCTTTAAAAATACTACTTCTTTCATTTTAAGAAAAGCACTTTCAGAGTGTTGATTCTCATTCTTCTTTAGAAGGAATTTCCATATTTACTATATTTTGTTTATGCTCAACTATAGTAATCTTTGTTTATTTAGCATACACAATAATTTAATGTACAATTAACATCTGGTGAAATTTTAAAGGGGTGACACTCCAATTTGGCTCATTTATTCATGAATTTTACAGTTTGTAAGCATTAGTTATAATTGCACTTGGAGTATGCAGGAGATAGTCTCCAAAGACAGCCAACCATCAACTCCTTCCTCCCACCTGCAAGCCACCTCTATTTCCCTTCCGTTGAATCTAGTTTGCCCTGTAAGTTGCTTTGACCAATAGAATGCAGAAGTGATATTCTGGGGCTTTTGAGCCAGGCCTTAAGAGGACTGGCAGTGTCTACTTTTACTCTCTTAGAAGCCATCGCCATGTTGCAGAGAAGTTTGGGCTGGAGCTAGACTACTGAGTGATGAAATCCTGTGTGCAGAGAGCCCTGCAGGATGAAAGGCCATCTTGGAAGCTCCAGCCTCAGCTGAGTTCCCAGCTGAAGTAGCTGTACAGACAGCGGAACTGCCCAGCTAAGCCTAAGTCCACTCACAGAACTATGAAAAACAATACACTGAGGTGTCAAAACACTCACTAGGTTTTGGGATGGCTTGCTATGCAGCAATAGAGAACTGACATGGCCATGGAAATTGGCACCTGGAAGTGGGGTGATACTGGACATGTGGCTTTGGCTGGAGGCATGAGGGTGGCACGGTGACTGTTAGTGGAAGGTAGTTAGACAAGTGCTACTGAAGGGGCACTGATGCTGTGTCGTAGAACGTTTGGCGACACTCGCACGTGAGGAATTATGGAAGGCAGAAAATGAACCTAATAAACTTGGGGATCTGGCTAAGGCGATTTCCAGGAAGAACGCTGACTCTGCCAACTGGACTGGCTTGTTTTATCTGCCTGATAAAGTATAGGAAGAGAGAAATGAACTAAGAAAGGAAATAGATTCGCCAGGATTTGGCAGGTTAGAAAATAAAATTATTCATCATTCCCAACCTCTCCACCAGCAAAAGTTTCTCAAAGTAAGAAAATGCCTCAGGCTAAAGGTTAAATTTGGGGTGTTGAGAATAAAACATGGCCTCAGAGTAAAAATCAACTCATAAGTAAGGATACATTACCTAAAAGTCTTAGAAAGACCTTTATGGTGGTACCTTGTGAACTCTCAGCTAGATGAAAGCGCTTCCGAGAATCTTATGGTCACTGTCCCGCAAGCACCTTGACTTGTAATCCAAATTAGAAAGGGACCAATCTTGAAGAGATGTGTAGGTGGGGCTTTTGTCTGATGGAGTGGCACATAACTCGATGGGAAACCCAAAAGTTTATAAAGGGTTGTACCAGTTTGGACTAAAAGGGACGGACAGACAGATCAAAATGAAAAAAGGCTCAGGGACCCCAAATTTCTAGGAGCAGGAAAGAGGTTAAGAAAGTCATTTAGCTATAAATATGGGCCATTTCTTCTGGAAAGACAAGGATGATTCAGAGGGTATAGCCAAGAGCTATGGAAAACTACTCTCTGGGAACAGAATGATGCCCTAATCAAGGACCATTCCCTGACTCCACAGTAGGTGGCCCTGATCACATGTGCCTGGCTGGATTTCAGAATTGCTACAGACCAGTGATGGCTATCTGCCTTCTCTTGGGGGGTGGGAGCATGAATATAGTTTGAATGTGGGGGAAAAAAATGAAAGTAATTTGTAATTTGTATCCACAGGGAGAACTGTGGTAGATTAAAGATGGCCACAAAATTTTTGCTTCTCCTTTCAAAGGTAGGGTCTATTTCCCTAATGCCTTGAATCTGGGCTGACCTCATGACTTGCTTTGCACAACAGAATGTGTTGTAGAAAGCGACAGCATGTCAGTTCCAGGCTTAGCCTTAGAGAGGAATGGCAGCTTTTGCTTTTTCTCTCTTGACATGCAATCATTCTGTAAAGAAATTCTAGCAAGACTATCTAATGACGAGACACCGTGTGGGGATAGATGGAGAGGCCCCATCCCTCTAGCCATCTCTGCCAAGGACCCAGGCATATGACTGAAGCTGTCTTTACTTTTCTGCTCTTGCCACCAGCTATATGCAGCTGTACAAGTGACCCTGGTGAGATCAGCATAAGAACTCCCTAGCTAATGTTTCAGAATCATAAGAAATAACAAATCATTATTAGGTTAAGCCACTGAGTGTTTTGAAACGGTTTGTTATTTAGCGATAAACAAATGAAACAGAATGTAACTTGGAAAAATATTTCTGGCTTAAAAATTTATAATATTTAACCACAAAATTTTAATTGTTGGTGTGGAAAATATTTCTACAGTATATTAATTTACTTTTCCATCTTTGTTAGAATAATATACCACCCAGAGTTAATTTTTCTTTGACTATCTCACAGACAGGTAAATTATCATGAACATTAGTTGTTCTACAATAACATAAAAGGTATAAGATATTTTTCTAAATGTAATTCTTTGAGGATACACTTTAGAAATGTGTTTTCCCATGATTCATGTTTTCCCACCAGGCTAAGTAGGGCAAAAAAAATTAAGTTAACTTACCATTTAGTTTGCCTTAACAGTTTTAAATTATATTTTCATATAAAAAGTATAAACCTCAAAAATGTCCAGAAGGAAATCTTTGTTCTTATTCTAAGCAAAACAAGCACCGCTAAAGGTAAACCTGCTGAGTCCTAGAATTCAATTCATCTCTGAAAGTATAGTGAACGCTGAATATTTGAAATGAGGACTTACTGTTGCCAGATCTAGAGGTGTCTGACCTTCCTGGTTCTTCATAGTTGGATCTGCACCATGCGCTAGGAGGAGGGCACATAACTGTGTCCTTCCTTTCTGGGCTGCTTCATGAAGAGGAGTAAAAGCCCACTTATCTGTTGCATTTACACATGTGTTGTATTTTATCAGTAATGCTGCTATGTCAACATGCTGGAGAAAAACAAAAGGATACAGAGAGTTATGAGATCATCTAGTATACTAGATGTACTATCATGTACACTTGTTTTTATTTGATGATTCACTCTCTCTATATCTGTATTCTTATCCTTAATAGAAGTTTCTTCTAAACAAAAAAAAGAGTATTTCATTCATCCACCTGTACTGTGGACTCTATCTTTTCTTGCCTCCTCCAATTATTCCACAATTATTTTTACCCTGTAATTATTTATGAGCTTTTTTTAAAAAAAAATTCAACCTTCTAACACATTTAGTTTTATTTTAAACACAAATATGTAAAGTGAAACTAGTACCTGACCCCAAGTCTTCTATATCAATGGTCCAATTTATCTGCCGAACTTTTCAAATGAGCATTCTCTACACACTGTTTCTCTTCTTATCTTCCCATTTTTCTTCTAGCCTATCACAATCTGATCTATTTATTAAAACACTTGCCTCAAAGATTCTTAATGTTTGAGGAATGGAATACTGGACTAATAGATGTAGCTACTTGACAATGAGCTCACTAAGAAAAGGAATACGAAAAGATAATTACAAGGGGAATAATGCATTGAAAACAATATTTTGGAAAAGCAGAATGGAAGAGTCCTCAGAGGACACAAAAAGAAAAATAAGCACTATAGAATTTTAGGACTATAAAACCCAATGTAGGAGAAGTTCCAAGGAGAAACGTTTTCTCAAATAATAAGAGCTCTATATGGCAAAAGGTTTCGGCTTCTTCCCCAAAGTCCCATAAAATAAGCTAAGATAATCGATTATGTATAGGTAATACTGATAAAACAATTAGGCTTTTAAGAATATTAAAAATAACTTGTATATTTTTATAAACACATTTAGAGATGCTAGGCTGGTTACCACTGAAGTATTTCTGAAATCCATTTCAACTTCATATTCTATAACTTTGTGTGATTGGCACATTTGTGTTCCTTAGGGATATATTTCCTGGTATAACTTGATCACTTTTGATAATTAAAGCACATTATCTGTTGGGAACACATTTCTAATTCATGCTGTTGCCAACTACAATATATTGAGTTTTTTGAAGTGGACGTTTCTGAGAATGGGAAGAGATAGGGAAAGTAAAGAAAGAAAGGTCTCAAGATGTGATTTAAGGCATGTTACTTCATAACTTCCTTAACATATTATCTTCTCTGCATTTTTGAAGACACTCACTTCAAAAAGAACAGGCACTTTTTCTGAGGTAGCATTAAAGTTTTATACAACACAAATACCTACCTGTATTTACTAATTTTGGGAACAGTAATTGTGAAAAACAAAGTGAAGAAAATTTAAAAAGTATAGGTCCGTCAACTCCTGAGAAAAGTTTCCACATTTGCTCTGACAATACAAAGCCCCTCACCCCCAAAAAAGCAAAAAACAAAAATCCAGCAATACAATCAGATAATCAGACTAGGGCTTCTCAGAACAGGTCATGTTTTATGATCCTTTTGGGATCATTATAAAATTGATTCTACAGTTGAATTATTTTTAGACTTTCTAACACAAAAGATGAAAACAGATAGTACCACCATCTGTGGTACTATCAAAATCACTTAAACTCAAACCTAGTAATTTATCTCCCTTAATTCATAGGATTATTAATTATTTCACAGGATTAGTCAAAGGTATATTGGGGAAAGAGAGCAATTTTTGTTAAGTTAATCCAAAAGCATGAAATAACTTCAAGCTTCTTTCCAGTGAAGTTATAAGCTATTTAAACTGTGTTTCTGATGATTAACTTTATTCTACTCCCATGTTTATTTGCAGAATAATATAATTTGGTAGACTAATTTACATAGGCTTCCAAAATTAGATAGTCCAAGGAAAATTATGTGTTTGTGTATGTGTGTATAAAATGAATTGTATATCTGGAATATATTATTAAACTTTCTTTCTATTGAATTTATAGTTTATGCTTGCAGAAACCAATTACATGCTTGTTAAATTTGCTGACAAATGTCTGAAAGGGCGATGAACAGGGAAGAGTATACTACTACCCAAGTAGACTAAAAACACAATTCTTAAGCTGTTTAATTCTTTCAAATAGCTATACCACTGAGGCAAAATAGTAACTGAAATTTAAGGCTGACAAGTGCAGTAAACCAGCCATAGTTCAGTTCTATTCAATACAGTATGTAAGAACAAAGTATTGAACTAGAAGGTCTAGAAAAAGAACTGAAGTCTGTTGGAATGTTTCCAGGAGAAAGAGCCAATTTAATACAGTTTCATGATACAGCTGGAACAGAAAATATTTTATATGACAAATGCAACACAAAAAGACTGAGAAGGCTTTAATTTAATTTTAAAAAGGTGGGAAGTAGGGGGGGAGAAACCTGCTTGGGCTCCAGTTAGAGCCATTTAATTGTTCAGAGGCTTTCTTACAATGATGCCATGAAATCCCCCAAGTAATTACCCGTTTTAGAGAAAATACCAAAGTTGAGAGAGAAAACTAATCGGCCAGTTGATTTACTCTTATAACAGAAAATTACATGGTTTGTGGTAATAGATATCAATGTTTTACATTTACTGAAAGCAGAAAAATTAACTGTCTTGTGTAAACATGTATTCAAAAATAGTACAAGGCATTATAATATAAAGAACACTAAACAGAATAAGGGCATATAACTACTGATATTAGCTGTCATGAAACTTGTAACTTTTATTTAAGCTTCTTAAACTGTTTTTCCATTTGGAAAAACTGAGATGGCAAGACCTTTTTTTTTTTTTTTTTTTTAATAAAAAAGGACCAAAGACACACAGAAAGAGCAGACTGAGCTCTTTAGAGGAATAATGGTAAATATGCATCAAGGGATAATTACCAATAAATAACTGCATAAGTAAATAACTTTATGTAATTTCACAGATATCTCATTTTATCCCCAGGCTAGTCAATTAATCTGTATTTATTAATACTGATATTGAAATGATCAAATACAAAGAGTATTTCTAAGGCTGTGAGATGAAGGAGTGACACACAGCCCTTACTCTGATTGGCTCCATATGTGAACTATGGGAAGTGAGTTATTTTATAATAACAGATTACTTTGCATTTGTTACAGGGCCTTCGAACAGAGAATGTACTTTCCACATGCACAGTCTCATGTAATCATTACAATACCCTGAAAAGAAGGTCTTAGCACTCAACTTTTACTAGTGGGAAAACTGAAGATTAGAAAGAGTGAGGCACTTTCTGAAGACTCCTGGGTTACTGAACAGAAGAGTAAAGACTAGATCACAGATCTTCAGATCTCAGGTTTAGGTTTTTCCATAATACCACAGATGCCTGCAGGGTCTTGCTAGACTAAAACACAAGAGCCATTTTCCTGGCAAGCTGAAAATGGGAGAGAGGATGATATTAGGGAGTAATCATTTAAGTCAAGATCACTGGGTAACACTCTACCTCCAACTGCTCTACAAATTGCTTTACGTTTAGTATAGAAGCCTCTATTCCAGATAAAGTGCCACAGAAAAATTTACTCCCCAGAATGATTATATGTGGCCAGGCCAGTTCAAGTATCATCAGATTCATGGGATGAATATAGAAAAATATAGACTGGAGCCCTATAATTTCATTAAAATATCCAGCCAAGGCATATGTATAGAATGAATAAAAGGGAACTTCAGAAAGATATATAGGTTTATGTATCTACAGATAATGAAAAGTTATATCTACCTTTTAGCTAAGGGAAGATAAAACTTTTAAAATTTTTAAATTGTATTAAATATTAACATTAGTCCTCATTTTAAGTCTATTAATTGAGATTAAGAGGAATACTAATTTGATATGGTTACTGATTAGTTACTAATTATAAGTTTACAAATGGCATTAAATAAAATTATTTTGTAGAGCAGAAGTTCTCAAGGGGGAGAATGCCAAATGAGAATCGCTGTGTATCATGAGAGATTACTGAGGGGAGTGGGTTGCACATGTGAAAAACATGGAAATAAAAACAAAAAAAAGGTCAAAAAACCACCAAAGTAAAGGCTTTAGTGAATAACGCTGAGTACACAGTCACTAGGCTCACAAATACTAGATTTTTGAATTTACAAATTTAATACATGAAGAATTTTGTAGAGTGACTCAAATAACTCACCCAATGAAGTGAAAATACCTGCGATAAACACATTATCTAGTTCTCATCTGCATTCTTCGATATAAGGATGGATTGAACCAGGTTAACAAAAACCTCTACCAAATGCCCTCTATGTAGCCTAAAAAATTTTTTGTTCATTTTCTCCTCAGTAAGTTACTTTCATTTACAAAAAGCTAAGCAGTAGGGATTTAACAAACAGGATAACATAAAAAGAAATAGTGGAAAAAAAGTGTTCATTATTTTTTCTTACTTGGTGTTAGAAAAGAAGAGCAGGAATTATGGATAATGGTGAAGTAAGTTTGTGAGGAATGAAACAGTGGGCTTCTGGTTGGGAGACTGACTGTATTACACTTCTCCTTGGCTAATAGCAAGACAGCTCCGAGTGAACATGACGTAAGATGAGGCTGACCTGCATACTACGTTACTCTTCAGCCACAAAAGAGAACCACAGCACATTTTATTCCCTTCACACCGGTCATTAAATGATACACATGTAGAATAAGTAACATCTCAACATTTTTCCCATCAGAAAAATGGGGATCAAAAGGTAAAATACTTACTTTATAAATTAAATTTCACTTTCTTTATCCTCTGTGACAGCTGTGAAGACTGGCATGATAGAGCTCCCCTACATCCAATGTGTGGGATCTACCGTAGTCTACACAGTTGACAGAGTAGCATAAGCTTTATTGGATCAGGTCATTACTATCATTGCCACCACCTATCCTTATAAATTAGTAAGTTTACAGAGAGGATAAAAGACTCTAAGTTCTACTGATCCCATCAGCTTTATAAACTCTTAACTGAAGCTTTGCAAAGGCATTAGTGGAATACAATATGGAGAGAAGGATCATGCCAAGAAGTGCCAAAAATTAGCCTCCAACTGATACACATGTATAGTTATAACTTAAGGGTAAAAGGATTATACATAAATGTATACGTAGTATGTTAGCTGTAAATACTAAGCATGCCAGGTCTTTGGCAGAAATATTCGTTGTTCAGTGAAATTGAGAATCCTATGTGAAGCAAGATGAAAAATTTCTAACAATTTTAGTAAAAGATTAATCATCTTTGGAAAGATAATTTTAAATACTACAGTTTTAAGGGGATTTTGGTGCTAATAATGTTTATTAAATATACTTTCAATTAATTTATATTATACTTGGAAGTATAATTTTCTTAACTGTTTGTCCAACTCAAAACTGGAATTGTTTGCTTTCTTCAAAGTATTCTCACTCAGGTTTGTCATCTCCCTGAAACACTGGCCTTTGCAGAATGGGTCTGAGAAGATGAGGACAGTCTCATCAAGAAAGGCAGGAGAGGAGACAGCAGGGAGAGGGAATATGGCGATCAAGGTATTTAGTTCAATTTCTATTTATAGTTTGTCAGCCTTTTGCGAATCTAGAATCCATCCTCATTAATAGCAGTTCCAACTGTGAGAACACCTGGTAGGTGCAAGCTGGCATCTGTGGGTTTTTACAGTCAAGTAGGGATTAAGTGGCTGAAGAGACAACCACGAGAGCATCCGTCTTACTTCTACTGCAGTGATTCATCACGCTTGAGTGGGCCTTAGCTACTTCCTGTCAGTCAGTTCCAACAAGCTGCAAGGCGCTGCAACACATTTCTCTTCCTCTTACGACTGATGATTACAGTCATAGTGCTTGAAAGGATGACTCCGGACTTTCACTGTGGGGTTTTAGCTAGTAATTTGGATTCTATGAAATCATATATACCAATTCCTCAACTGCTTACTTTTTTTTTTTTTTTTTTTTTTCTGAGATGTGATCTTGCCATGTTGCCCAGCCTTACCTTGAACTCCTGAGCTCAAGTGATCTTCCCACCTTAGCCTCCCAAGTAGTTGGGACTACAGGTGTGCACCACTGTGCCCAGCGACTTAAACATTTTTAAGATGCTGATGATAAAATAAGCCATTATAATTTCCATGTATATATAAGAGCATTCTGGTTTTTACAGTTTCTAAAATCTACTTGAGTTAAGAAATATTATGTGTATCAGTAAATATTAACTGAGCACCCATTACACACCTATTACTGTGCTAGATAATGTGGAGAGACCAAAATGCTATAAAAGCCATGGCCATTGTCCAAAAGATAGTTAACCTTAACTATGAAGGCAAGAAAAAGCTCTGAATAGAAGACTAAAATTGTGGTAAATTATGCTATTGGTTAGATATCTACTTACTTAATGCATAGTACATATTTAATGAAGTAGTAAATGTCAGAGAAGTCTTCTAGAACTTTAGCATGCTCACCCCATAAGATGCTGCATTATGAAGAGGAATTAAACCACCCTTGTCCTGGGCATTAACGTCTGCTCCATGCTCTAGAAGATATTCAGCTACTTCCAGATTATTGTAGCCTGCTATTAGAGTAAAAAAAAAAGGCAAACATGTCAGTTTAAAAGAAGAAAATACATATATGTATATGAATAATAAGGACCAGAAAATGTTATGGTTTTAATACTTTTTGTTTCAAAAGCTAATACTATTATCACATAATTGAGAGCCCTTACGATAAGAAATTATACAAAAGTATGTCAATCAAAAGCATTTTTTATTAAGCAGTCTCCTTTATGCTTAACATTGCTTTCATCTTTTGGTAAACTGTATTAGGTATCCAAGAAAAAAAAAGGGGACTTGGTAGCACTGGTGACCCTTACCTGCCAGGTGCAGAGGGGTTGAATTTCTGCCCTGGGTATCTCTGCAGTTGATATTCTCTGGGGTACAGAGCTTTTGCACTCTGGCCAGGCAGCCCTTTTTGGCAGCATCCAACAAGGCAGCATCTCCTCTCAGTAAGTCCTGAATATCTGTGTCTCCTTCTTTTACCAAATCGAGAGGTGTGTTTCCATCTCTGTTCTTTTTAGTTGGATCTGCTCCATGCTACAAAGAAGCAAAACCAAATGGGGCTTGTATTTTCTGTAGTATCTTTCTGTAGGTAGGGATGGAGGTATGTATGTACGTATTTATTTAATTTACTTATTTATTTAATTTACTCTACCTTCTTTCATCCAAGGAAAGGAATCTATTCTATATGCATTTTGAAAAAGAGGCAATTTCTTAATTCCCTACTTAGCAACATACCAGATCAGCTTTCTAACTACTACTCCATCAAAGCCTCAGGGTCAGTGGTGTCGAAGTAGGGAGGGTGTTAAGCATCTTTCACCTGTCATATAATATACTATTTCTCAGACTCTCAGTTGTCTTTGGAAAACTTTTCCATTTAAGAATGGCCTGGATGTTAATTGTAACCAGACTTTAATAACACAAAGATACTCACAGGTATTATGAAAAAGAAGAGAGAAGAAGAAGACACACAGGTGAAAAAAATACTTAATTCTAAATCCCATCAGTAAGAAAAAAGTTTGGTAATGTTTTTTATATTTTCATAATAAGTCTTAACACTTATCATAAAATTACATACAAATGTATTAAAAATTACATTGATTTTAAAAATTTAATCACCTTATATATATGAAATAAAGTAAATAAAAGTAAAGAACTTTTATTATGGGCCTGATACAGACTGCTGTTGGCCCACTGTGGAAATTAGGAATAAGCCAAGGTAGACAATGGATTCACAATAACCAGTAATAATAAAAATGAGTATTAAATATAGTGTTTTTCTCAACTTATAAGAATAGATTTGATACCATAAAATGATGGGAGAATAATTTCATTTTTATCTAATGAGAACATTTTTTTCTGTACTTTAAAAAAAAGAGAAAAAACCGTGTGTGTGTGTGTGTGTGTGTGTGTGTGTGTGTGTGTGTGTCTGGTCATCTTTTATATACTTTAACTTAAAAAGGAGCGTAAAGTTATTGTTAGTTTCATATAACTACTAGTTTTTATTTCACATATATCCCCAAAATCTATATGAACTTTGCTTAGAGATTACCTTATATTTAAAATATGATATTAAAGTAAGTTCTTATAATATATGTTTAATAATGAAGAATGAGTTAGCTAACAATAATAGCCAGTAAGAAAAAAAAATAAACTTGATAGAAAGATTTGTTTCTCCCTGCACATTTTTTTTCTGAGATTAATACTGTAAGTATAAGCAATGCAAACTACTTCGACTCTTTCCAAAGCCTGTGTTGATAAATTTTGATGAAGAGAATTCAATCAAATCAGTTCAGAACTTCACTTCAGGCACTACTCAAGGCTATGTATCTTGATGTCACACTTACACAAGTCTTCTGTAAAACAGGAAGTGGAAGCAGTTTCTAATAGCACTTATTATTTTTAATAGGATAAAACACTCTGACTTAATTTCAAGTAATAACTAGAATACAAATACAATTACTTTATTCTTATAATTTTTCAAACTACATACTTTTAAAAGGAGCTTGCAGATTTCATATTTTCCTTTAGCTGCTGCTTCATGTAGAGGGGTGAATTTCCACAAGTCCGCCACATTGACAGAAGCCCCGTGCCTCACTAAAAGCTCAGCTACCTCGTAGTGTCCATATGAACAGGCATTATGAAGGGGCACCAAGCCGCTAAAAAAGAGAAAATTATTTTAAAGTCATAAAACAAATCATTGTGTTAAAATGATTCTTATAATAAAAATAATACTATTCTTCTATGGCACTGATTATACAGAACACCACTCAAAAAGAAATAATTCTCCCTCTGTTCTTTTTTTTTTTTTTTGAGACAGAGTCTGGCTTTGTTGCCTGGGCTAGAGTCCCGTGGCATCAGCCTAGCTCACAGCGACCTCAAACTCCTGGGCTCAAGCAATCCTTCCACCTCGGCTTCCCGAGTAGCTGGGACTACAAGCATGCGCCACCATGCCCGGCTAATTTTTTCTATATATATGTTTTTTTGGTTGTCCAGATCATTTCTTTCTATTTTTTAGTAGAGACGGGGTCTCGCTCTTGTTCAGGCTGGTCTCGAACTCCTGACCTTGAGTGATCCACCCGCCTTGGCCTCCCAGAGTGCTAGGATTACAGGCACTCCCTCTGTTCTTTAAGATATAGTCATCCACTTCTCATCCATTTCTAAATAAGGATTAATAATTTCAAAAATGTCATTTCAGTGTCAGGACTTTTTATATGTTTTTTGGGGCTGGATATATATGTTACAGCAATCCTTATCCTTAAAATATATAGAGAGAGTTATACCCACGGAATAAGGTTCTATCACCATTCAGATTTTCACCCTACCAATATAAAGAACAACATTACAAAATGATTTCAGCAATAACTAATCAATAATCCAGCTTTATCATCTCTCAGATTTTCTTCAAGTTTTACTAATGAAAATTTGTATGCTTACTTATAAAATACTTAATGCAATTCAATTTATTTAGGCAAGTTTTACCTTTTTAAATCATGATTCAGTGGTGGTTTTTGTGCATAGGTTTAAATACTGAGGTGCCATGCAATGAAAACACACAATCCAAGTGATTCGGAAAAGTATTCAGTAAGAAAAATGATGACATCTCTTATAAATTCTGGTCAGATAAGAAATGAGCAAACTATTCTGCAATGACTCTAAGTTTTGATTAGTAGGCAGCTGATACTCGAAAAGGACAAAAAGATGCTCCCATAAAAAAGGATGCATCAAAAGAATAAGCTGCACTTAAGCCAAAAACAAAGTATCAATCGCCTTTTTATTTAGAGAGATCAGTGTCTTTGTTTTGTTTTATGATGAAATATGCTAAGTGCTAAAATGGGTAATAGAAACAAATGTTGACTGCTCTCCAAAGCTTTACAGCACTTTGAACGAGCTAGTAATATTGTTACTGAATATTCCTGTCTGATGTGTCCCTTTAAAAAGACAAATAAATACATAATGGTTAACTTAAGCCTAAATTGTTTAGTTTAATTCTACTGCACTCTGCTATGCAATTGCACAGAAAGGTGCTGGCTTATTTTGAGATGGTATGAAATTAACTCAGAATATGGAAACTCATTTCAGTTAAAACTCCCTTCTCACATTTCTAAGTAGCTTCCATGGCTGTTTAAGCTTTTTCTAGATAAATTCAAATAATCTAGCAAACTAATATAAAATATAGAATATTTGAATTGGTAAAAATAAAACTATGTCTATTAATAGTAATGACTTTGGGATGGATGGTTTCTTTTTGGATGAGATTATATTAACTACATTTTTAATAGCAAAAAAACCAGGGATAAACAATAAATTACAAACTATATAAAACTATAAAACATTCACATAACGTAATAAAACACTATATATAGCCATTAAAAGAACGAGATAAACTATTAGGTACCGATATGGAAAGACATTCAAGAAACACTGTTGGGTGAAAACAAGTAAACCGCAAAGCAGACCGTATAGAACGGCACCATCATTTGTGTTAAAAAGCACCATGCAGGGATGGGGAACCTGTGGCCTTCTAGGTCCTTAAGAGCGGCCTTTTGACCGAATCCAAATTTTACAGAACAAATCTTCTTATTAAAAGGGGTATAGCAGAGAAAGATGAATCTGTTCTTGCTTCCTTTGGTGCTTAAAAAAGAAAAATTTTGAAATCAGAAAGCTGCAGGTTCCCCAGCCCTGCTTGGGCTGACAGGGAATTTTCACTTTCTGTACTGTACATTTTTGTAATGCTTTAATTTACCTTTTAAAAAACATGCATTACTTTTTTAATAGGGGAAAAAAATCTAAGACTTCAAAAATGTTTAATTTTTTTTTTTTTTTTTAAATATGAAGACAATGAATCCTAAACAGCTAGACTCCAACACATACCCTTTGTCTTTGGCGTGGACATCGGCACCATGGTGTAGAAGGTACTCCACGACAGACACACGATTATAGCCTGCCGCAAAGTGTAAGGGTGTAGAATGCCGGCCCTCTAAATCTCTGCAATTCACATTTTGAGGGCTGCAAAGTTGCTTTTATGGTGCACACACAGAGACAAACACAAAAAGAACATTAATATTTATTCATAGATTTTGCTCCACAATAATGCAGCATCTTGGATAAATTGTAATTTTCTAATGAATATTTATCACCACAGATTAGATAATACAAATGATGTTTAAAATCAGCACTATGCTTAGCTTTATAGTGACTATAAATACTCTTACTATGAACACAGTAATTTAATCTTTTTTGACATTTCCTGGCCAAAATCTTAATCAAACAGTCAAACCCACAATGATGCCTTGCTATTTCATCTTTATGAGTCTCTTCTCCCCTGAGACTGTCCCAGCGTACCTGCTGCTACAGCTCTTAGCCATTCTTTGCTCAAATATGACCATCCCCAGCTGACCAAAGAACTACAGAGTTCTTGTCTTCTCTAATGTGCATCAAACAAGGAAAAAGGCTCTGGAAAAATTAATTTTCTGCTTGGGCCACTCATTTGGCCCTTTGATCCACTACAGCAAAGCCAAGCAGTCAACAGTGCTTTACTTGATTTTGGGGGAGTTAACTGATTTTAATCATACTCTAGAGTTTGGCCTTTACTTCCATCTCCTTCAGAGATGTCCTCCAAATCTCTTCTCTGTCTCCTTTTCTCTCTTTGAATGCTACCATTTCACACAATCTAAATTATAAGCTAAATTATGTTTGTTTACAAAGCAGTAGGAAGCAAAGTAAGGAATGAAAGGCTGCATCACTGGTGGTGATATATATTATTAATATAAAATAATATTTAAATAATAATTTACAGTTTATAAAGAGCATCCTATTCTTTCAGTGAGGGAATTATATATATCTATGAATATATATTATTTATTATTATATATATGAACATATATATTATCTATATGGAGATATATATATCTCCATTTTACAGATAAATAAACCAAGGCTCAGAGAGCTTAAGTGACTTATCCTTTTCAAATAGTTGATAAGGGGTAAAATAAAGACTCAAACCCCGTTTTACTGATTTCTAATTTCTTGATCTTTGTGCTACATCATACATCATTGCTCACTTTCTTAATGATCTAACTTCAGGGAAATAATAAGAAAGGTAATGAAAATTAGAAAAGGCAAATATCCCTGGTGGTCTAGTGGCTAGGATAAAAAAATAGAAAAGGCAAATAAAGCAGAGAAAATAGTGGCATTTTCTAGGGTACCAGGTATGATGAAGGGGCTTTCCAGGCATTTGCCAGTCTTATTGTTGCTCCTGTCACTGTAATGAGCTATTATTATATAAAAACTAAGAACCTGAAAAGATCTCTATTTCTACTAATATACTGAGTAGAGATGCTATGGTTTGAATGTTTGTGCCCTTCCAAAATTCATGTTGAAACTTAATCCCTACTGCAATATTATTAAGAGGCAGGGCCTTTAGGAGGTGATTAGGTCGTGAGGACTCCTCCCTGGTGAAGGAGATTAAGATCCTTATAAAAGAAGCTTCACACAGCATTTGGCCTTTTTTGCCCTCTGCCTTTTGCCATGTGAGGATACAGCATTTGTTCCCTCCAGAAGATGCAGCAACAAGGCGCCATCTTGGAAGCAGAGAGACTGGACCCGCACCAGACACCGAACCTGCCAGAACCTGCATCTTGAACTTCCCAGCCTCCAGAACCGTGAGAAATAAATATCTATTCTTTATAAATTACCAAGTCTATGGTATTTTGTTATGGCAGCACAAATGGACTAAGACAAGGAACTTTCACACCGGTAGGATAAAAACAAGGGCTTTTCAGGTGGTACAATTTTTACATAACAGGCAGAAGTCTGGGCAGTAAGGGAGCGCTCATAATATTCTCAACTGTATCTGGAAGAGCACCAGGCTCTAAGACCTGAAAAGCCACTGTCATATGGTCAGGTCAAGTATCTTTCATGGCAAGTGAGTCTGTGGCTATATTAATACATAAGTAACAGAACTGATAAACAAAATTTTAAAAAAACAAATTAATACATAAACAAAAAAGAAAAGCTGCAAAAATTGGTAGTTAACACCTATGGAGTCTTACATGATTGAATCTGCTTCCTGATGGTGCTTTTTCCCCCTGGTTCTTACATTCTAAATTAACTTCATTATTATTATTTTTGCAGGGAATATTGGCAAAATAGGAATGAGGTAGAGAATTAAACAAGTCATTTTGCAAGGCTACAAAAATAGAAGCCCAACCTGCTTATTAAATGTTTGCTCCTTAATATGTGGAAGTTCCTTATTATTTATTCTATTTTAACTTCCTTTTTAAATGCCAAAGCAATTTTATATCCTTCCTAACTACTTTTCATATTTTCAAATATATTACTTGGCAAATAGCCCTTTCTTCTAATATCTGACTTCTAATTTTTTTTTTTCTTTTTTTAGAGATGGGGTCTCACTCTTGCCCAGGCTGGTTTTGAACTCCTGAGCTCAAGTGATCCTCCCGCCTTGGGCTCCAAAAGTGCCAGGATTACAGGCATGAGCCAAGGCGCCCCCGGCCTGACTTCTAAAATACTTTCTAAAGGCTCTTGAGAGAGAAATTTATCAGGCCGAATTCTCACTTAATCTGTGCTGCTTTGTTTTCTTTTGCCACTTCCATTCCACTGATAAAAATAAATTTGGCCTTCATTATGAATGGATTGTTTAGAAAACCTGAAAGCTGTAGTATATGTTTACCGATTACACATAAAACACATGGGAATTAAAAACTATTTTTAAAATAAACTATATAGTAACTTAAATATAATGAACACATGTAGCAACTCTAGTGCTGAGATGACCATACTGTGAAAGACAACTTAATCACTTTTATATTTAAGGATTTTCTTTCATTAGGATACATTTCAAATGAGAAAGTATTTTTAAGGAAAAATATGATACAGTTTTAGATCTAAGAGAATTTAAAAATTTCTCCCCAGAGGTTATTACAACTAAAATTTACTATTTTTCTTTAAATAACTTAGATGCTACTGTAAGTTGGAAGAGGCCCCACATATTAAAACAAAAATGAAATTTCTAGGCAACAGAGCTTAGAAACTGTTTATTGTCATTTTCAACCAGTATACGTTATCAAGAATGCTAAAATGGGTTTGTTAAAAATCACGAAAACAAAGTTTGCTTACTAAGAGGTGACAAAGTTTTGTTTGTAAAAAGTAGTATAACTGTCAATACCAATTTTGCAATTAGCTTTTCTTTAAAAATAAATAAAAACAAGTAAAAACAAAGTCAGGTGCGTTGGTGGTCCACGCCTATAGTCTCAGCTACTCAAGAGGCTGAGATAGAAGGATTGCTTGAGTGAAGCCTGGGAAATATAGCGAGACCCCATCTCTTAAAAAAAAAAAAAAGAAAGAAAGAAAAACAAAAGGAAATATTGTTAACTGCATTCCTAAATGAATGGGAAGTGTGAGGTTTTTTTTTTTTTTAAGAATATTCAATGTCATATGATTTTATATTTGAAAACAAAATTAAATCTATAACCACTGTTTCTATATCACAATTAAAGACTGAAAATTTTCTTGGCAAGTAGAGGTACATAAAAAGGAAAATCCATCTTCTGCATATGAGTAATTACAGTGGTTGAGGGATCATAAGAATTCTTTCCTAGAATAAATGTGTGAATCTCTGGGGAAGATCAAAAAACATCATTGCAAGTGTTATCCTACTAATACCTGGGCTTGAGCTAGTTTACATATTCATGAATGTGGCCAAAAATAATAATCCTTTAATTATTAAGTGAAATCAACTAAAAAGCATACGTGTGTGTGTGTGTGTGTGTGTGTGTGTGTGTATAAATATTTACTACGAAGGATTTCTCCTGTCTACGAGTCTTCTCTGCCCATCTTTTTGTTGGGATTTGAGTTGTTATTCTTAGAAGCTTAAAAAAAGAATTGGTTAGCCAAGTTCAACAGTGCCACCCCACAAGATAAAAGCACCGACTTACCTTCACAGTTTCCAAGTCTCCAGCTTTAGATGCCTCTAAGAGTCGATAGTCAACATCAGAAGTGCGTATAGGCGTACTCTCTGCATACAAAAAGGAAAGGTTACCATTGGTTCTTGAATAATCTCAGAGTAGTTAAGGAGGAAAAATTATTTGGTAAGTGGAAAGAGAATAAGGGGTCAAAAATTTCTGAGATCTAATATCGGGTTTTCCCCAGTCTTTTTCAGATAAGAAAAAAGTGTTTTCTTATTTAAATCTATATCCATCTCATCCTAAACCAAATTTAAATAACTTCTAGTACACACAAATCCTTCTCCATCCCTACTACTCTTACCCCTCAAATTTGCTGGTCACAAATTTGGCAAAGGGAAATGAGAAAACATAGGACCAAGAGATCAAGAACATTTTTATGATACGCTGGTTTTACAAAGTGTTGTAGCTTTGCCATGTATTTGTTTGTTTCTTTCTTTACTGGAAATCCCTTTATCTTCTAATGCCATAGATTTGTTATGTAAACCTAGGGAAGCCACTTGACTTTCAGTACTCAAGGTTTAATTTTTCTGTTTAGTCTCAATGACCTCAATATAAAAAAGTACTACTACTCCTGAAATCAAAGTGATTTTAGAAAGTATAATCAGTGAACAAAAAAGGCCTACCAAAAACAGACATTTGTTTAATTCACATTTATTGAATGGCTTCAGGGAAATGCTATTTAAAATGTCTGTATAATTGGAAGGTATGACACCAATGCTAAATAGAATATAATTAAATGGGACTATTAAATTTAGAGGCTAACAAATGAAGTATTTTGATTACTCCACCACGAACAAACTAAATATTCATTTCATAAGTAAGCTTATGGACATTAAGTGTGGCTCTTAAAATGGGCACACACACACAGCACAAAAGGAGGCCTAAATTTTAGACTGTGCTCTATTATCTGTAACTTTGGACAAATCATGCAATAGCTTAGTTTTTGAACTTATAAAGTGAGAGTTAGAAGTCTCTTTCAGATTTAAGATTGTGAGAAGATCAAGTGATGCTATGAAAAGGTTTTAGATTTCAGAAGAAATACTTTAGTTCTTCTAGTCTAAAGTGTTTTGTTCAGGAGAGTGGCTTTCACAGAATAAATTATGAGAATTCTTCAATGGAAGATAAACTATTTGATCATAGTAATACTTAGCACATAAAGGGTAACACTCTACCATATATTTTTATTATTTGTATTAGCTTTCCAGGTCAATAAAGAATAAGAAGAATTAAACTAAAAAGTTCTGGCATGTTCTCAATTAAGCATTTAATTACCTATATAATGTCTTATTTAAGTATCAATTTTGAAAGCAAAATTTTCAAAATAATTGAAGAAAAATATTTCATTTGTGATTCAGTATTTAATTTTATCTTTTACCAAAACTCATATATTCCAATTGCATTCATTTAGTAGACATTGTAAAAGCAAATGGATCTAATATGCTTGATTTATTCAATCATTTTTCTCCATTTTAATTATCTCTAAAAATTATTAGCAATTTGATGTAAAACCTATATGTTTGCCTGATTTACGGTTAAACTTATAGAAACTAACTTAAAATCCAGTACTAAGTGATTCTCAGTGAAAATATGTATGAGAAACGTTTAGGAATGTTTTAATAAAAATCGCAACATTTAGAAATTATTAGAATCTACTGAGAAGGCAGAACAGGCAAAGAGTAATATCTTCTTTAAGCAAATCGTGACGTAAAAGTCATGTTTTTAATAGTTCAAACTTGAAATCCTATAACAGGAATTTCATTCCTTTGGGTAGATCTTATTCATTTTGATAATAAAGACACCCTAGATAGGTTTTCCTTTGCTGTCTAAAGATTATCATCTAAGACTGAAGTAGAATGACTATCCTCTAAGAATAAACTATAGAATGAGAAAAATATCAGTCCTGAACAGTTTTTGCCATATTGTACAGTTAGTTTTGTGAGGCTGTTTAGCTCTGATCCAGCTCTAACAACATGTACATATCATAAACTCTATATGCCTTGGAAGGTTCCCTGTTTCGCCACATAGCAGTGATTCTCAACTGGGCTGTACTTGGGGGCCCTTTAGAAATTTGTGGGGTCAATTTTTTTCTTCTAGTGTAGCCATACCCAAGCTGTTACATTAATAATTATAAGTTACTGTCATTTTCCCTTTCGGGTATTTTATATAGAATTTGGGAAGGTACCTGTATATAATAGCTAGATCATACTGTCTACAGATTTCTTTTCTGGACAGTAAAGGGGATGTTGTAAAATATTCATTATAAAAAGGGGACACTGTGCCTGAGAGAGTTTGAAACTACTGGGCTACGGGGTAGAAAAAAGTAACCAGAAATTCTGACTTCTAGTCTGTGGCCTTCTCCATTTTATTCTTCCAGTTTGTTAGGTTATTCTATAGTAGATATAATCCACAGATAAAAGGTTGGGAAAGGAATCAATTATACTAAATTTCTTTTGAATCTATTTCACCATTTTTTAGTAGGTAGACTGTAATTTCCTTTAATTTTGAGACTTAGTAAGCTGGAGTTTATTTTCATATCACTTTATGTTTGATCTCTCTCAATGAACTAAATACAGGTAGTTACAATATCTAACACTGTACTAGGCAGACACTGCAATATTCAGTAAGATTTTATGATTATAATTGAAACCAGGAAACGACAAGATAATTTCATAATAGTGCAATGAAGTTAAGAATTATAAAAAGGTCAGAATATTACACATGCAAGAAAAGGCATGGAAAAAATTCAGGCAAAGAAAACATGGCAAAGGCTGAACGTGTATTTCAGTGGAGGTGGCATAAAAGGCATAAAATACACTGTTTATCTACTTTAACTCACCACTCAGAATCTGCTGCACGGCCTCGTTTCCCATCTGCGCCGCCGTGAAGCCTTGTAAGGAGATGATGGAGGGGTCGGAGCCATAGCTCAGCAGGAGGCGGCAGGTCTGCAGGTGACCTGCGAGGGCAGCTCTGTGCAAAGCAGTCTGACCAAGGGTGTCCAGTGCATTCATCTGAAAAATCATTGAGTGGGCACATGGAATTGAGCGTTTATTTTTGTTCCCCTTCACACCTTAGAAAATACGTTCTTACGAGAAAAATCAATTGTTACAGCTTTTAGAAAAATGTCATAAATATTGTCAACTTTTGCTCACTGGTTCTGAAGAAATATCATCTTTTTAGTCACCCCTCTCTGACCACCGGATTGAAAATGACAACATAGTCCTCCCTTCCCTGAATGACCATTTTCATGTCCACTTCCCATTCCCTGCCACTCCCCTTGACAACTAGAATGTAAGGACGACAAGGAGGGGGACTCTCCTCTGGTGCTCCTGCTAGCCACATCGAAGATACTCACCGAATACTTTTGAATGCATGGGTTTTACCAAACTTGTTCCCAGAATATAAAGATAACAGAATATGCAAGCAAAGACTGTCAAAGTAGTTGATTATATTTTTTTTCCTCATTTTAGGTAATACGTAATTATAATAGAACACCGTAATTGAATTACAAACACATTTAATGACAAAAAAAATGATTTGAGGATTCAAATGTTCTTTTTTAAAACTTTGAAGAGTTATACACAGAAAGAATAATTTAGCTAGTTTTAAGACT
Source organism: Indri indri (assembly GCA_004363605.1). NCBI lineage: Eukaryota > Metazoa > Chordata > Mammalia > Primates > Indriidae > Indri > Indri indri. The sequence goes on along the minus strand of RJWJ010000018.1, from coordinate 614,161 downwards.
GTTTAACGTTAAACTTTGGGATTGTGTTAAGTCTTCTTTGATTAAAGTCTTGATGATTACTCCCTTTCTGAACACCTGTGTCAATTTAGCACTTAACTGTCTTATAATATAAATTATAACACTGGGGTAGTTTTTATCAAGTTAAACTAAGATTATTGAGAATGTAGACTGTATTATATAGAATTTCTGGGTCCTCTAGAAATCTCCTGCTAAGGGCACATAGCAAATTCTGCACACCCACCAAATACAAGGTTAAGAAAAGAAAGGATTTGAGACAATTGGTCTCCCTGTCTCCAGTCTTTTATCATTACCAGTAAGGCTGTCATACTTGTGCAGGTAAGGGTTCATCTGAATTCTTAATGGTCTTTCACAAAATTCACCATGACATACCAACATATTTAATTCTATCACATTTGCCAGTAGAAAAAATGACTGTTTATACAAAGCAACATAAAAAGCACAGCCATTAGCATTTATCAATGGAATACACAAGCTGCCAAACTAAACTTGAGTTTTTATTTCTTTGTTACTTCTTCGTCATACAAGAACAATCTAAAATTGTGGACTTTCTAATCATTAATATTTGTCTGGAAATTGGGTAAGAAAAACACTAAATTATTCAATTATAGCAATGGAAACTCCCAATCCAGCTTGCTAAATCATGGGAACATGATTTGAGAATTACTCCTCTGAAATACAGCTTTTACCAAGTTATTCTTCAGCTCAAATGAATGACTCTTTGGTGCCTTCAAATAAAGTAGAACCTCTCAGGGTGTCATTTAAAACCATCTGTAATTTACTCTGATGCCACCACCTTCCTTTCCGCTATCATTTTTCATCACAATCTGATAGGCCTGCTTTGCTCCAGCTCTATCAGATTACACCAGAGCCCCATTTTATGAAGGTGTTAGTTTCTAAAGTCATTGCAAAAGGCAAAGTTTGCCTTTGGTCGAGATTATCCTTGAAAACACCTTAGCAAAATGGTAGAAATAATTTCTCTGCAAATTGAACACTAGGCAGTTTTACCTCCAGTGACAGAGCAGACTAACTGAATACAAGATAAAGTACACACAGTATCTCTAAATATTGAAAGCACCATGGGGGGAGAGGTTCTCTATAAATATGTGTGATGAAACTGAGAGCAACACAGAAAGCAGCAGATTCACTTCTCCCATCTCTCACTCACCCTGGGGCATGCACTCAAAGAGTGAAATTGTGAGCAAAACTCACCACTCACTGCTATCATTCAAATTAATTTTTCTTGTTCCTCTCTCCCTCTCCATTTTGGAGGGGGTAGTCCTGAGTGAAACTCCACTCTGCCTTGTGTTTTCATGTTTCTACCGTGCTATTCTCTCTAAAACTAATGTTTACTGAACACCTACTAATATGAGGCTCTGTGCTAGATGCTATATTTAAATTGTAAGCTATTCAAGAATGATGACCATGATACAGTCTTAAATGTTACTCTTCCCTTGACCCCATTCCCAAGAAACAACAATGTTTAGGAGGCTGGAGATTCATAAATGTCTTCTTAACAAGGACATTACATTAACTGAAATAGGCCAGCAACAGAAAGTTAAACGCTGCATATTCTCACTCTATGTAACAAGTTGATCTCATAGAAATAAAGAGTAGAATAGAGGTTACTAGAAGCGAGGAAGGGTAGGGGGAAGGGAAGGACAGGCAGATATTTGTTAAAGGACACAAAAATTACAGCTAGATAGGAGGAATAATTCTAGTGTTCTATAGCACCGTAGGATGACTATAGTTAACAATACATATTTTCAAATTGCTATAAGATATTGAATGTTCCCAACACAAAGAAATGATAAATGTCTGAGATGATGAATATGCAAATTGCCCTGATCTGATTATGTACCCATAAATATGTATAATTATTATATGTCAATTAAAAAATTAACAAAGAGAATAATGTACAAATGGTTATTAGAATTAATTTATAAAGGAAACTTTTTATATTTAGCAGAAAAAAAATTTCAACCATTTGATCAGGACTGATTGATAACCCTAGAAAGCTGAAAACTTGATCATATACTGAAGCTTTATGTCCTCACCCTCATGGTGTTTACATAGCAGGCATTTACTCATTCCTACAGGTGGTATCATGTTCTTCTAATATTTCAAAACACTAAACTTCCTTAAATAGTGTAACAGAGACCAGTGTAATACAAAATTCTTTGTTTCAGTAAAGAACACTGGAATTCTTCCCTCAGACTTTACAAAGTATCAGCGGCGAAAGAATAGCTACCAAGTGCTTTATCAGCCAACAAAGCTGAAACACTACAAGAAGTCATAGAAAAGTATAAGCGAGTAATGTAATCAAGGTACTCATTCCATGGAAACAAATAGAATAACAAAACCAGAACAATTTGGTGATATTTTGTACAATACGCTTAGGAAGAACAACAATGATAACAGGAAAAATACTAAGCAGACACTCTATAAAGATTTTTGTGAGGAAGGATTATTCCTCACTAGAAGCAAATGTCATAAATTGCTCAGATTCCCAATCTTAGGATACCAGGCTTATCTCTCTGTGGTCAAAAGATGACAGGGGCAGCTCCACCAGTCACCTCCACACAATCATGTCCAAGGCCAAAAAGGCAGGTTCACATATCTATTGTAAAAGAGAAGAAATCTTTCTCAGAAAACTTCTATGTTTGAGGCCAGAAATGTTTCTTGAACCTCTGTCTACACCAGTCACTAGCAAGGATAATGTGATGACCAGACTCAGCCTCCCGTGAAGCAAATGGTCTCTTGCACCTGAGCAAAACAGAGCTCTACAGGAGCTGGCAGGCTGTGGCTTGTGGGTCAACTCCAGCTAGCTGTCTGTTTTTCACTGCCTGCAATCTAAGAACAGTTGTACATTTTTAAATGACTGCATTTTAAATGGCTATATAACTACCTACATAAAATCCTCAATTTTGTCTTTTGGCTCACAAAGCCTAAAATGTTTACTATCTGGATTTCCAAGAAAATGTTTGCTGACTCCTGTTCTGTAGCAGGGAGGAAGGGGGAAAAGAATTACTGGATGGGGAAATCAACTATCTTCTTGAGTCATTAAAAACCTGTTAATTGATTCAAAATAGGGAAAAGCCAATTAAAGTCCCTAATTTCTTCTAATATTTACTTTTATTAACATCCTTGATGTTCTACCTTTGCTTATGCTTTTATCAATCAGTCATGGGATACACTTAGAGCTATCTAAAAAGTGGTCATCCTAATTTTTTCCTTCATATATTCTAAAGTGGCTCAAGGCACAGAAGCACAAAAATGTGCTTGCCTTCTAAAGTAAGTAATAAATTTGCTTTTAGGTGGCAGCAGAAACTATCATATATGACTGTACATCAATGCCCCCACCCCTGACTATTTTAATAGGTCAGCTGGCAGGATTTGTACTGCTGTTCTAATTCAGTTTTATAGTGAAGAATGGTGATATTTTGGGGCCAAGGTAATTTTATTTCATTGAAATCTTTGAGAATTATAAGGAACTCTATTTAAAGGAGGTCCTCATAAGTTTGGATTTATTACCTTGATTTCTACTATCCTATAAGTTATATAAATGTCAAGTGATATTGATTTACTTTATTGATGCGGAAATACAGGAGATTAAATGACCTGTGTGTGCCATCTACAATTTCAATACTGGGATCACTGAGAAGAAAGGCCCAACTCAGGTATGGAATACAGCCCATGAGCTGAAGATCATGTCTCTGAAATGACACTGGTTTTGTCCTTTTGGCATTGACAATTCATACCCTGATATCATACACAGAGAGCTTTTCCCTGAGGCAAAAAACTTAGACTTGACAATATTTAAAATATTCTCTATGCATAAGAATCAAACTCTTAAAAAAAAGAAGAAACCAGAAAATACAATCCAGTATTATACATATATTAATAATTAAATGCCTAAATGGTCACTCAAGCTGAATGAACCAAATAAATGAGATTGTCACTCACAAGGAGTCTTCTAAGAACTTCCAAATTAATTAGGTATATATATGTACTGCTCTCTACAGTCTTTTGTATTTTCAACCTAAAATATGTATTTGACAGATTGTATTTTTTATATACATCAGCATTGATTTGTCCCTCATATTTTAAAGAGATACAACTTTAATTCTTAACGCATATTATTTGGAACCACCAACATACATACTTACTGAAAAAATTTGGGAGTGTTAGATAAATTTTTCTGATCAAGTCTTTTTTAGATCCAGTTCTATTTTCCAGTCTATCACCATCTCCGCCACAAGGATGTGACAAAGGATGTCACCAAAAATACTCAACATTCAGCACGAAAGAGGTTATTTTCACTATGTTACAGAAACTGCCTCAAATCAGGAAAATGCTACCTTTAATGTTACACTTCAACTGTGGTAATTACACAGTTAAGACTGGCTTAACCTTTACATTTACAAGGTGTCAGAAGAATAACAGATGTCTGACACTTTTGGAGATAAAACACATTCCCCCTTTGTCTTGTCTCTAGAGATTGCAAACTTACAGAATGTATTTTCATCTATTTCTGAGTAGCAAAAATGATTCTCCAGAAGATGAACATTGAGTAAAATGATATAAAACCACAATGACATTTGGCTTGAAATGTACAGGACATAAAATTATGATTTGAAAATGCCAAAACAGCTCTGGAAACCAGCAAGTGGATCACAAGGAAATGGCTAAGGGGAATCTTTCAATATTCTAATCAGTGTAAATGGCCTAGTCTCGACCAGCTAAACTTGAGGCTGCCTCTCCTAAACTGAAAGCTATCATTGTCCATATCACTCATTTGGTAATTAATCACGAACTGTTCTGTGACATCTGTACTTAGGCATTTATTGTTAACTCACATTATACCTTTACTTTAAATTGAACATGTGTATGCCTCAATCTAAAACTTGCTTTCGAGTAACCTAGGAGTTGAAAACAGTCTCTTGTATTCCTTCAGCTAGAGTGATATATTTTTTTCCTCAAACCAGTACACTTAGAAAATGAAAGTGAACAATAAAAAAAACCCCAAGCATTAATATATCTACAATAAACAAAAGATAGGGATCTGAAATAGGCCCGTGTCCTGGAGGCAACAGGTAGCAGGCATATTAAAACATTTTTAGCTTGAAGGTAAGAAACATTATCTCAGTATCAGCCCTCTTTGTAAAAACCCTAAAAAGCTAATTTTGTTGAATACTGCTAAATGATTATACCAGCTTTTGTACATATACCTTGAGTCTACATTTCTGCAACTGGTTTTCTAAGAGAAAGTAGTTTCCTAGGAAGAATTCATCTACGTAAAGCAGAATTCTGCTCATGCCACCTGTCTACTCAAAAATTTTCAATGGCTTTCCAAGGATTACGAGAACAAAGTTTAAACTCTCCAATTGGGACTGCCAAGATCTTGCTCTAACTTATCTTTTCGGATTTTCATTATTTCCCTTTTCTGTACCTTTTGGATTAACTAATCATAACTTCTGACTATTTAACAGACTCCTTCGTGTTCCAGATTTTCAGTCTTTATTTAAAATATATTCTTTCCATTTTGCCTATTTCTATGTATCTAACTCCTGCCATTCCTAGCTGAAATTCTATTTTCCAATAATTGTTCTCTCCTCTGAATATAAACTTACCTACACTTCTCTTATATATTCCATGTCCAATCTGTATAACAGATATTCAAGCAAACTGTGTTAGACAAGACTATTATTAAATTTTAAGTGTCTTAAGAGAAGGATCTCAAATTCAAACTTTATATATCCCCATAGCAATAAGTAAAATGCCTTGTATAAATGCACCTTCGAAAACAGCTGGTAAATGAATGACTCACAACAGCAATAATAAAATAAATTAGTAAATTATATATAAATAAATTTATATATATTTATTATTATTTATATATATAAATAATAAAATTAGTAAATTTTAGTGATTACAAAACACCATTTTTAACATACTATTCTGTATATTGAACAAACATTAGGAACTACCAAATACTCTCTATCTAACCAAAATGCATTCCTCTTTCCTTGGAAATTAAAAAAAAGTTTTTACAGGTATTTCTAAGTCATAATTATCCTTGGTGGTATGTATACAAAGCACTTCCAATGAGAAATGAAAGAGGTGAATAACCACAAATTTAATTATTAACTAGAATCCTATAAAGTAATCAATAATTTACTTTAAAAGGTTTTTAATCCTTTAATGTGTTGTGAACTCACTACAGAGTATGGAAGTAGATTTATGTTTACTAGCTGAACTTGAGTGTATTATTTATAAACTTTCAAAATTCATGTGGAGTTTTAAAAGAAACGATCAAGTTCCCTGAAAAGAGGTATATATAAATATTATAATGGTATATATTTTCTTTGCTTTATTAAAGGGGCACTAACCTTGCTCACATGCCCTGAGAAATAACAGCATAGCTGATTAGACTAGAGGGCGCCAATCCAATGCCCAGGCTGAACAAATTCAGTCTTATTTGTAATTTTCCCTTTTTCATCCCTAAGACTTGGGAGAAACAGTGTCAGCTGCAGGTGGTACACTTCTGAGACAAGGACATATAAAATATGGGCTATAAAGACCATAGTTAGGCTGCAGAGAAAGAAAACAGAAAATTCCAGCCTGCAGAAAGAAAAATGAAGCAGATGAACAAACACTGGCAGAGAAAAGAAACCATGAAACCTCAGAAAGAGAGTGGGAGATTCATAACCTGGACAAGCCCCTCCCCACAAGACAGTGAGAGACAGAGACAGAGAGAGAGAGAGAGAGACAGAAGGAGGGACAAGAGAATGGCAGCCAAGGTACTTAGCAGTTTCCAAATTCCTTGTTCTGGTCTTTTGTGATTCTCAGCTACAATTCCTCCAGATTATTTCTGGGGGATAACCGCATAGTTATCTCACAGAAGTAATAAACGTATAGTAGTATAAAATAGATTTCCATTTGAGCTTAATCTAGATTCAGCTGGTTTGTTACTGGTAACTAAAATGTCTCAGGGACACTGGCCCCTTTGTACTTTATTTTGATATGATCAAACCTCAGATATTATTTGCACTCTAAAAGATACCTTGGATTTGTAATATCTTTAAAAGCACTTTAACACCTTCGGGCTAACAGAATCTACTTATCAATCCACCTCTAGTATAGCATTAATAGAACTCCTATAATGAGCTAACACATTTCCCCAAAGTGAGCAAAGACTTGTGATCACTTCTAAACGTGAGAAATAAGCCCATTAAATGTCAATTACTATTGTCACAACATCTTCTTACATACAATGTAAGTAAATGTGCCAAATTAAGACATGAATGATCAGAAGAAATTCCTTCGCGTTCCACACATTTAAAAGACGCCCACTAATGACAAAATAGCAGCACTTCATATATGAAAAAAAGTACTTTCGAATTAAACTTTCTGAATACCATATGCAGTTGGGGCATAAGTGCTCTTAATAATGACAGCAGATGATTCATTAGTGACAGAATGCAGAATGCCAGGGCAGACTAACGACAATAAAGAAAAAGACTGTTCAGGAAGGATAAAATCTGCATGTCTCTCCTATTTAGGCTTTATAGTACTCTTGCAAAGCAGGGGATGATAAATATAATTATTAATTTTTTAAGGTACAGAAGTTTACTCCTAGTAAAAGTGGATTTTTCAAATGAATTAATTTGAAATGATTAATACTCCAATTTTCTTATGACCCTCCTTTCTTTCCTAGCAATTTGTTTTCTAACCTTTTGTTAAATGTCCCCTCGCCCCTCCAGATCCATAACCATCCTCCATCCTGCTCTGGGTCTTGGGAAAAACGTGGAAATGGACCACATGCACAAGCTCTTTTGGTCTTCACAGTTTTGTTGGATTTGGCCAAGAGGAGGCAGTGACAAGAGATGGTGGGCAGCGGGAGAGTGAGGAGTGAGATTAGATATATCCCTCGATCACAGTTACAGGTGCTGGCAGGTGGCCTTGTTCACTCAGCTCCTCTCTCCTGCTGCCAGTGGCCTCTCCCTTCCCTTACCGCTTCAGACCAGAGATATCGCCCCTCTCACCACCTCATTCCTTGCTGATTTCCTTAAACCATGCCCACACCTCTGTATATAATTCCTTTATTAAACTCTCATCAAATTACCCACTTTGAGTGTGCTGTTTATTGCCAAGACCCTGATATAAACCTCTACTTCTATCTTTTTAGAACATCTCCTCCAAAAGCTACCAAAGCCCTCATATGAAAATTGCCCAAAAAATGCCCTCATCTGCCTCTATTTCTCTCTTTGGCACTGATCACCTGTTCCTTTTTCACACTCCCAGGCACTCAGTAGATACCGCGATAGACTTTCCCAGTTTCCTCTTTCCATTACTGCTCTGTAACCATGGCAGATCCTCAAAGGTTCTTTCCTCAACCCTCAACTCACTTTCCATGCTTTCTCTACCAGGGACCCTACTCACTCTCAAAATGTATGATCACTATGTCAGTGACTCTCAGGAGATCTTTCTAATCCTAAACTCTCCTTCAGCCTCTAGGGCTATCTTTCCAACTGCCAGTTTTACTAAATATCCCTCGATCATACGAACTTCAAGTTTAAAATTATTATCAAGACAGAGGAAACCAGTGTTTCTCTCTACCTTCTTACTGCCATTAATTGTACCACCACGTTCTAAGTCCATTCTAACAGCCAATTCATTTCCAAGTAATGCAATCATTCCTTCTGAAGCGCCTTTTCATCTCTCTCTTCCTTCTTCAATACTAATGCTGCTAAATTGATTCAGGATTAGATTCAAGTTTGGTAATTGCATTAACTTCCAAAGTGGTATTTCCCACAGCATCCAGCACAGTCTTGATCATTTTACGTGCCAATATTTGTTGAGTCAGTGGATCAAAACTAATTAAAAAGGGATTAGATACATAAGTCTTATAAAAAATTGAGATAATTAAAGGGAAATACACAATACATAAATGCTTGAAAAACAAATATGGAAAAAATGTTCATACTCACAATTAATCAAAGCATTGTGTGTTAAGCACTATACTACACACTTATATACATAACCTCATTTGATTAAAAAAGTTAAACCTCTAGGGGAGGTTTTTTCCACGTATCACTGATGAGTCAACTGAAGCTCAGGGAAATTTAGTCCAGGGTCACAAAACCACAAAGTGGAGGATTCTAACCACAAAAGTACGCGTCTAGGCAGGACATTTAGATTACTGTGCACAATGAACCTGAACTTTGTATTTATCACCAAGCTTTGGGCAAAAGAATGTTCTGACTTTCTATCTGTCTAAGTAAGACAAATTAGTTAACGGTAATTAGGTGTCCCTCCCAAATTCTTCTGCCTTAGCCTGAGAAACTGACTCATCGAGAGGAGGTGGTGGAAGCAGTATAAGAGGGCTGAATCCTAATTAAAAGCTGGTGCTACCTGTACAGAAGGTACTTCTACAATCAAATGGAAACCATAAGTTGCCTGAAAATCAAACAGAAACCACGAGTTCCCAGAAAGAAAATGCTAAGCAAGCAAAAAGTATGGCAGAACAGTAGCTAAGTGGGTTTTCTATAGGGAGTTTTTATTAATGCATTAATCACCAGATACACCAAGCCTGAGGGACAGCATCCTGCCTTGAAACCAGAGAATGAACGAATGGGAGATGACATGGCATTTGATATCTACTGATGGCAATTGGTATCTATTGGTTTATAACTGATTAAATATGATCTTTCCCCTTTAAAAGTGCCTCATATTAAGAGTTCTCAATTTAGTTGAACTATGATAGAAAGAACATATCACTCTAGCAGTCACTCTACATCACTGGCAGGGTGTTTACAATTATTCATGCCCCAGTGATAAACTAAGACGTTATTGATGAAAATGTGTTGTGCATATGAAGGGCAAATAAAGACTGGGAACCACAGATCGAGAATGAGGCTGACTAGAATGGGTTATAAAATAATGTTATTTTTCATTGAACCTTTATGAAATAAAATGTCCCATGGGAGACAACAATAAATAGATACTATTTTCCCAAAATGAAAGGCATTATTCATAATTTTTCAAGAGCATGGTAAATGTCATAAAATATTCACAAAAACAGGTCAATGATAAACATATGATGTTCCTAAATGCGGCAGAAAGCTCACCTAGGTTAGTATTTTTTGCTTGACAGAGCAAAAAGACATTATTTATACAACAATGTAGTAGTCATACCTACATTTGCAGGACTATGCTTCCCTTTTATTCCAGCTTGTCTTGATTTTTTAATTAAAAACATCAAATGCTCTTTTAAAGCAGTGATATCCAAATTTTTGGATCACATACCCTATAAAGTAAAAAAACAGGGTCTCACCCTGTTGCCTGGGCTAGATAGAGTACAGTGGCATGATCATAGCTCACTGCAACCTAAAATTACTGGGCTCAAATGATCCCCCTGCCTCAGCCTCCCAAGTAGCTGGGACTGCAGGTACATGCCACCATGCTTGGCTAATTTTGTTGCATGTTTTTGCAGAGATGGGGTCTTGCTATATTTTGCTCAGGCTGGTCTCAAACTCCTGTGCTCAAGCAATCCTCCTGACTTAGCCTCCCAAACTGCTAGGATTATGGGCATGAGCCACCAAGCCTGGCCTTAATTTCTTTATTCTTAAATAAAAAGATTATAAATTAAAATTCTAATATTTTTTTCTTGCATCCAATGGTTGCTCATCTTGTATGTTCTATATACAAGGGGTGTCTGTACCCTACTTTAGAGGCTACTGCTTAAAAATATACACCCTTGGGGATTTAAAAATTTGCAAGTTCAAGTCACTTCTAAAAAACAATTTGCTTCCTTCCTCCCTCAAGTGATTCAGAGGGAGATTACGCCATTCGAATAATGACAATAAAAATTTATTAAAAATTTCATATTTCTTTAGTGTAGAGGTTGAAAAAATTATCATCATTACCAATTTAAAGGAATACAAATACTTCTTAAAGTAAGTACACAGCTATTGTGACTCCATCATTTACATAAATTATTTTCTGATAAACTACCATTGAAATGTTGACTGTCAAAATATATCAATTCTAGTATTAACTAAAATAATGTACAGTTGAAATCTTTTTCAAATGACTATAGCTACATTTTACTGCTTTAAAGAAGACTGGCAGCTGAGGACCAAGAAATGCAGGTAATTATTTTTATTAGAAACAAGATTTAAATTAGCTTTATCAGAGAATCTATGAATTCAAATACAGGCTAATAGTCTTTTATAAAATAACTTTCTTCAGAAGAATTAGAGAGGAAAGTAGTAGCCGGAAGAGCAGCTGGCCGCTCAGTGCTGCATGTGGTACTTTGTTCAGGTGTGTACCTTACCTTGGCTCCATGCTTATGCAAAACTTCCATGACATCGTTGTGAGCTCTCTCTGCTGCGACATGCAGGGGGGTCATGAAACTGTGGAGAAGAGAAAAGGCGAAGGTGATTTTCTCTTTTTTTGTTATATTTCCCTTTTAAGAATTGAACACACCTTCTGCAATTACACTTACTCTTTATTTTTTTCATTGACATTTGCTCCTTTTCTAAGTAACAACTCTGTCACTTGTTTTCGTTTGGGATGCAGGGAGGCCACAGCACAGTGCTATAAAGTAAATAAAACTAAGTTAATAAAACAGACTTCTTTTGCTGACCATTTAGAACACTGTTATCTCAAAGAGTATCAGAACATACTTATGTTTTACGTTATGGAGATGATCAATATTCCCTCTAAATACAGTGGAAGTACAAAACATAAGCCTTTACATCAAGTAATGTGAAGTTATGCTCTTAGTTAAGCATTAAGAGAGATCTCACTTCTTTTTGCTTAGACAATAAATAATTATTCAGCATATATTCCATTGAAGGAATCAGAATACTGCCTCTTCCAAGCTACAGAAATCTATATGAATTATTGAATCTTTCATTAGGCTACCAGCCATACAAGTCAATCTTTCTCACCCTCTACAGAGCTACTCTGAGCACTACAGGAGAGTAAGCTTATATGCCCAGAGACAGGCAAGAAAGTGATAGATGAGGAGCAGTTTAGAGGAAGAAATATTCTCGATAATTTTATGTTTTATCATAGTATTTATACAACTTTGGTATTCTGCTTCATTTTACCATTTGTATTAAAATTTTTACAATGGGACTTCTTACAACTGAATAAATGAATACTCTGAAAAAGGGAGTCAGGTTTATTCTGGAAATCTCCTGGCATAATGCTGTGTAGCTTGAATGTATCTGAACCCCAGTTGAGAGACATACATTTAAGTGAACATATAATTGGCTCATTTCAGTTTGGTGAATCTTTTAATGTTGTTTTCAACAGATAATGACTAAAATTTGACCTTTCTGTGGCAGATACATGTGAGAACATTAACTGAAGCACACTTAGAGGTCTGTGGTACAGGTATCACACACGCTTACATTCTCAATTCAGGAGCAATCATTAACCATCCCTGTATCTGAGCCTTAATGTAGTCAATGACAAAGAAAAGAAAATAATCTTTCTGAAAGTGTATTAGGAGAAAAAACATGAATAGTTTAAAGGATAATCTATACAATATGAAACAGAAAATTCATAATCTTACCATTTTTCTAGCATGAATGTAATCAGTTCTTTGAATACAACTGCTCAAAAGGATGATGCAAGTATCTTTGAAAACACACTTTAATCTTCTACAGAAATAAATACAGTACTTATCTAGCAAACACAAGAAAAAGAAAATTCTATCGGGAAAACCACATCTTATATTTTATGAAAGCACTGGCCACAAAAGTAGATTTGTTATAATAAGTTTAGGTAAAGCCAAAGGTAAAATAATTTCCAAATCAAGGTTGAGCAAATGTCTGTTCTCTCACCTATGAAAAGAATCATCCCCTGAACCAAATTTAAAAGTCAGTGCAACCAACATTAAAATGCAAATTCCTGGCATTTCAGACACTAAAGTTACTTTAAGGTTTCTGAAATGAAAATCATATTTTGTGCTTATGCTATTATTACAGACCCAGAGAACAGATTAACAATAAAATCTTACCAGTGCTGTTTCATGAGACTGTGGTTGTTTGAAATTAATGATTTCCAAAGCAAGTGTTTTTTTAACTTTGGCTAGGTCTGCTTCTCTGGCTGCTTGTAGTAAAGAATGACCTTTAAATTCATCTGTCAATGAAATAATGGTTGACATAAAAAAGATTTAGAATTTATAAAAATCTTCAGCACGATTATAAATAAGTTTTGGAAAATTATTGATTTTACAAATTTTGCTGTCTTAGCAACAGCAGCAATATGATAATATGAAGATAAAAATGCAAAGGATGAGGGCATAGATTAACAAAAAATTTTGAAATATGTATGCTCTGAAATAAGACTGTTTCATACTCTCAGAGTTCATAAACACACACATAAAAAGATATTCACTGCAGTATAGTTTTAAAACAGGCAACCTACATGTCCATCAAAAGGAAACCTCTTAAATAATTTGTGAACACATATACTGTAATACTGTACAACTCTTAAACAAAAGAGAAAGATCTATATTTATTGACATGAAAGTATACACTATTAAATGAAAATTCAAGTAGCAAAAGAGAAAGAATAGGTTGACCCATTTATTTGTATTGTTACTATTCTTGCTATTATTGCTACCATAACTAAATCAAAATAATAGTACAGAAAAACATTTAGAGAAATGTTCACCGAAATTTGAATGGTGATTAGGTCTTGACAGAGCAGGGAAGAAATGAAACATGGAAAAAGTTTCAGAGTTCGAAAATTTTTCAAAGATCAATATTTTATTATTTTTATAAGCAGGTGATTTTTAAAAAGCCATATCTAAAATGATTGCATGAATAAAAATCCCATATTCTTATTTATCAAAAGTATGTCTTGTTTTCCATTTTACAAATTTGACTTACATTTTGATATGCCCGCTTATTAACAAAAAGCTGAAAATGGTTCTAAAACATAGCATATGGCAGTGATGTATGACCTAACATATTACCTAACAATTTCGGACCCTCTCACGTTCAGGCCTCTGTATCTGCATGGTACTGTATTCTTCCTCTTTTCCTTTCTCTCCTCTCCTCTGAGGGCCCCCGTCACATTCCCTTCTCTCTCTCCAAAGACAGAAACACACACACACACACAAACACGCACATACATGCCTTATCAACGACTACATTGTTCAAGATCTCAGTTTAGATACTTTGGATAAGCCTTCCTGACCTTCCTGATTATTGGGTTAGGATTCCTTCTTGCGAGGGCCACAGCACTTGCATTTAGCCGTATCACAAGACATATGAAACTGTCATATTTATAATGGTAATCTCATCACCTAGCACCGTGCCAGGCATATAATGGGTACTCAACATATATTTGTTCCATGGATGCTGAATATTTATAAAATAAGTCATGGCAGGTTCAGGAAACAAAATTTTTTGTAACTTCTTATTTAGTGGTTCTTTATCATTGTTTAATTGCTCAAAGTATAGGACTTTGAAACTTCAAAAAATAAACCAAAGTCGAGTGAAACGAAAGTAAATTCAAATAACAAAATTATAGATTTTCACTGTAATGACAAAATTAGGGATATATGAAGTGAGAATTATAAACTGCTCTATAGAAGGGGCTATATAGAATTATAAACTGCTGGGGTCATCAGTCTAGAGAAATTTAAACCTAATGCAAATCATACTGGTCTTTCACTAATGACAAATATTCTATGAATATCAAAGTGATAGAAGCATTTCTACCATTTCACTTACGCACTCCTTTATGTTCAGAAAAGGTGGCTCAGAAGAAAACTAAATGGGCAAATTTATGAAAAACACAAACAATAAGACTATAGTACTAAGGAAATTAAGGAATTATGATGCAATAATACAACTACACAGCATGGTATTTTCTCAAATAACAGTAAATAAAATATTCCGTATCTTTGCTCTTTAGAAAAAAGGTAAATATTTCTACCCAAATTCACTTTCAAATTTAAAATATTTTATTGAAGAATACTGAAGATCAAAAAAAATTACCCAGAGAATGAAAAATTTATCAACTACATAATTGTCCTTCTTAAACTTCTAAATGCAAAAGTTACATAAAGGTTTGTTTTTAAAACTTCAAGGAAGGGGATAAAAAAGTGGTAAAATTGCAAATTACTCAAACATTCTGAAAACTTAATATTTATAAAATACCTAAAACTCTCTAAACATATTTTGAAGCAAGAATAAAACCCCAACGATCTTGTTCATTTGGCTTCATAAAAACGACAAATTAAAAAAACAGATAAGAATAAAACAGAAATCTGTAGTGAAAATGTAATAACCATGGATATGATCAAAATATTGTTTTTGTTTCCTGTATAATTTTCTTGAAAAGAATTAATTGTGAAAGCCTAGCACAAAGCGGTGGACATGATGATGAAAACTACAGTTAGAGAAGGTCCAATTTTGTTAAATCCTTTTCTTCAAATAATTCATTGATAGAATCTTACCTTAATAAAACAAAAGAGATCCTGAAAAGGTTGGAAAGTAATCAGGGAACTATTCCCTTCATAAAACTACACAAATTTAGATTAAATTTTAATGTCTACATTTGAATTAGACAGACTAGAAAATACGATGATATTCATAATTTACAAAATGGTTGAAAGGAAAAAATGTCAAATGATGACAGGGAGATAAAGCTGAGCCAGTGTATAAATGAGAAAAAGGAAATTAGAAAAAGATAAAATAATAAGTTTTGAGTTGAGTCAAGTTCACTTCAATAAACTTGCTGAGCACAGGCTACAAGCAATGTGCTATGTATGCTAGGCTGGGGGAGGTAGATACAGGCTCAGACACAAATACCATCACACATTCTTATTAGGTAACAAGGAATTATACAGGTGTTATCATACAGAAAAATAAAACTAAACATCTTTAAGAATTAAAAATTCACTAGAAAGATAGAATGTACAAACAGAAAAGTGACCTATATAATGCATGATGGCAAGTGGCAAGAGTCACCTGGCTGGAAGTGAATAAATGAACTTCTAGAAGGATTCATTACAAAGACAGATGTAACTGCCCAGTTACAATTTGGTTTGCGTTGGCCTATAATCTACAGATGTCACCCATCTGGATGTCAAAATGAGTTCAAGTTTCCACTTAAACAAGATCAAAATTGTGGGTAACTCTATGTTTTAACATAAACTAATTTAAAACCAGTGTAAACATAAGTGATGCTAGCATCACTTTGACTATGCCTTTTCCATAAGTTATCACTTAGCAAAGATTTTTCTTAGGTGTTATCTGATTCTTAGAATCCTAAATGTAAGTGAGAATATAATCCATGGGACAAGTTAAAAATGAGGTAGGTGACAACTATATTTAAACCTGAAATTACCACATGTAGAATTAAATGTATCTCAGTATTGTAAGTAACAACTATACATGATGTGGTATTCTGAATCAGATCCTGAAACAGAAAAAGGACTTTAGGCAAAAACTAAGGAAATCTGAATAGAATCTGGACTTTAGTTAATGAT
The DNA here is from genome assembly GCA_004363605.1 of Indri indri. Classification (NCBI taxonomy): domain Eukaryota; kingdom Metazoa; phylum Chordata; class Mammalia; order Primates; family Indriidae; genus Indri; species Indri indri. The sequence goes on along the minus strand of RJWJ010000018.1, from coordinate 597,615 downwards.
GTAACGGTACTGGTTTATTAATTGTGACAAATGTACTATACTAATGTAAAGTGTTAATAATGAGGGAAATGGGATATGGAGTACATGGGAACTCTCTGTACTACCTTCATAAATTTTCTATATTATCTAAAACTATTCTAAAACCAAAGTTTATTTCAAAAATAGTTGCATACATACATATTAAGAATATATATAAGTATTTGAGAAGATTACTTCCACCAAATCATAAAAAATATCTCACTTAAATTTGGGCAAGTGATTACACTTGGGCCATAACGCATATAATAAATAAACACATGATTGTGCAACCTTGCAGGGCTTGGGAAATAATGAGTGCTCAATAATGTTAGACATCATGTATTATTATCAATGATGCAAGAATATAAGCTCTGTGAGCTCTGAGATTTTTTTTTTCTGGTTTGTATACTGCTGTATTTCTGGTGCCTGGCACATAGTAAGTAGTCAACAAATGGTTGTGGATTGACTGATCCTCATTAGCCTTCAAAAAAACAAAAAGGAGCCTAAACACACGAATTGGAATTAGGCTTAAATTTCTGTGTGTGTAGAAAATATTCCTGTGGAATTAATAAAGAAAAGTGTACAGTTAGAATAGATTATAAACTAGCACACTTGTAAAAATGGAAAGTTATTATTTAAATTAGATAGAACTCAACAGAAAGATATTCTAATTTATAATAAGCAATATTGATTTGAGGATATAAATACATACAAGTCAATCTCTCCCGGAGCTCAGGCGTGGGAGCCATGTCTACAGCACTTTTGCCATGGCAGTTGACAAGTGTAGGATCAGCACCATGGCTAAGTAACAAAGAGCAGACTTCTACACGATTCTTGGAAGCAGCCTCATGCAGGGGAGTAAACTGCCAGAGATCCATAGCATTGACGCAAGCTCCATGCTGAAGTGAGAAAAAACGTTTTAGGTCAGTCATCTTTTCGCTGGATCAAATAAAACTCGGAAAACATTTGTTTCATTGTAAATTTCAGTTATAATTTTAAAAATGTGAATTAAGTGTTTTAATTTCTCTAATTTCACTCTGAAAAACAACTCAAATTAAGTTGAATGTTTTAAAAAAATTTTAAGGCAATGGTGATATTTTTAAAAATTCTTTTATTCTCTTAAAAAGACTTTCAGGTGGCCAAAAAAACACATGAAAAGTCATGATAAGTTTAAAAGGAAAAGCAAATGATGTTCAACATTTTGAATTTCTCTTACCTTTAGTAGTAGTTCTGTGACTTCATAATGTCCATATGAGCATGCATTATGAAGAGGCACAAGTCCACTAAATGATAAAAGGCAGATTAAAATACTTAAATTTCAAACAACTTATAGTCATTTATCCACGAAGTGCTAAGAAACAAAAATCGAATAAATGCCAATACAATTATATATAAAAATATTTTTAAGTATTTAATAAGAGAATTCAAAGTACAATTTATGTTCACACCTTTTAGATTTATCTTGTTTTTTGTATATAATCCCTCAAGATAACAATAACAATACCAATTAGAGAACATTCAGTGAAAGGAAGATCATGTGCTAATTGATAATTGCACACTTTACATATTATTAATAAGTGTTTACAAAAGCAAATGTTAATTGTAGTGAATGGAAATATTCTACCATTTTAATTCACTTTCATGGTAATTTCTAGCAGAAGAATTAAATATCCAAACTATTATAACTTGTAAATCCAAGTATTCTAAATGAGTCCAAAACCCCCTTTTTGTGGTGTACTTCTTTTGATGACTCACCTATTGTACACCCATCTGTTTTCAGACATGCACAAGGAAACAGAGATGTACAAGAACATCAGGCATTTATGTCCCTATACTATTGGGACACCATTCACATATGGCACAAAACCTGATGCAGGCAAGAGAGAAACAGAGCACCAAAAAGAACAGATTTGAAATGGATGAATTCTCCTTTTGATAAGGGTCTCAAGTACTGAGTTTGTTTCTATGTTTCTTGACTTGGATGGAGAAGGGCCAAGTGAAAGAAACCTTCCTCCGGGGCATCTCTTCTTTATGCTGTCAATCACAAGAGTGTAACGTAATCTACTTTACCTGGGTCGTAGGGTCAACATCTTTTAAATCTTTAGGTGGGACAATGAGAAAGGTTAGCCCATCACATAGGATAGCAGACCCAATGCTCACATATCCCTAGAGACTACACAGGAAACTGATACGAAGTTTTCTAAAATTCACCTCTTCACAAAATAAATGACATGATTGCTTTCTTGGTTCCCACCCTTTGCCCTCCCGTATCAACCTTCATAAGGACGTTCTAGGTTTTCACGGCTTAGATGTCCCAGATTTCATCAGAAAGAAAAATTAGATATTGTATACTTATGATTTTGGTGTATTAATCAGGGTTGATGCTTTTATATCTGATGACTATGATAGCTATACTACTGGATTATCACAGTTTTCAATTTATCTTTCTAAAATGAAACCTAAGAGTTGAAAAACAATGATTGCAATTGAGAAACAAATTGCAACTTCAAATAACAGAACTGCAATAAAATCAAACTGATTTAGGGAATTATTACGAGAAGTATCCTTAACCGATAGGCACATGAAAATAAAGTTTGAAATCAAAGTTGTGAACATTCTTAAGATGCTACATAAGTTGTAATAAATGGAATACACGGCTTTGTATAGAGCTTAAAACCTTCAGAGCATGAGATGAAAACAAAGCATAACAATCCATGAACAAAACCATTAAAAGGAGATGAACTGATAAACCTACCCTTTGTCCTTCGCGTGAACATCAGCACCGTGCTGAAGCAGTAGCTGAACTATTCGAACTCTGTTGTAGCCCGCTGCGAGATGTAAAGGAGTACTCTAGAAAAGAGAAAGAAAAACACACCCCCCTCCTTCAGGTAAAAAAATTCTTGCTTTGCTATTTAAGCTGTATTTATTCAGATTTAAACACAACGAAAGTTAACACAAAAAATACTCGGTTGAAATACAAAAAACTCACATTTCATAACTGAATGAGAGACAATTCATGCTCCTTAGGAGCATGGTCCACCCATCCATTTCCCTTACTTGTTTGTCAAGGCCTTCCGTGATCAAGCCCTACCCTACCTAGCCTACATCATTGCTGATTCTTTCCACCGTGAACCATTCTCACTATTCTGAGAAGACCTGTCAGAGTTCATATTCCCTACAACGGGAAACATTCTTCCTTATTCTACTTAAATCCTGTCCTCCTTTAAACTTCTAACTTTTAAATCCCGATTCTGCCATAAAACCTTACCTAAAGACCTAGCTCTCCAAACTTCTTTAATAGAATAGATTGAAAAACATCCCTGAAGAACTATTTGAATAAACTGCAGTGGCAACGAAAAGGGCAATGGATCTTATTCATTCCATGTGGCTACCAGGAATGGTCAAAACCAATTTGCCGCACAGGATGCAATGAAATATGCCAAGATAGTACTTAATTCTTCTATTTTATGTGTCATATACATTATACATAGTATAAATACAAGAGGAAAATATAATTTCCCAACTAATTTCTGCCACATTTTAATTTGAACAGTTATTAAAGGTTCTCTGCTAAATTCTCACCTTTTTTAGGAATCAGAAATAACTTCATTTTAATTAAAAACTTCTCTGCAACCAAAGCAATTTTCTACCTTTGCTAATTTACAGTTTAAATACCATAACAGCTTTTCACACAGGCTCAAGTCTACTTTAATGCACTCTCTTTCATTTTTCCTGTCTTTTATTTGGGGCCTTGGGATTTAGTGAAGATTTTCTATTTATTTTCTTCACGTTTTTCAAATGTCAAGATATAAAAGAATTACTCCATACTGTACTACTATTGCTTTCAAGGTACTCCATACATTCTGTATATTCTGACAGTCTCTAAATTTAGAAAATATTTTGAGCAATGCACAGCTATCAACGAGAAGACCATTTTGATTAGAAGAGAGTTCTGAATAGGAAGTCAAGAAACCTGATTATATTCCTGGATCTTATGAAACCCTATGAAAGTCATACTACATATGTGTCTCAGCTTCTTCATGTATAAAATAGGGATAAAAATCACCTATCCTAGCTATCTCAAAAACTTCTGAAAACACAGTAGGCCCCCGTTATCTGCAATCACACTTTCTGCAGTTTCAGTTACCCACTGTTAACCATGGTCCGAAAATATTAAATGGAGAATTCCAGAAATCAACAATTCATACATTTTAAATTGTGTGACATTCTCAGGAGCATGATGAAATCTTGTGCCTTCCCACTCTGTCCCTCCTGGGACGTTTCTCTAGCACATCCACACTGTAGACGCTACCCATTAGTCACTTAGTACGCCTGTTGGTTATTAGATTGAAAAATTATACAGGGTTCTGTACTATCTTCAGTTCCAAACATCCCTCAGGGGTCTTGAAATCTATCCCTGGAGGATAAGGGGAAACTACTGTAAAGTTTTCTCCCATATATAAACACTTTTATCATGTAAACTGCTATACAAAAATAGACAATTAAAATTTTTGTATCATCAAAAAGCACAGCAAGTTTCTGCTTTCAGATAACATGTCAAATGCTTTTACAAATGATACCTATTTATTTCACCTTCATTTTAGAAAGAAACTTTTGCTGGAAACTGAAGTTTAGGTTAACTATTTTTCCCCTTCTTTTAATATTTTAAAGATGTTGCTCTCCTGTTTTCTGGCTTGCAGTGTTTAAAGACTAGAAATCTGCCATCACCCTTATTTTTGTTCTTTTAAACATGCATTTTTCCTTTGGATACTTTAATATTTTCTCTTTATCACTGACTTTAAGCAATTAGATTATGATGTACCTTGGCATAGTTTTATGTTATGTATGTATGTATGTATGTATGTATGTATGTGTGTGTGTGTTTGCTTAGGGCTTACTGTGCTTCTTAGGCCTGTATAGTTTTCAATAAATTTAGAAAACTTCTAGCTATTATTTCATCAAATATTTTTTCTGCACCCTCTCCCATTATTCTCTCCTCCAGAAATTTCAGTTACACATACGTTAGGTTGATTTCAAAGCTTGCTTTTAGGCTTTCTTAGGCAGGATTAGAGCAGCCTTTACCATAGGAAGAATTTTCCCCACCACTGAGGCACTGTCCCTCTATGACATCCAATGAATTATGAGGGTTTTCCACTCCGGCTGGTGGCAACAGAAACTAGCACAGATTCTGTGAGCTCCTAGGCTTATTACCTCAGATCCTTTTGGGTGGTTCTTTAATCAGACTCAGGTAGTTTCCTTATACATACGTTAATTAGTACTTAGCCTAAGACTGTAAGGGGACCCTTGGGGTAGATCTCCTTACCTGGTCCTCTGCCTTGCTGACTCTCACTACCTTAGTTTCCCCAAACTCCCAATCTCCTCTCCTCAACTCAGGGAGAACATTAGGTTCCTCCTGGATTTCCTCTCCCTGCATTACGGCCTGGAAATTCTTCTGAGGCAGTGAGCTGGAGCAATTGCATGGCTCATCTGATGTGTTTGTTCTGTTTCCCCGCCATGCACTGCTTGATATCCAATGTCTGAAAACCATTGTTTCATGTATTTTATTTTTCTTACTGTTTCAGGAAGGAAGGTAAATCTAGTCCTTCTTACTCCATTTTGGCTCACTTTTCTGGACTGAGTTGGACTTGACATTGCAGCAGAGCTTCCCCCAGAGACAGTGACTGCCTTGGATGACTAGTCAATAAGCCAGCAAGCTCTCACAGCACACAGCTGACATTTCATCACATAAAAAGAGTGGCATCTTTATTGCTTATGAACAAAAAGATTCTCCTTTTCCATATTAAGTATCTTTTACACAGTTTTATTTGTACATAGTTGATTCAATAATTTCAATTTCTTATTCCTGAAAATGAACAAAGTCCCTAAATGAATGAATACAAATGAAACCATGGTAATAGCACATTTAAAGGGCAAAAACATAAAAAAAATTTATTTTGTTTGCAAATATTTTAAAATCATTTAAGATTTACAATGCTTTGAAAATAATGATGTATTTAGTTTCTAAGCTGTTGAAATTTATGTAACTCAAGTAAATTAGAAGGTTCTGTAATTAACAAGGTAGAAAGTGGCAGGAAGCCTGAAATAAAGTACCTGTGAAAAAAATGACATTAAGGGGTGAGTTTCAAAAACTGTTGGGAAGCAAAATTGATAGAATCTGAAAACTGACTGATAGAAGTAGTGAGGGATATGGCAGTTTCCAGTGGGCAAATGTCAAGGACAGAAGAAAGGAAGAAATGAAAGAAAAGAAAAGGAGGAAGGGGAAGGGAGGAGAGCCCAGAGGGAAAGAATTTGAGGTCTGGGTTTACTGAATTTAAAGTGCCCATATGATATCCTAGTGGTAACGTCAGAGAGAGGAAGAGTTATAAATACAGGACTAGAATTCAGGAGAGCGTAAGACTAAAACAAATCTGGTCATCTCTGGCATTCACTTCAGCTATTTTAGCATCTACCACGTGGCTGTATTTTAGCATCTACCATGTTAGGCGTGAAGGACAGTGTGGTATTAATAAATAAGAAAAGGTCAATCATTCCTTTGCCCTGTGGATCTACTTCCTCAAAACCACACGGAGTTCCTAAAGGAAATGCACAGAAACTCATTCTTCATTCAGAAGGGCAAAAGATGAGGAAACAGAAGTCTAGTTTCTGAGGAATCAAGCAACTAGAGAAGCAGGTAGTACAACAGAGCGTGACAAAAGGAACGTCAGGACGCCAGGGACAGCTAGAGGATGTGTACACCTGAAGCACGCTGGAGGCGAGCAGAAAGAAATGGGGCCAGAGAAGATTCTCAGAAGAACTGCTTTCTGAGCTGAGACTCGAGGATTAACTGAGAAATCATTGAGGCAAAAGACTGAGAAACTTTATTCCAGGTAGTGTGAAAATACATGCTAATACCCAGTGGACATGGTATATTTGAGAAACTTAAAAAAAAAAAAAGTCCAGTGGCTAAGTGAAGCAGAAAAGTATAAAAATTGGAGTTTTGGAAAGACCACTTTAGTTACCACACGGAGAATAAAACTGCAGAGAGGGAGCAAACCTTATGGCAGGAAGACCTGAACAGGAGGCTACAGGACTAATCCAGGAGAGAGATAATGACAGTGTCAGTCACCAAAGTGGCAGCGGCATCTAAATAGGGGCAGCTAAGCCAGGAGGTGATGAATTCACAGGGAAGAGTGAGTGCAGAGCGAGTGAGATGAGACTGTCCGAGTCATCAGTGCAATGTGAATGCTAATCATGTAACCTATACAGCATCACTAGAAGGCACATAAAAATCAGTAAAACGCATGCAAGACATTTGAGAAAATGACAGCATGCAAAGAGAAAAAGTACAGACAAATTGAGAAAAAAGGATGATTTGATCAAGCTTATGCCAGTAAGAGCCCAGAGGTTTTTCACATTCTACAAAAAAAATTTACAACTGTTATTTACCAAATGCTGTGTCCTGATACAAAACAATTGAAACCATGTAGCTTTAGGACTAAACTTAGTGAATAGCTGCTATCTAGTGCCAAATTTATACCTCAGTTGCCAAATGGCAAAGCAATGATAAAAGTAATTTTCTAATTGCTGGGATAATTAACAGAGTGTAATTTCAGTTTTGGATAAATAAAGCAGACCCATTTGTAAAAAACTCACACATGTTACTAATAATTGGATGATGGTTGTAAACTATTAAATACAAGAATCAAATGCTTAAGACATCAGTATACATAGGACAGCAATCACCACCAGTTTGTATACCTCAGATTTATTCTGAAAACAGATGTTTTTGTTGGGAACATTTTAAAAGACAAACATGTAAAGCAGTAAAGTATAGAACAAATGTAAATACAAAAACTCTAAATAAATATTAATCTGCTCTAAGAGAAATATTATCACTAATATTTTCATATTATAAAATGTTTACAGACAAAAATCATTTAAAGAAGTCCCATAATTCAAAGTTTTCTTCTTTGATTCAGGCTATAAGAAAAAAAACAAATTTGAATTTATCTTTGCCTTTTATGATATAGATTTGCAGTGCAATATAAAGCATAATAGTAGCTTTAATCCTATATATATATACATACATGGAATAGCTAAAATAGTAGCAATTGACAAGCCTTTTACAAAGCTGTGGAAGCAACTTTAACATACATTCAGAGAGCACAATATAAGGAAATGAGTAAAGGCTTTTTGATCTTGGTTTTGCATTCTGGCTTTGGAAAACTTACTAGGTAATTGGCTTTGGGCTAATTTCTTAAGGTCTCTGAGCCTTGGCTTCCAGTATTTGTAAGGTGGGAATTATAATCCCTATCATGCAGGAATGTTTTCTGGATTAAAGATAATTGTACAAAGCATATATTACAGTATTTATTACATAGGAAAAGCTCAAAAAATGGTAGTTGCTACTTATTTACCTTATTTAGTAGTTGACACACTTCGATGTTATTTCTTAATGGTCACTTATCAGTCCTTACCTTACTTGACCTATAAGCATTATTGGATATAACTTATCAGTTCCTCCTCCTTGAAATGTTTTCCTCCTCGGTGTCTAGGACAGCATACTCCTGATTTTCCTCCTACCTAGCTGGTCGGTCCTTTTCAATCTTTGCTGGCTACGCATTTTCTTGACACTGGAGTACTCCAGGACTCTGTCCTCAAACCTTTTTGCTTCATTGTCTATAGTTACTCCTTTGGTAGCTTTAAATAACACCCATAAACTGACTACTCCTCAGTTATATCTCTGGCCCAGTCCTCTTCGCTGACCTCCAGACTTGCCTAATCCAACTGCTTGACATCACCACGTGGATAAGCAGCAGACATCTCATGCGTGTATCACGCCCCAAACTGAGCTCTTAGTGTTGCCCTTAAAATCTACTCTGCAGAATTTCTTCTGTTAAAGGCAACTCCATCATCCTTTTAGTTACGCAGGCCAAAAACTTTGGGAGTTATTCCTGATTCCCATCTTTCTCTCACATGCTACGCTTACCCCCATCAGACTATTTCTGTTGGCTGTACCTCCAAAATATATTATCCAGAATCCAATCACTTCTCACCACATTTATTCTCAACCTGGTCTAAGCCACTATCCTCTTTCAGCTCGTTGGTTGCAATAGCCCATCTGATCTCCTTGCATCCGGTAGAATCTCCTTAGAGTAATACAACACAGCAGCAGACCAGTCCTGTCCAAATACAAGCTAAATATATCAGTCTCCTGCTCAAAATCTCTCAATGGTTCTTCATCTCGCTCTAAACAAAAACTAAAGTCCTTATAATGATCTAGAAGGCCAGAAACAATCTGCCCTACGTCCCCCCAACTTTGTGACCTCATCTTTTAATTTGCTCCCTTTTGTTCACTCCACCCCACTTCACACAGCTCAAATGCCGCCATTATTAGTTATTTGGAACCACTGAGAATTAGATTGTACCGAGTGAAGTAACTTCTGAAAGAATTAAAAGCCAGTAACAAAATATTTTTCCACTGGAATTTCATATATGACTTCTTAATGAGTCCAAATAATAATGGAAGGCAAAATATTCCTGAGGATTAGTATCAAAATAAAAAATTCTTATGGATGCACAATGTAGCTATCAGCTTTGAAAGACTTATATATATTGTTATGTGTCTAGAATATAAAAATTAATTTCTACATCCTTTTTATTTCCACTGAGGAAAGAAATTAATGACAACTATCAATATGTCTAGATGTATTTTTACATATCTAATGCCAATGGAATTTTAGCATCTATATTTTAACGCAAAACACATCTTGCTATTTCACAAATGACTGCTGGGTAAGGGAGGAAGGGTTCCTTGGTCTGATAGCGTTGGGGAAGCTTTCCAAGCTAATAACTACCAGATAGTGGGAATAGCCCAACCTCTATAATGCTTTTCATCTAAAAAGTATAAAATATAAAAATTAATTTTTAATTCTTTAAGACTTATTATTCTATTTTTTATAAAGTACAAACTTTGGGGCATTCCTTGAACAAGATTTTTAAAGAAGATTCCAAAATACTAATACTCCAAATAATTATCTCCTTTCCTCTTGTTCTGACTTTGGACAATACTTTTTGTGAAAAAAAAAAAAAAACAAAAAAACAAAAGACTTGTCCTGAAACTGCTTGCCACAATCTTCTACTGTAGCACTTATTATGAAATAATAAAGTTCTTTACTTTGTGTCTGTCTCCTCTAATTCACTGTGAGTTCACTGAGAAAAGAGAACTTATCTTAATTTTGTTTCGAAGGCTTAGCATAGGCCCTCAAATAGAGTACTAAGAAAAATGCATGAATGAAAGTCATTGTTAGCATTTGATTTACATTACTAAAGGGCAACAGAAGACATGGATAATCCAACATGGTGAATATGACTTTAAATTTGTGTGAAAGATTTACACTGACATTTCAACACAGGCAAGTGTGATGTTCGATGCATTCCCTAGGAAAGAATAAAACCACAACTGTGAAGCTATGCTGTAAGTCATCAGAGAGCTGTCTAAACTGTAATGCATAGTGCATTTTGTTTTTCTTTAAGATGAGGGTTCATGTTAGCTTAAATCAAATCCTCTGGGACTTTCCAAACTATGGTGACCAACTTTTCCTGGTTTGCCTAGTACTTTCCTGTCCCAGGAAACCCACTGATCCCAGGCAAACTGGGCTCGCTGGTCATCCTACTCTAGCCAGACTTAATGCTAAAGGAGTTTCTTGGTTCTGGAACTGTCCTGAATCAGAAATTGTGTGTGCGTAAACATGTGCATTCTGAATAAGACCTGTTACTTCACCAAATTAGGGGAAGAATCCTATTGAAAGGTTGACTCAAGAAATAAAAGATGATAATTTTGTTACCATTCATTTCTTCAAAAGACTCAAGTGTAGTCTTTCTCAGTTCCATACAAGCTCGACAATACTATTCAAATTCTTCCTCCAGGCTCTTGCTCCACGGGTATAATTACAAAATGGTTTCATAGGATAAAATTTCATAAACTTGTCAGCACTTGAACATGAAACCTTTGTTTATTAAGAATGACTTTAAAGAAATATAGAACAACCATGTTATCATCTCCCAGATGCAACAATCATTAATTATTAAGACTTTGTTACATTGTCTTCTGGTATCTCTTTTGTTTTATTTTTTCCCCTTAAGTATTCTGAAGGAAATTCAAGACACTGTGACTATTCACTTCTACATAGTTCTAAGATGCCTCTAAAAATTATGGACACTTTCCATCAAAACTCCAGTGTTACTATCACATCTAACAAAAGTGGTAAAACCTTGTTAACATCTAAAGCCCATGTCAATATGCAAACTTCCTGATTGTCTCAATAACTGTCTTTTCAAAGCTGATTTGCTGGAATCAGGATCCATACATTTGGTTACTGTGCCTTAAAGTCTCTCTAGTCTGTAAGTCTTCACACTTCCTTAATTTTTTTTTTCACAATACTTGTTGAAGAAACAGTGTAAATTGTCTATTCCTTTTCTTGTGTGAATGTTTACCTTGTGGCTGTCATCGTCTATATTTCTTGTAAATTGGAAGTTAACTTTCTTCCTTCAAATAAAACTTTTTTGGCAAGAATATTTCATAGGTAGTCCTATATACTTAATATAGTACATATTATGTCTGGATATTCTACTTTTAGTAGTGAGACTACTTCAATGTACCATCAGTTTTGCAAGTACTACCTCTCTGAACTCATGAGTCCTAGATACCATCTTTATAATTTTTTTTTTTTAACTTCCTGCATTTTCTTGCATCCAGGTCTGGCTTCAAAACTGGGGAACTATACATGTATTTTCTCAGTTTTAACTGGTCTCAATTATCAATTGATTTACATTTATTTACCATTCTCGCCCCAATAGACTTCCTTTTTAGATTATAAAATACATTCCCTCTAAAAATTCAAATAGTACAAAAAATACTATAATATAAAGTAAAAGGTTCCATTTCTTCTTCCAGCCCAAGAAGCCCCCTTCCCAAAAGCAGTCACTATTTACAGTTGCACAAGTATCATTTGAGATATTTTTCCATGTACAGAATGTCTGTTTTTCCTCTGAGTTCTTTTTGTTACTGTTTTTGTCACACAAATAGAATTGTATTACATTCTTCTGCGATTTGCTTTTTCACTCTTAGTGTTAGTACATATCTGTCTGTCTTATTTTTTGTAATGGCTGGGCAGTATTTCTGTTGTGTGGCTGTACCACAATTAGTCACCCATTGCCTATTAATTGATATTTATGCTGTTCTACTTTTGCTCTATCTTATCACAACATATCTCATTTGAAGCTATCATTTGGTTAAGACAGATAAGTATTTCCCTTCTACAAATACTACATCAGCCATTAAAACAAAATTCCTAGGAAAATACAATAAACACATAATCAGCTTTATTAAATTTCTATCAGGCACAGAGACATGATTAATCTGCTAAGAAGCAAAGAGCTTAGAAGCTCTTTGAGACAGTGATACTTAGATCAGAACCTAAACAAATTAAAAGCTAGAGAATCAATATGGGCATGAGTCCATGGAAATAAATATATCTCATTGCTGACGCCTGTCCTTTGAAGGAATATTTTAAGTACTACCATAATGAAGCTCAGACAGTCTCCTTGAAGTTTCTTAACTCTTGGACTAGTACAAAGAGAATTTAAAAGAGAAACCCTCTGGAGAATGAAAATTGACGAACCAAAGTAGAGATGAAACAAAAAAGTGATTTTATTTACTCCTTTCTCAAAAACTATGTCTCCTCTAACTTGTCTCTTCTACAGATTATATATTACTACATCCCCTTCTAGTAATATGTTTTCTCTCCAATTATGAGTCTTCCCCTCTGGTCCAGGGCCTCTTGGTCAGTGGTTCTTTAAAGCGCAGTGCACAGAGAGCTAAACATACCTAACCACAGATATGGTCTCATCATAGTAGACTACATCAGGACTATTACTTTCCTTTAATAAACACGACACTACTCCTATAACCTAAGACTGTTTAATATATTAATATGTCTTTAATTCACAATCTCTGCAATGGGGGGAAGGAGATGGGCAATAACAGCACTGGCTTCCTCACAGACTTGTCTTCAGGTTAAAATGACATAGAAGATATAAAAGTACTTTCTATGTACTAAGCAATGTTCTAAGTGCATTATGTGTATTAACTTGTTTACACAGCGAATACCTGAGCTAGAAACTATCATTACCTCCATATATCAAATGGAGAAACTGAGGAACAAGGGATTTATACAGCAAGTTTATTAATAGCAGTCAGGAGTCGAATCCCGGCAGTTGGACTTCAGAACCCTCTTCCTGCCTTTCTGCTTCTCTTTCACTGGGCACTCAGGTTCTAGATAGGGTGTTCAGTAATGGGCTAGGAAGGCTGAGGGGCAAGGAGAATGACTCTTGGCGGGCAGGAATCTCCTGGGTTCTGATGACTTTAGCACTTTGATCCAGAGGTCACTACACATTAAACCCCGTCAATAGTGACAGTGTAACCATACCATTGGATGAGTGTCCCAGAAATGTGGGACTCCTTAATAATAGAAACTGCCTAAAAATATTAAGTATAGCAGGACAAGAAAGAATAACAATACTGAAATTGGAGAGGATAATTTCTTCTGCCTCCTTCCCAATACAAGATTTTTCTAGATATTTCTAACAGATAGTCATTTGGTCTCTTCTTGAACTACATCCCTCCAGCTGCTTCAACTGCTTCTTACAGAATAATTTTCTGACTACCTTTTTGGCACCATCTGGTTGGTCAATATGCCTTCTTAAAATGCGACACCCTAAATAGAGCACTAAACCCAAATATGGTCTGAGCTAAACCAGTGGGCTCTCCCTGCCTCTTTCCTTTTTAAAATATATTTAAGGAGAACCTGTCAGAGTTATGATAGTGAAGGTTCTAACATTGCATTGTGAGGTTGAACTAGTTGCCATTTAAGGTCTCTTCCAAATAATAGAATTCTAGAATTCTATGAATCCTAGATTAGAAGAACGGAGATAGAATAAAGATTGATATTTTATTGCCTCAGAGAGGATGTTCTTCCAAAGTAACATATGTATTCATTTTTAGGAGGCATTCAAAAACTTACAGAATTTGTGAAATATCTTACAAAACAAGATTTCTGTACTTCGACTGCCTTCAATAGTAAAAATTTATTTTTAAAGTGAAAATATAAAGGACTATCTTTATTTCAAGTGTACGTATTAGGAAGAGAAAGAGGGGAAAGGAAATGAGCAGACAAGAAAGAACAGAAGATCCACAGGGTATTCTTTGTGAGAATAAAGGTCTGAATGCCAACTTAATTCAATTTTAACTTAACATTATCATTGTGGAATCTCCAGGGGGATTCTTCCAATGGCCAGCAATTTGTGTTTCTCTTTTCCAGCCTCAGAATCGGCAGAAAAATTGAAATGTGTACATGAAATGAGTTTCTAGCATCCTCTGATAGGATTTGTATGAAAAAAATGCTTAATATTCTCAAGGTGCAATATTAATTTTTCATTGTCTAATGAGACACAGCTGGTAGATTTTATGTAAACCAGGTTTCTTGGTCCTGGTGTTCTATAAGGACAAAAATTTTCATACTACCCGAACCTCACATAAATTCTTTTTCATAACTAATATTTGCAATCTTAGGTTTTCATATCTGAGCACCAAAGATTCTAAGTAATGTACAACAGATGGATGACTTATTCTTGAAAGAGGAAACAAATCGCACTGATTGGCATTTAATGATTACACAGGAGGGAATCAGTCCACCTTAGATCATTAGATAGTCATTTTAACTGTAAACTGAGAGGCTGACAAATTCCTTCAGCTGATTTTAACGTGGTTAAGAACTCTCTGATGTTAGCGATATGCTGCCAACTCAGAGTTCCTTCAGTGATCAAATCCTTGTTGTTTCTGGGTTTGCACATAAGAAAATGGCAGCCAAAGGTAGCCAGGAGCAGAGATCTCTAGTTCTGTTCCCTGCCCACAGCCCTCTCACCCAATTCTGACAGGTACTGAACACTCTCTGAAACTAGGAGTTTATTTTAGTGGACATTTTATGGTATTTGAAAGTAGGGTATTATCATGCTACTATTAATTAAAGCAACCTTTATAAAAGGAAAATTAAAATATGAAACATTTTTAGAATTAGTCTATTCCCCAATTTACTAGTTTGGCTACCCAAATATGCATTTCAAGTGATTATGCATGGTAGTTATAGTGTATTTCTAAAGTTTTACTATTGGTGCCATTCTTAGAGAAAAACGTTTCTTATTAGTAACTGAAAACATTCTCTTAAAAGGCATATTATGAAGATTTTTGATACTTTTAGAAATTTCCTTTTATAATTCTAATTTAATTGAATGAGTATGTGAATGGATGAGTGAGTGAATGGATGTTTGTGTGTGTGTATGAAAGAGAGAGAGAGAGAAAAGTAGGAGCCCTCTTGAATGATTATTGTTTTCTTCTTCTTCTTTTTTTTTTTTTTTTTAGAGACAGGGTCTCACTCTGTCACCACCCAGGCTGGAGTGTAATGGCACCAGCATAGCTCACTGCTGCCTTGAACTCCTAGGCTCAAGCGATCCTCCTGCCTCAGTCTCACAAGTAGCTGAGATTACAGGAATGTGCCACAAACCCCGGCTAATTCTTAAATTTTTTGTAGAGATGGGGTCTATGTTGCCCAGGCTAGTCTTGAACTCCTGGGCTCAAGTGATCCTTCTGCTGTTGCCTCCGAAAGTGCTGGGATTACAGGCACTGGCCACTGTACCTGGCCAATCTTCTTTTTAATAAAAGGAAAAAAAAGGCAGTGACACAAAAATAGCTAGGTATTATTGACTGCATGATTGTATCCCCTTAAAATTCATATGCTGAAGCCCTAAACTCCAGTGTGATGGTCTTTGTGAGGTAATAAGGTTTAGATGAGGTCATAAGGGTGAGGACCTCATGATGGGATTAGAGCCCTTATAAGGAGGGACACCAGAGAGCTTGCTTTCTCTCTCTCTACCATGTGAGGAAACAGCAAGAAAGCAGTCAGTAAGAGAGCCTTCACCAGAAATTGATCATGCTGGCACCTTAATCTTGAACTTCCCAGCCTCCGGAACTGTAAGAAATAAATTTCTGTGGTTTAAGCTACCCTGTCAATGGTATGACAGTCCTAGCTGACTAAGACATCAGGTAACCAGTACACAATAAAATTAAAAATTGCATTGGTTTTATATTGTGGCCAAACAACCGTTTTACAAATGCTAATTCAAGTTACAGATAATTTCAGAATTCTTAAGTCTCTGATTAACTTGTTACTTTCTTTTTTTGCTACTTCTCATCAGGCTGGAAGAGTTTCCTGAAATCAGACTTCTCTTTGCACCTAAGCAAGCCTTTTTTACGCTGTAAGAAGTGTAAAACGTTCACCCTTTACTTCAAGGATTTAAGAACTTTTTGCGGAATACTCTGTCAAATGATATTAACTAAACAGTTTGTTCAAGCCAAAGAGTATACAAATCATAATCATTATAGGGATATTTGTAAATATCTTTATCATGTAGTATTTGATATATAAAAATATGTAAGTTATAAAGCATAATACTAAAACAACGCTACTCACCATCCCATTCAACTGAAGACTGAGGACATTAACAAAAGCCCTGAAGCCACCTTGTGTGTTTCTTCCTACTCCTTTTCCCTTACCACTCTGCCAGATGGATGTTTTTCCAGCTACCGCTACAGTTGTAATATACCCTACTTAATAGCAAGTTTGGTTTGCTTGTAGAGGCAGAAAAAAAAAAAAAAACACTTTAAACTTAGATTCTAACAATTTTTAAAGCAGATGTTGAAGTGTCATTTTGTAATTTGGCTACTAACTAAAATTTTAATAATGAATCACGCTCACAGACAAATGATTTAATACTCACTCCCTTCCCAATCCCTCAAGTAGTCTAATGTGGAAAAACGCAGGAAGCTTGTGCTTTTGTATGTAAGTGCAGGAGAATCCAAAGCTAGGAGGAAGGTGGCCAAATATAGGTAAAATAGACTTTTTAACACTGTGGCCCCCTTCTACTAAAAATTCCTTCTCAAAGAGAGAAACAGCACAGTTGGCATGGGTACTAATTACCCTTACCAGTAGAATTGTCATGATTGACAAAATAAAGATTGTTTTAGTAGCAGCAATTCCCTAATGAAATATAAAACAGACATTTTTAATCCTTAGTGTAACAAAATGAATATACATAAGCATAAAGATTTTACACAATATATCCCAACATAAGTAGGCAAGAAAACTTGCTCTAAGGGATTTCTGTATTACAGTAAGACATGCATTGCTCAGCAAGACGTACTCTAAAGAAGTGATTTGATTAGATATACAATTAAACCTAAAGTACTTGAAGAGTTCCCTGATGCCAACTTACTGCATTTTGACCTTCTTATAATCCCAGATAACATCTGAACTATGATCCATAAAAGTTGGAAATTAAAAAATGGTATGACCTTTTATCTACCAAGATTTGGAAAGAACAGAAGAGGATGATAAAGGTCACTACAGGCCAGGGGGAGCCAGACATGTGCCCCCAGGTAATGCTAACACTTTCTTGAAGGGGAAGAGACCACTACAAAAACTTTACTCCAGATACCATGAGTGTATATCCAGTGTGATGCTATAGATTCTTACGCAATTCAACTCTGTATTACTGGTAATTACCACTAACTCTGCTGAAAAATAAATAACAAAATATATTACAATCTGGAAATGTTAGAGTTGAAAGGTACTTTAGAGCTCACATGGCCCAAACCCTTCATTTTTTTAGGCTAAAAAATTTGAGAACTCAGAGATATAATAAAACTTGCCACGATCACATAGCTAGTAACAGTTAAAACTTGGTCTTCCAGCTTCAAGTTCCTGCTTATCCCATAATACCATGATCCCAAAAGATGCACATGAAATTATTTTTTGCATTTTGAGGAGGAAAAGAAAACTTAAATTGTAACATATAAATTCAAAATAACTGAACATATCTAAAGAAGTAAATATACTTGGGAATATATTTAAAAATCCTCACTTATTCTTCCAAGTAGCTATGAAAGGACCATTTTCAGTAATCCATCTGAAAAAGATGCAATCTTTCTTGCCCAATAAATAATAAGCATTGAGTTCTACTTTCTTATAGTCGGGCGTTTCAGTTATCTGCTACTACTATATAACAAACCATCCCAACAATGGTGAGTTACCTGGGCAGTTCTTCTGCTCTATGTGGTATGAGCTAGGGTGCTAGGATGACTGATGTCACCTGGAGGTTGGACTGGGAACTCAGGTAAGGTTAGAACATCTAGGATGCGTGGACAGAGTCATTTAGCTTCACTGGGAGCTCAGGTGGGTCTGTCGGCTAGAGGCCTCACTTCTTCTCCACAGGGACTTCTCCAACTGGCTGCTTGGGCTACCTCATGGATGGCAATTGAGTTCCAAGAAGGGGCATTCTAAAAGCGAGAAACTAGAAGTTTCCAGGCCAATTCAGGGACTTGTCCTGAAAAGGACACAGCATCACTTCTGCCTTATTTTATTTATCAAAGTAGTTCCAGGCTAAGCTCAAAGTGGGAGGATATTAGACGAGGGCATGAATAGTAACAGGCATGGTTCATTGAGAGGTCTTCAAAGAAACAATTTACCACATTCAAGTTGTTCAAACCCTGGTCAACATGATATTTAGATAATAGTTTTATACAGGGAGAGGGCTGTTAACCAAGAAGAATGAGAAATTCTACTTACATTACAATATGACAAATATATACAACCCTAAAAGTTGAATACGGATTTAAAAAATTATACTAATCCTATATCTTCCTTGTGCTTCAATAGATGAGATTTATGGAATGCAAATATATGGTGTTTTCAGCCAGATATTAATTTTTAATCAGTACATGTTTAAAAATGGGTATATATCTCAGGAACACATTTCTGAACTTAGAAGCTGCTAATTTAAACAAATTTATTTGTTAAATGTGATGCTGGGTGGAGAGAGGGGAAGCCCAAGCTCCAAAAAAATTAATTCGATTATATGCTTTGTGGATTACCTGGTAACCTACAGTTTATTTTATCCAAATGCCACCTGGGACTTGCATAATAAGGACAATTTAAGTGGGGAGATAGGAAACATTGGCATACTCAAAAGCATGTATCCATTCTAAATATGTTCAAAAGTTTCAAAAAATTTATCAAAGGATCTAATTTAATGAAGTTCTACTACGTGCTATAAACTGTACCAGGTACACTGACCACATTATTTCACTTAACCTTAATGCCTTGTGGAATGGGTATAATTATTCCCACTTATGAATGACTAAATTAAAAACTCTAGAGCTATAGTCACACACTCAGAAAATGTAAGAGCCAAGAATAGAACCCAATCCCTCTGACCTCACAGTCTATCTGTTCTTTCAAGTATATCACACTCTTTTCACAATGTCTTCAAGGAATGGTACTAAGTTCTACTTTATTTCTGATTGATCTCCATTTGGAAATAGTTTTTAAACACTTTACTTTTCTCTGTTCCCAGATTCTTATTCATTATTAATGATTTTATGGAAGCAAATATTTACACAGTAGAAACCTGACATTTAAAGAAACTCTTCAGTTAATTTTTCTGAATTTAAATCATGCCTCTCCAAAGGCCTGTTCACATCAAAATTCATGGTTTCTTACAGAAGGGTATACATGTCTACATACTAATAATGCTTTAAAAATAAAAGGCCAGAAAAAAAAATCTCACCTTAAATCTGCACCTTTATAACTGTATCACAGCAAAAGGATGTCCTGGATAATGTCTTAATCATTGTAACAATTTATGAACTCCTTGTGAACGAGTACCATTAGCCATATATTTATTTATCTCCCATGACACTTAGCATACTGACCTATACATGGTAGGTATTGAGTACTGGTTGGGTGAATGAATGAAAGGAGCAGAAAGAAACCTGAAATATCTGAAATTACATTCAATATTTTATTAAAAAGCACCTATTGGCTATCATTACTTTCAACTATTTGGTGACATATAACCATGGCAATAGTAGACATATTAGATGTATGCAAAGATACATATTATTCCTATTTAGGAATATGTACAGTAATCCCTAACCTCCACCTAGTGCCTCCTATGATGAGGAGGGGAAACATTTAGGACATTTGTTTTGGAAGGGGATAAAGACAGCTAGGAAAGGGGAAGAACACAGAGAGGGATGAAAAAAAATTATCAAGAGGATTGAATGTTGGAATGATTTGAGATGTATTCAAACGTTTATTTTCATTTATTATACAAAGACATCCTTATAAAAATTAATACCAAAAAACAAACTATTAACACCTTAAATCTTGGATAATTGCTAATAAGGCATCTGATATTGATAAAAAAAAACGCTGTAAAAGGAGATTAAACGTCAAGAAATCTAAGTTTGAAAATACAGAAATAAAGAGTTTTAGAAAGGATACAATCTACTTTAAGGTTCTGAATACACTTAACTGCCAAAAGGAATTGTGGAATGTTATAACTAATCATAATGGGAGGAGACAGGAGAAGAATAAATTATATCTATACCCCTATGTTTCGGAAGTGGCCATCAGTATAGCACGTATATAACTGTATGAAAGTAGTGTTTTAGAACAACAAAAAGGTAGCATATTAGAACAAAAACCTTCTGCATTTGATTTTTAGGGAAAAAAAAACCAATAAAATTTCTACAGTAGCCAAGCTCCAATTCTGATTTGTATGTAAAATAAAAGCCTAATATAACAATCTAAGTTATGGAAAACCTTACTATTTTCAAAATTCTACAGGTTAGAAAAATAACTGTCTGTGGGAAATATAAAAATTAGCCACTTACGTATTACCTAATTGGATAATCATCAAGTCACAGTATAGAATTAAGAGACTATTTAAAATTCATACTCTCATTGTACGATCCCACGTATTATATTAAAAAGGAATACTAAAGTCTCAAACCCCCACATATCTCTAGGCAAATTCTCCACCTACTAAGCACAGTATAAGGAACATTTCCTTTCCAAAAACATTACGAAATTAACATTTCCATAGGTTTTTAAAATTTACCAACCAGGAACTGTAGTAAAAACTAAGACAGGAAAGGGCTCAGTTAAGCATTAATATAGTCATTTAGGAAACCTCTAAAAAAAGATTTGATTCTGTACTGTGTTCTAAAATGAAATTCAAGAAATAAAAACTTTACATGCCTGATTTACTATATATGAAAAAGTACCTTTATCCTCTCATTAACGTACAATCTGACTTCCTAATTCTAAATAAACACATGCAAATGTTCCGAAAAAAGACTGCATGTCTAAGACGGAGACACCTTATTTAGCAGTTAGATTTGCTTAACTTGTTTTCTTGATAAAAACAGCAAGAAAATAAAAGATATTGTCATAAGTAAGGGATCTTGTCTTGATCTCCACTAGCTCCCAGAACATTTAACACTTCATGGTTTCACTGCAACCGGTACATCTAGTAAGAATTACTCCATGCCATAAATGAGAGTAATACATACACACACACACACACACACACATATATAGTTCAACTTAAATTATGAAATTTTGTTTGCATTTTGCATATGGATCAACAATTGTAAATGATTTCCTATAGTATATACATAGCACCCAAACCTAATAAATGCTTAAGTCTATCTTTCATTTTCTATCTAATTTTAAAAAACTGATAATCTAAAAATGTACAACAGCACATTTTAGAAAATTATTGCCCTATTTATATGTTAGGAATCCTTCAGTAGAATAATACTTGAGGTGTGTTCTTAAAAATGTTCTACACATTAAAATATACAGTTCTCCTTCATGTTACAATTACCCCAAAATCAATTAATAGAATAATATTTTTAGTAATAATAACAGCAAACATAAAATCCCCAATTCATATACTTCTGATTTAATTTTCTAAATGGAAAAGAATGCAGACGGTTTTCTCACTCAGAGGATAAAATTATGTTTATCAAGGAGCAACAGAGTTGTATCCTAAGCTTCTGCTAAATGCAAAGTGCCAGACTTGTCCTGTGCAATATACAAAGAAAGCTAACAGAGGAGTAGAAGAAAAAGACATTTATGAATAACTACAATTTAAGGAACGCTGTGGTAAACGCCATAGAGTAATACAGAAAAGAAGCCATAGGAATTTGGATGAGGAATATATTGGTTCCAAAGGAAGTCTATACTATATCCTCCTGTGGGGAAAAGGAAAAATAAAGGAGTTCTATACATTTGTGTAAGGTATGAAGCAGGGAGAAGAGATAATTTGTCAAATATCAGCAATTATGCTCCTTAATATGATTTATTGCACTAGAAAGGGGACTGTCAAGGTAGAAGGATAAGGAAGGGAGAATAAAGCTGGGATGGAAATCGACTACTGCTATAGTAATTTCACATAAATTCTGTAGTATTAATTTTAATACTGTAGTATTAAAATACTGTAGTATTTAGTACTGTAGTATTAAAATACTACTATGGAAAACTGAATTAGGCTAGGCTCTAAATAAGCTCTGTCTAAAAACCACAGCTGCATTTAACCACAGACAAGAAGGACCTTTTCTGCACAGTGATACAAGTCACTTTATCTACTGAGATGATCTGAACAAAATTTGGAGCTCAAAGTACACACAAGAGTGTTAAATTCCCCAAAGTAACTTCAAAACTGAAGGAAAAATGAGCAGTTCCCATTTAAAAACACTTCCCAAGAGTAAGTAATAGTGCTGAGTAAATCTTTGCTAGTTTATAGCTTGATATATATGAGTAATTTAATCTTCCATGGAAGCAGAAGTCTGTTCCAAAATTATCCAGAGAAACTAAACACTCATTAAGAAATGTGGCATAATATACAAGCCATCTACAATAACGAATTACATATATTCTGAGGGATTCAATTCCTTGTCACTATTTTGGGATTTCATTAAAATGGAGAAAAAATGGGCAAGGACTAAAGGAAAACTGAGTAATTTTGATCTATGAAATTATCACTCACAGAAAAGCAATTTTTTAAAAGCAAAATATTATTGCTAAGAGGTACCACCTATTCTGATATTTGCCATATCATTTCACTGTAAATAATTTCAGAGGAATCCATTCTTTGTATACTAGGCACAAGATAATTTTCCCTCAATATTTTCAGTCTATCTTTAAAAATATTTCAGGTTTTTAAAATATAAAAGCTATCCTTTACTATTAAAAAAATTAACTGTCATGTTAAAAAAAACTTTACAGAGTGTTTTGTTTTTCAATGTCTATTAGGTGAATCACTGTAAAACTTTGCAATTACCAACGGCTGTAAAGAATTACATTTCAGTCTACAGTTAGGCAAGAATACAAAGCAGATAATGAAGCTGCCAGGTGTACATTTTTATATGTTACCTTACCTTTATGACAACTGTATATTAATACAAAATATTTCTATTTTAATCTATTTCCTTTCAATATGCCACAATTAAAACCTAAACCAATAAAAATAATAATAAACAAAAAGGCAAGGCTGTTACATAGATCTAAAAAAAAATCAGCATTTTCTCTGCTTTAATGGAAAAAGTGATAGTATCTAGTAAACAAATCTTTTTTTGCCAAATAAGAAATCAAAAATGCAAATGTCCTAACAAAGATGGATAAACAGGACATAAATATTTCCAATTCCCATTACCATAAACAGAAAATAATACGTGTTGTAATTTTTAATCACCGACAGAGCTGCAGTGCCATGTAACAAACAACTTTCAGTGTCTGACATTTAAGAGAAAAGGCTTACTTAAGATCCATGCTTCACCAGCTCTATGAATATGTCAGAACTGCCAATAACAGAGAGAGCAGCATTTCATTTTACGGTAAAAAGATGCCAGTAAAAATACAGCCATACATATGTCTGTACATACATGAAGCTATATATACATACGTATATACATGCCAACTTCAAAAAATTTTGTCATAAGGCAAAAAGAAATTATTGAAGGGTATTGCATTTTAAATAACTTACCTTTCGCCCATCACTGGCATGGCAATTCACATTTAGAGGAGTCAGTAAAGCCATTAGTTTTTCTTCATTACCACTCCTATAAAAAGGTAGTAAGTCAATTCCTATAAAATTACAGAGCTTCTTATTAATATTTATAAATAATTTTTTCATACTAGAGTGAAAAATAATATGGGTTTGCTTTGATTTCTTTTATATGGATCACAATAAATCTCTTGCAATACTGAATTACTGTATTTCTAATTAATTCCTGTTAATCATCATATAATGGTATATCTTGGATAATGTAGCTTTCTACGTTTTTGTTTTATTTATCTGCATAAAGTCATCTTCTTAATTACAAACAAACTTTATTCTGATAAATGATCTAAAACATTGGAGTTAAAAAATACATACAAAATGCTGTAAAGAGCTAATCAATTAAATTATAAATGACCAAGAACAACAACAACAACAAAAAAAAGAATGAAGATTTGAACATTTACTTTCTGCCCCTCATTCAAGCTTTGCTAGAAAAATCTTCAGAGGAAAATGAACATACAGGCATTTAAATACTCTACAAACATCATTTGAAAAGCCGGGCAGCTAGGGTTTGCAGGTACCTTAAGAAATGTTTCAAAAAAAAATTAACCATATAATCATCACCATATTGAAAGATTTTATTATACACACTAATCATGGGAAATAAAGTATACAAAGATTTAGTACAGGTCTTATCTGCATTACTGCATAAAATACAAGCAAGACAATAACATGTTATAATTTTTATAGTCTCCCACCTGCCCTCCCCCTTTTCTCCCTTAAATGCATTATACTCACTTAAAATGAATGGAATCACTTACCTAGCAGCTTCTAGGAGTTCGTCTTTCTTGTATTCACCTAGATGATTGCAAAATATCATGCTGTTAGCATTTGGCAGAAGACAGATTAAGAAATGCAGTAGGCAGCAAATAGAGAATTAAATAGAGAAGAACAGAAAAAGAGAGTCCACACCCCGCTGGGTGATGGAGCCGTGACGTTAGCCAGCTTGTGAAGGCAGCATCACCAGTGCCTTGGAGACGGGCAGCAAATTGACGCAGCTTCTTGTCCAATCCTCAGATGAAATAGCTTTCTCCAGACAACCAATGAATGCTAAATCTCGTGTCCAGAAACACATTCCCTCTGATAACAGCATGCCAGCTGAAGACAATGTCCCCTCCCCCCTTTTCTATTCAGGCTGTCACAGTATACTTGTGAAGCATAATACATCCTGAGACAAAAGCAAAATAATGTGGCTCTTTAAAGGTACAAATTGCTAGTCTTCAAAAAACTCAAGTTTTATTTGTAATGACATGGAAAGTTTTTTAAAAAAACCATTAATTACCATTGATGGGATTTACAGCAGTAGCAAATGCAAATATCAGAACCACGAAGCCTTTGCCTCGATAGGGAAGGTCTGTAGACTAGAAATACGTGAACTACGTACCAAATGCCATGAACCTCTTGGAGGCAGTGCTCCAAAAACCAAAACAGTGAATACATTCTTAAATGGCAATAATATTCTAATATGCTGCAATCTTTATACTTTATACAACAAACTCAATACCAAATTTTAACGAACAATAAATCTTAAGAATATTTTTTAAAAGGAGGTTGGGAGCCTCTGAAAATGAGCAGATCTCCAATTACTGCGATGTGAGTAATTTTTCCCCATTCTATTTTTCCACCATGGATTTTTAAAATATATCACAGCCTGAAACTAGAAATATAATTACAAACCCTGCATAACAAATTTCATAGAGTATGTAAGATCTAACAAACAAGTTTCTTTTGCAAGCTCAATTGAAGGACAAGGAATGTTAATAATACAGCGTTTGTTCCTTCAATAAATAAAAAGAACAGCCAGGACTATGATTCAGCTATAATACACTGACTCAGTTTGCTATATTACTAAAGAAATAATTATACAAAGTGTCTTAGCAAATAATTACATGAAAGTAAATATTAAGTATACATACAAGAAATAAAATTTTAGATTAAATGAAATGCCATCATTGTATCATGAAATAAATTGTTTTTTAAAATCTTATCTGTAAATATGGGCTTCCTCACATATTGTTTCTATTTTGCTATAGAACGCAGAATATTGATGCAAATACTATAAAGACAGCTCAGAGCTACCAAGCACATGTTTAAAGTCTATAACTCATTATTAGCAAAGATTCTTTAGCTTTAACTTTGTCTTTCTTCTAGATTAGGTTAAATCTAGAAACTATAACCAGATATTTTCAAATGAGGAAAAAGCTGTTAAACATCTGTTCTCTCCTAAGGGAATTTTGTATACCAACAAAGTCATAGGTTCAACAATATAAGCTAGAATGCACAATTTCATGATTATAGAGTTGGTCTTTATAATTTCCTATAAATTATATTTTGGATTATTTAGCTAACTGATGGGACAAAAATAATATTATTATGTTCTCTATCCAGTTAGGCTTCTTTCTGCCTTCCCCAAGCCCAAGACCTACCTTTATTAAACACTTTAAGTAGCAATATGGAAGTTAGTCAATTTTAAAAGGTCTTTATGAGGAAAATGGCATAACCCATACCCTCAAATGCCTGAAGAACCAAGGTCAAAGTAAATCAAGTTAGGAAACTTATCTCTAGAAGTCACTCATTCACCAAACATTTATTCAAAAGGCCTATATGCCAGATTCTAAACCAAAAGACACTATCATCTCTGACCTCAAGGAATATTATTCTATTAAAGGGGACAGATAAGTAACAAATAATTACAGTGGAGTATGAAAAAAGACCTTAAGAAATGCTATAAAGAGCTTACTGGCTAGTCTAAATGAGATTAATAAGAGGCAGAGTTGTGGTTCAAGGAAGCCTTTCTGGAAGAGGAGAAACTGAAGCAGAGTTTTGAAGGAAGAACAGGTGATGCTCAGGTGAAGAAGGAAGGAACCACAGTTGAAAAAAAAAAGAGAGAGAGGGAGAGAAAGGACATGGCAGCTCTCTACACATGAAGCAAGGGACGCTTGCAGGGGAATGGGTAAAGATGAGGCAGAAAAGAAAAGATCACAAATGGCTCCCTAAGCTAAGAAATAGGACCTTTGTTTTGAAGTCAATGAGGAACTACTGAAATATTTTAACAAGGGAGGACAATGTATATTTTAAAGATTTGTAAGTTTTATGATTACATGAAATATTTCCATACTCTACTCCAGCAACTTTTGTTGGACAGGAAAGTGCTCACCACCAAAAAAAAAAAAAAAAAAAAAAAAAAAAGGAGGAGAAAAAACCCTAGTTTGTATTTTAGAGTAAGTGTAAACTCCCTGATATACAATAAAAACACATTAAAATTGTGACCTGAAAGTAGCTACTACTATTGAAATTTTAGTCATAGTGAAACATGACTCTAATAAGCTAGGTAATAATAAAACTGCAGAGTATTTGGGATCCTCAAAGTTCAAATCAGTCTACCTCCATAAACTTCTCATCAGGCATAGCTTATTGATGTTTTCACCAAAAGGCACATTTTTGCAAAAATGTTATTCCTCCTGGAAAAGCTGATAATAAACCAAAGCTTTCAAAAGGAAATATTTAAGTGCATCCAACAGAGTCAGGCACAGGTATTACAATTGACTTTCTACTCTTACTGTTAGAGATCCTAGTACTTTAATCAGCTTTTCTGCAATACATTCCAACATCCACTATCTGGTGCCCAAGGACCACAATCTATAAACAGCCGAAGCTATTTTTCAAATGCTACCTCGCAGGAACAACTAACGTAATGAATTTAGAGCCCCCCACACACTCTGACAACAAATCTCAGCTACTTACTTCACAGCTAAAGCACCAGTTCCGTTTCATTTTAGCTGAGAATCTGAAAATATTCTGGCTGAGACTACCGGTGCTCTATGGAGCGTTTATATTCTTTAATAACATCCAGATAAAGACTAGCAATAGATCAGCCAGAAAGGAAAGTAGGCAATTATAGTCACAATAATAGCTGCTAGGAATAGAGAAAATAGATGGCTTAAAACATTTTTTTATTAGAATAAAGTAAGTGGATAAAAAAAATATAAGCAAGCCACAAAGTTTACTTTCCAAAGTCTGAATTGTCTTTATGAGTGAAATAACTAAAGATATGAAAGACGTAAAGATACACACACACACACACACACACACACACACAGACATACGAGTTAATGTGTTAAAGAGCTATGTTATCAGAATGAAGGTTAAAATTAAAACTCCCCTTTGTATTTCTCTGTGGTAGTCAGAAACAACTTCTCTTTCACTCAGTGTAAGGGCAGCGTTACTTTGTGAATAAACATGAAGAAAACTAAATAGAAGTTATGATTATTGACTTATCTCAATTTCAACATTTTAAGGGCTTTGCCCACTTCTTTCTTTAGCAACTTACAGGATCAAAGTAGACTTAGTTTTGTAAAAATGAGTCATTTGGTTTTGCTGAGATAGACTAGCGTGGAAATATCATGAACATGAAATCACAAATTCTTAAAGTAATGAGAGACTAAAAAAGAATTCTGACTTTTATATACTTTCAAATCATGCACAATATACATCTATCAGTAACACCTTGCATTATATAAAAGGAGGGGGATGTCATTTGAAAGTCACCCTTCTTTGTGTCACCTAGCCCCCAATTTCAGAACCACTCTCCTAAGAGATCATCTGCAACATATTCATTTACAGTTAATGAAACTGGTTCCAAGGCAGTTAAATGAATCGTCCAAGGTTTCACTGAGTATTATCCACTATCTGTCAGATCGTTAACTAGGCTAATATGTGAGCAAAAACTAACCAAATCTGAGCTTTGGAAGGAATGTAAGCAAAAGAGAAGAGTAACAAATAATAATAGCAATAAAACAGTTTTAAAAGCAATGACAATTACTAGCTTTAAACAGGTTTAACATATTAATATAACAAACCTAAATTAACCAACAAAACTGCTATAAAGCATTTGAACTTGCAGATGAGCTTGCAAACAAGGGCCACTGGACCATGCAAATTTCAGGAATGATGAAAATTCATTTGGGATTCATTCAAATGATCAATATATTTTGCATTTCCCATAGAATGCTTTACTTAATTCCCGAACTTATTAGGCATCTCAAGGGAAGGGCTATGCAAAGACTTGAGTCAAGAATCTCAATTATCAGGTTAATGTAGGGACTCATATTGCAGGGGTGCTTAAGTGGTATCATGAATTGATAATTCTGATATAGATATTTTCTCATCAAGGTACCAGCAAATTAAGAGATAAATTGATTCTTGTAGCTAAACTGACAGTTTATATAGGGAATAAAATATTAATTTAGGTGACATATTCCATTGTATTTTCACCGGATTTGTAAAATCAGAACCAGCTATGTGGTTGTGGAATGAATTTAGCTAAAGCAACAGGACATAATCAAATCTCAAGAAGTTAAAGTTTGGTCTTCCACCAAAAGCAATTTTCAGACAGACTGATATTCTGCTATATATAAACACGGGCCCCGGATATATCCGAATTATTTTTTTCTTTCCTTACTGAATACCAAACAACTACTTCATCACCATGTAACACATGGAAAAATACTGGATTGAATGATAAAAGATCTAGAATGAGTTCTAGTTCTGCCATTGATTTACTTGTGTGGCCTCCAGTAAATCACTTTATCCTTCAGGTAGCCTTCATTGCAGTGTCATTGAAAAATGCGGAGGTTAAATGATTTCTAAAGTTTCAGCTCTAATATTTTCATCCTGTATTTAATTCTCAATATTGGTAAGAAGTTTTTCTGAGATGGACTTAACGTTGCTCTAATGAGGCTTTAAGGAAAAACATAAACTTATCTGAGGAAAAACTCTTACTAAACTGCTAGAAAAAGTAGTACCTGGGAATTGTAGAGTAAGCAGTAAAACAATTTTACCCAATCTGTGCTATCTACTTAGTTAACAATTCTAAATTTTTGGTAATGCTTTAACTAGAAGTTAAATAAAAACCAGCTCTTCCAGAAGAAAGTTACTTTTTAAATAATTCTGATCTTTAATTATAGACATTTCTATTTTGTTGTAAGTTTTCTTTTAAGAAAAAAAGCTCACCTGAGTATGCAACTAGGCATAAACCAAAAGGTTATTATTTGAGAAGAGTTTTCCGATTCTTTAGGAACATGGAGATGACCTCTGCCCCTGAAGGGCAGCTGAGAACAGATTTTGAAAGGCAAAAGGCCCCCAAATACATTGTCCTATATCACAATATTTAAATTATAAAAAGTTGTAATATACACGTCAAAAAAAACCCCTCAATGTCCTAAAGCATTCCAAAAACACAATATAACACTCATATCTAATAAAGACTCTGCACAAACGTAAAATGCAATCAATAGTTAACAACCAGTTACTTTGTATGCAGTAATATGACCTCTCTCACCTACCCCAATCTCATTTTATGGCAAACACGAGTCTGACTTCTGTCCCTATATATTTTAATCATGGAATGTCACATAAATGGAATCATAGAATACACAAACATGTGAGACCAGCTTCTTTTATTTAGTATAAGTGTTTTGGAGGTTCATTCATATTGCTGAACTTATCAGCAGTTTGTTCCTTTTCATTGTTAAGTAATATTCCATTATACAGATATACCTCAATTTGTTTATCCAATCAACAGCTGACAGAGGTGGGTTGTTTCCAGCTTTTGATGATTATGAATAAAGCTACTATAAACATTCACAGACAGGATCTTCTACAGATATGTGACTTCATTTCTCTTCAGTAAACAACCTGACACTGGGGGTGCTGGGTTGCATCCTAAGTATAATATATGTTTAAATTTGTAAGAAACTGCCAAACCATGTTTTTTTTTTAAATCTGAAAAATTCTCAATTCTCAAATATGGACCTGTTACCTACAGAAAAGAATAAGAACAAAAAAGAAAAACTTAACTACTGACAAATATAACAGTACTGCTACAACCTCACAGCTGGAAA
Organism: Indri indri; assembly: GCA_004363605.1. Classification (NCBI taxonomy): domain Eukaryota; kingdom Metazoa; phylum Chordata; class Mammalia; order Primates; family Indriidae; genus Indri; species Indri indri. The sequence goes on along the minus strand of RJWJ010000018.1, from coordinate 566,608 downwards.
TCCCGACCTCGCCTCTTATGGGGGCAATTCAGCTAATCTGAACTAATGTGCATATATATTTTAATTCTTCATTTCTCACTTGTTCTGTTGTATTTTTTTTTTTTTTTAACAGAAAACAGTATTTTCTATCCTGGTTCATGGTTACAGGTATTCCACATATGTTTAGAAATGGTGGTAAACATTTCTTACTGGCAAATTCTATAACAAAGTTATGGATAATGCATAAACTAAAACCTAACTCTGGAAAAACAAATGTTACATCAGTGTTTGAACATCATAGTACGGCTATACGCATAAAGTCTGAAGTATATCATAGATTAATCTAAGCAATTTTCTAAAAAATAAGAGGAACAGGAAGTTCTGAATGATCATCCACTAAAAAGATAACACCAACCACTAAAAATTACATATACCTAATTTCTACCCTCTAAGAAGTGGAATTAGGTAGAAAAATTCATATCAGCACAAATAAAAGATAAGGAGGGGTGACTCAAATTTCATTATTATTATTAGATTGTCTTATACATGGTTTGGATAGAAATGTTGCTGCCCTATTTTACTAAGTATTTAAAATAAGAAGGAACTAGACAATGAAACATACTAAGGGATAGCTTATCCTCCAGAGAAGAAAATTAAAATATACAGTGATATGTGGCTTAACTCCCTGTATATATATACGAATGTATCCCAATAAGATTATTTTAAGATGATTTAAAACTAAACGTTTCCTCCTTTCATTTCTCCTTTTTGCTACTTTGAATCAAAATGTTCTCCTGACTTATATTTAGACAGACTTGAAATGATTTCCCAAAGCAAAATACCACAAAATAACTTCTCAAAAAATCACAAATATGCATTTCCTCAATTTATAAATTTATAATTTTCCTTAGTTTATAAGTTTCCCTCTGTGTTTTTCTGAAACCATAATAAACATTCTCATAATCTCTTTCTCAACTACACAAAATATGAGAAGTAAATCAAAGTAAAAAGAAGCAAGTTAGAACCAAAAGTTTTAAGTAAATTTATTAAACGAATGTTCAATTGTATTGAATCTTTTTTTTGAAGCTAATATTATGCTCAGGAAAAGAGCAAGATGGCTTTCTAGATATTATATCTTAATACCCCTCTTTACGGTCTTTTAGATGTAATATTTACCGAAACTGCTTTCTTGGAGAACATTTTCTTTAACATGTCCGAAATTTCTCCTAGCTAAATTGTGAGCCCTCAATGTCTGTATTGAAACTGGCTATATAAAAATCAAAGACTGTTCAATTTTAACAACTAAATCACTAGTTAAATTAACTATATTATTTAAATAGGTTATTCTAAGTTAATGAGCATTTCTCAATATGTGAAGTCTAAATCCATGGTAATATATCTATTAAGTACAAGCTGAATCAACAAAGTGACTGCTCCTATGATTATGTTCAGAAAGATTACTGGACAGTGTATTAATCTAAATATTAAAGTAAATATTTTCAATTTTACCATTAATTTATAGTTACATAACACAATATCGCTAGTCACACACTCAACACAAATTACAAGTACAGCCACATTGGGATCCTTTTAATGCCTTTTCTCTACTTAAAATTCTTTCCATTCTTATTGTCACCATTTATTTATGTACTTTTTCCTCTCACTATCCTTCTACCAACAGAGCTGAAAACTAATTCCCAATGTCTCCAGCTCTTAATTCAGTTACCACATTGATTTCTGTTTTAACTAGCTTACTGCTCTGTTCAAAAATAATAAACAAAATAGAATGGAATACATTTATGACTTCCTGTTCCTGTCTTACAAAATAATGTTCGACTCTACAGCCTGACATTCAAAATCCTTTAAAAATGTAGACCAAATTTATTTTTAAAATTTATTATTCAATGTTCCCCTTTCCACCTCACCTTTCCGACACTTACTATAAAATACTCTCTATCACTCATTTCCCCCAAACACACCTTGCATTTTCCTGAACTTCTTTGCTAATGTTGATAATTATCTAATCATTGATCCATCTCCACTTGTTAAAACCCTGTCCAAAAATGTATGGCCAGCTTATATATGACTTCCTTCATGAAATCACTCCAAATCATTCCAATAAAAAATACTATCAAATGGCATAGATACCAGTCCTAGTTTTGCCACTGTATAGTTTTAAAATTTTAGGCAAGTTATTTGCCTATTCTAAGTCTTAATCATGAATAAGTAAGGATTTAAATCAGTTTATCTTGCCAAGCCTATTCGAAGATTATATTTATAACCAACGTGTTTAAGTTAGAGGTTCTCCGGTAACTTCATGGAATTCAACAAGTCTCTGAACACTAGATAACTATATGCAAAAATTTGAGTTTATTCTCCAATGTGCAAAGTATTTTATCCCTACGAAGTGTGTATAAAGATGATTTTGTTAGCTCCTTAAAATGGTCTGTGAATCTTTTATTTACACAAACAGCCCTCCTCCACCAATGGTAAATCCCCCACAGCTTTAAGAATATAGTGCTTAGCTCTATTATCTCCTAAATATGGTTCTCAACCATTTGTCCTCAACACACCTGACAGATGATGTTCATATGGATGATATACTTTCAACAGCAGCAGCTGTGCACTGCAGCCGGCTAAATGAATAGGCTATTCTGTGGGTTTGGTGCTGTTCCTGGTATGCTAGTTCTAATTTCATCATTTTTTCTCCCACTGATTCAAGATTTATGGTATCCGTACTACTGCTGTATTGTGTTTAGCATAGTGTAAACAGTGAATGTATATTTGTTAAATGAAAAAATAAATGACGTAATTCAAAGGAGGACTAATGAATAAATGGCATTAAAAAAAAAAAAACAAGAGCTTTAATGAGAAAGATTATGCCTAGGATAATACCATTAATCAGACTTCACTAAAGTCAATTAACTCTAACCCTGAATAAGAGATTTAGTAATACTTTTGGGAAAACATAAGGAAAAAAATTAAGTGAAGCATGTGCAGCTGAAGAAGTAATCACAATTGGTGCTTCTTGAGAAAAACCCAAATTGCAAAGTCACTACATCTTTCAGAGATGTTTTGTAAGTCAAGGACAAAATATACAAAGAAAAATGCAATCACACACAATAATCACAACAAAAACAAGATAGTTCTTACATCATTCAGAAAGTAGTCACATGTGTCTCTGCATAGCAAAATTCTTTAGGACTACACTTGTAAGATGCAGAGGTCTGACAATCCCCAAATAGGTGTCTCACAAAACTTCACGGCCTCCGTAGGCTGATGCATCCAGAGGCCAAGCAGCCTGATAAAAGCAAGGGTTGCAGGAAAGTAATTTTCTTTTCACAGATAACAACACGGTTCCTATAAATCACAATATGCTTTGTTCACATATCCTCAGAGCTCTGAGATTGCAGGTACTACATATAAAACAGTTTCTAGAAGGAAGAGATCATATGTGCATACTGGTTGAAGCAAAAATGAATTCCTTTTGAAATAATTATTTTAATATAAACATTTCACATAAAAATAATACAAATATAAGAAAAATCTCTGAAGAAAAAGTATTTTTGTGTATTTTAGTTATTTCTATTCGTTGATGGACTATTTTCCTCCCATGAATTTACCAACTACACTCATATAAAAATTATTACTTAGCCTGACTAAAATGCTGCTTCCATAAAAATTAACTCTCCTGGAACACTCAAGAACTAAATCACTCCAGATAGCCAAGTTTTCAACATAACTGCTAATTTAGCATCTTAATTTCTCTGTTCTTGATGGAATTTCCTTTTGAAATATATTACACACTTCTATGCATTCAAAAATAAATTATTCCAAACATAATTTAACTTTTCTTGACAATTCAGAGCCAATTATTATGAACCTCCACCAGACTGTGCAATAATACAGCAATGCTCTCTGGGCCTACTGAGATGTGCAGGGCTATTTGTATCTATCTAAAAGGGCTCCGGAATGCTATGCATTTTATTATTTTTTTAAAATATAATTTATTTTTCTCTTTTCCTTTGCATAAAAGAATCTCTTCACATATTTCCACTTATGTCTAAAAAATGCTGTCCAGTAGAAATATAAGCTTATATACAAGCTACATATATAATTTTCAACTTTCTAGTAGCCACGTTAAAAATAAACAGGAGAAATTAACTTTAATGATACATTTTATTTAAACCACTATATCCAAAATATTACTATTCCAACATGTGGCACTAGGCCCATTTTCTGTATTCAACAGCCAGCTGTGACAGTGTACATCTAAAATGACCTTGAGCTGGAAGATTACAACAGTAAAATAGTTATAATTTCAGTAAACAGTGAAAACTGTTACTACAGTAGGAGCAAATTTGCTTTGAGTGAGGTAATAAGGACTCTCCTACGTATAAGGGACTTCAGAGATTCAGAGCATGACATCTGGACATTTGGAGGAGAGAGAAGAAAAGGGAAGGGAGTAGGAAGAAGAGAGAAGCGAGAGAGAAGGAGAGTAGTAAAAGGAGATGTAGGAAAGGGCTGGGAGAGGAAAAGAATCCACTAAAAAAGTTCTTGAGGTGGACAGACTCTAAGAAGGCTTAGAGACTCAGAGGTGTGACAAGAATAATGCAAAAATGAGGCTCTTCTTAATAGTTAATCTAGGGCTTTTAAAGACACTTGCAATAAGTGATGAGAATTCACAGGTATTAAGAACTGAAGACTCCTTGCAACATGCTACAGTATCCAGAGAAAGAGACCAGTGGTGGTTAATGATGACTCTTTGAGAGGCAGCACACTTTATAAAGCTACCTCACTCAAACGCCTGTGCCAAAAAACGACTGAGAGTATGCTTAGACAATGTGTCAAACACACTACTAATCACTTTTATGGAATCTTGTAGGGATGAAAACTTTACAAAAAGAAATACAGATCACTTCTAGTGACTCTGAACTTCTGGGCAAGGGACCAAAGGAATTGGTAAATTCAGCATTTCTTCCTGCTAACTTCAAAGAAATGGAAATAAGGAAAAAAAAGAAACAACCGGCTGCCTAGATAAATAGAAACAATCTGGTCTTGAGGAACCTGAGTTTAGGATACAGAACAACGAACCTTTGGCAACTGATGGAGAGCATTACATGATCAACATGAAGAACATTTAATGAGGATAAAGGCAATGTCCTCCTATTAGAGTCCACTTTCCCTCGAAAAAGTCAACTGTTCAAATACGTAAGAGAAGAAAGACTAAAAACTGACTTAAGACTAGCCCTGATAAAACTATTTTGAAGCTAGTTTGACAGGAAGCTCAAGGAATCAATGTGATACATTTCATAAAACAAATGGAAACTTAGGCTGTATGAGCAGAATTTAAAAAAAAAGGGAAGAAGGATACTTAGAGTACAAAAGACTGAGCTAATACAGTGGTGGTTATAGGAAGGGTCTGGACTACTATTGTCAGTATTCAGAGGAAGTTCTCAAAAAGAAAAATATTGAGCCTTACACAATGTAGTTCCAAAAAGAAATTACTGTATTTGGCTTAATACATAGGAGAAATATTTCTAACCACTTAGGTTATCCAACAATGGACTCGTTATGGCAAAGTATAGAAATGTCATGTAGGAATATATTAATACTATTAATATATATTAATACTATAAATATATATTAATACTATAGTATTAATATAGTATAATACTAATTATAATTAATATAGTATTAATACTATATATTAATAGTATTAATATATTCCTACATGACATTTCTGTACTCTATCTATTCCATAATGTAGGGGTGGTATTTTATAGTGGTGGGGTGGGGGTGGTAGGGGGAGATTTCCGGGACTGAGCCCCTAACCTGTGGGATCTGACTCTAATTCTAGGTAGATAGAATTGAACTGAATTATAGGACAGCCAGCTGGAGAATGGCTTGGTGTGGGGAAAATCTGCATGTTTTGGTGACCAGAAGTGAAGTATTAAGAGTGGTATAAATAGTAAAGGAGAAATGAGTTTGTTTCTTCCTTTACACACATACACACCCCTTAGTATTTGGCAGGCACTTTCCTTGAATGAACTCGTTTAGGCCTCAAATAATGCTATGAAGTTTGGTCCTATTGTCACCTTCATTTTATAGATGAGGAAACCGAGCACTAGAAGGTCACACAGGTCATATATTAGTTTCCTATTACTGTTGTAACAAATTACCAGAAACTTAGTGGATTAAAACACAAAATGTATTCTCTTATACTTCTGGAGGTCAGAAGCCTAAAATGGATGAGCAGGGCCGTGCTCCTGGAGGCAGTGGAGAGACTACGGTTACCTGCCTTGTCCAGCTTCATACTCTCCCCACGGACCAGAGAATGATCGAGGTACAGATACTTGACTCAAACAGCTGAGTTCTTCCTTGACATTTCTCACTATACAACTGGGAAAGAGCTCTCGAGCTATAGAGTTGTGGCCCAGAGCTGTCATTGGCCATGTTCCTCAAAACACGAAGAGCCTAAGAAAACAAAAACCACACAGAAGAAGACAGAAAATGGAGACATAGAGACTGGAGTCATTTGTCAGTGGGAGAAGGGACAAAAAAAAAAAACAGGAGGAGAAGAGAAAGGACAGAGAGCTAGCAGGAGGGGAAAGGAGCAGCAGTGAGGGGAAGCCAGCAGAGACAAGGGGACACAAAGTGGAGCAGAAAGAAGGTGGGTGGGTGCTATGGCGTGGACGTGGTTTGTCCCCACCAAAACTCACCTTGAAATTTAATTGCCAGTGTAACAGTGAGTGTTGAGAGGTGGGGCCTTCGAGAGGTGATTATGTCATTAAGAGGGATTAAGGCCTTTCTCAAAGGAGTGAGTTCCCTGCAGGGACTGGGTTAGTCGCCAGGAGAGCAGGTTGTTATAAAGTGAGGCTGCCTCTCCTATGTGGCTTCCCTGCATGTGCCCACTTCCCCACCACGTCATGACACAGCACGAGACCCTCGCCGGAGGCTGACCAAATGCGGCTGCCCAATCTTTGACCTCCCGGCCTCCGGAATTGTGGGCTAAGTAAACTTCTTTTCCTTTATAAATTACCCAGTCTCAAACATTCTGCTATAGTAACAGAAAGTGGACTAAGACAGCACAGTGGTTTAGAGAAACAGTAACAGTCAGATGCATGATACAGCTTGAGTCCCCAGATCCAGGATACCCTGAAGTCAAACCTGTCTTTGCCTTTACGTGGTTAGTTCCCTTAGCTAACAAATACTGTCAGTGTAGGTAATAGCAATTTGATTCATGAGTGTTTGAGATGTGCTTTCTTCCCTTCTTTTTAACTTTTTTCCACTTCATTGCTCATTAAAGCAGTCTTTAATCTTTTTTTTTCTCCCCCTAGCTTTATGACTTTCATCATAAAGATGGGGGTGGTAGGTGTACATGTCCATGGAAATTGCATGAAACCCTCTACCCGACATCCACTGGAGGGCATGGCCTGGGAAACACCAGTGAGTTCTAAGCAAGAGCATCACCTCTAGGGCAAGACATTTTGAATGAATCCTGCTCTGCTATTATGCATCCATGTGAACTTGACCAAATCATTTAACCTTCTGAGCTTCATGTTTCTCATTTTTAAAATGAGGAAGATAATATTTATCTTATGGGGTTGTTCTCAGGGTCAGGGATAATAACCATCAAACACTCAAAAGTGCTTTACACAGAAAACCCCCAACACAAGATGATGACAATGATGATAATGTAATTCAAATTTTAAAGCATTTGATTTACTAACAATTGTTTCTTATTTCTCCCTGTGAATCACCAGAAAGATAGGATTTCCTTTTCGTTAATGCCAGTGGAAGAATTTTGATTAAAAGGACTAATATTTAAAGAATCTGAGAAAATAGTTTTCTCCATACCCCACTAACTTTCTCTATAATTAAATGGCTTTTATTAGACTAAAAAGGAACAGAAGCATTTTATCTTTCAGTCCCCAAATTTTTGCTGGGTCCCTAAAAAGCTGTAATCACAATAGAAGAAGAAAGCTATAGGAACTGATATATCACATTAATAAAATAGTGGAAAAAAATAGAGGATTTTAAGCAATTTCCAAGAAAAGGTAAAATCCATTCACTGGAAGATAATTAGAAAATTAGAAAAACCATGCAGATCAATTTTCTTTTCTCCTCAATACCAAAAAAAGATACAACCTTACTGAGATTGATAGAACCTTACAGGAATAATATCTATTTCCTCATTAGAGAGAAAACCTTACTCCAAAAGAAAAGAAGTATGTATTGATAATAAATTCCTGTCATACAATTTGATAGTTCTTAATATTCTAGCTGGTATACTGACTTCTAACAGCTGAAAGTATATCCATGTGTTAGTAATTATAAGCCATAATGAAAATATAGATTTCCATATTTCATACATATTTAATTTTTTGTTAATTTTCAATTTTATATTTACTTTAAATTATGCATATAATAATTTCATGAAATGTAAATCAAGTCTGGTATATTTTTATCATAGAAATGTACCAACCCCGAAGTATAACAGTCATTATGAAACTTGGCTGAAGGTTAATATGTAGATTAGTCAGTATTTTAAAGCATGACATTGGGACAAATCAAAAATAAAAAAAATTGATCTAGGATTAGCACTACATTGAATATCGAGGAAGTACAAATCTGCCCCACTGGTAATGACTGTTTTCAATAGGACATGGACAAGGCCACATAAAACAATGTTTCTACACAAGGCTATACGACAGCTATAAAAGTGACCAACAATCTTTCCTTCTAAGTGACTTCCTCTCTGAATAATGACAGCACCAGTCTGGCTTCATTCCTCCTGCCTCCTGAACTACTGAATTACCCTGTTTCTTGACAGTGTCCAATCCAGAGCTGATGCCAGCTTCCATACTCCCTCTTCAGGAACATCCAGTACAAGCCCCTCCTAACTCCCCTAAGTTCTCTCAAAGCTGTTCTGGGATGTGTCCTCCCTTTAGGCAACAAGCAAAAAAAAATTAAGTTTGTTACAAGGGTGCTCTTGGTGGTCTTTGACAGCATTTAACAAAAGATATGCATATGACTATCACTTTGCTATAATATTTTTCTATCCTTAAAGTAAAAGTTCTTACGCCAGTTGAATACATGAACATTAAACTTTGCCTGCTATTTCTATATTACCCAACTAAAACAAACAAACAAAAAAAAAAACAATGGGAAGGAGCCCTGCCTGACTTTATTTTTCTTATTTGAAATTTTTTACTACTCCAAATTAAAGACCATTATTACCCATTTTAGCAGTTTAACTTATTTTATATTCTACTCACGAAGTATATAAAATAGTCTCTATATGACCTCGAAAAACATGAAAAATTCCCACCTTATCTTATTCCTCACATATAATTTGTCCAGTATTCTCCAGAGAAACAGAAGATAAAGGTTGGGCACAGTGGCTCATGCCTGTAATCCTAGCATTCTGGGGGGCTGAGGCAGGAGGATTGCTTGAGGTTGAGACCAGCCTGAGCAACATAGTAAGACCCTGTCTGTACAAAAATAGAAAAATCAGCCACCGTGGTGGTATGTGCTTGTGGGCTTGTAGTCCTGCTACTCAGGAGGCTGAGTGAGACCCTGCCTCAAAAAATGAAACAAAGGAAGAGAGAGACAGAGAGAGAAAAAGAGAAAGAGCTGTATTTTAACAAAAAAAATTTAAAAAGTAAAAAGAAATAAAAATTTTAAAAACAGAAAAGAGCTTATTGAATATGGATATAAAGAAAGAAAATATTTTTGTAAAGCTGTACAATATTTGTGTTTTAAGATAAGTGTTAACACAGGAGTCAAAAAGTTAAAAAATTAAAAAGTTTAAAAAGTAAAAAAGTTATAGTAAGCTAATTTATTATTGAAGAAAGAAAAAAATTTCTGATAAATTTAGTGTAATCTAAGTGTGCAGTGTTTACAACTACAGTAGTGTTCAGTAATGTCCTAGGCCTTCAAATTTACTCACCACTCACTGAGTCACCCAGAGCAACTTCCAATCTTGTAAACTCCATTAACATATAAAGGTGTGCCACATTTTTCTTTTATGCCGTATTTTTAGCATACTTTTTCTATGTTTACATATATTTAGATACACAAATACCAGTGTGTTACAATTGCCTACCGTATCCAGTATAGTAGTATGCTGCGCAGGTTTATACCTAGGAGCAATAGGCTATATCATATAGCCTAGGTGTGTAGTAGACCCACAAATGATTTTTTATACAATGTCTCAAATGTTATGGAGCACAAAGGAAGGAGTAATTGTTTCTCTGCAGAAAGCAGCTAACCACTCAGCAGCTATTACACCTATGTTGTTCTTTATCCTCTCACATGGCTTAGTATTTTGTAACATTTTACATATTTTTCCATTTAGAATATTTTATTTTTCCATACTTTTTGCTCAACAGTGTCAAAAGTATACAGGCTAGACTAAAACCAAATGATCTTACTCAATTTCACTCTCCACTTACTTCTGGGTCATCTTAGAGCCTGGCGTAAAATAAATGCAATAAACAAACTAAGCGAAAGAGGAAAAAAATTACACAACTCTTCCCTAGCTTTTTCTCAGCAACAAGAGTATTATTCTACCAATAGACAGCACTCTTTTCCAGTACCAGGCAGTAGGTAACTTCTTTAACTTGAGCTCCAAAATTGTCCCCTTCTTTAATTTTCCTAAGATATTAATCAGTACCTTGCCACTTGATAGTTTAGAAAATGGAGTTTTGCAAATGTGATTCATGCTTTAGTTTAGCTACCTTTGCCTTGCTACTTCTCTGCCATCACCAATTAAAGGATGTAAAATTTCGTACAGCACCAATCCCTCTTTCCTAAATGAAAAACACTTTCATTTTCCTACTCCAAAGTAAAAAACTGGGAGGTAGAAGAAGTCTGTCAAACCCCAAATCTGTTACCTTTATTAAGCTAAAAACACAGTTTCTGTGTAATAATGAACCAGAAACAATCTAAGCAACCAGGACATGTGTAGTACCTATAATTAAAACAAAAACAAAAACAAAACACCCTCAAGATTTTGTGCTGTATAGTATAAACACTAAAAACATACATATTTTACTCTTTTATGGTAAGAGTAAGAAAAGGGTTTTAAAATTCATGATAGCACTCTTCAAATACTTGAACAGCTGCCAGAGTACAAAAGGATTAGGTTTACTCATAGGACCCCAAAGGAAAAAATTAGGACTAATGCAAAAAGTTACAAGATGCTGGATTTCAGTTTGAAGTAAAAGATGACCTAACACAATAGCAAAATTTGGAACGATGGACTAAATTGAGTCGGAAAGTAAGAAACTTACTTAAGTATGAGCTAGAGAATTATTTGATAATGATATTGAAATGTCCAAGCACTGGGTGATTGAACTAAATGACTTTTAAGCTCCCGTTTAACCCTCAAGATTCCATGAGTTTGTGATAATAAACCTTGATACATGTCATTTAATATACATGTCATTAAATATCATTTAACAGGGAATATTTTATAAAGTTAGAGAAGTTACCAATCACATAATGTGACTTCATAAAAATTAGAAACTTCTGTATGAGAATGAAGTCTCAAAAATTTAGAAACAAAACAAAAAACTATAAAGGAGAATGAATCAGATTAAAAACAGATTTCTGCAACAGAAACTAGAAAACAAAGAGTAAAATCTATAGACTATTGAGAATAAAAGAGAAAAGACTTCAATTACAAATTTTTTTATTGCAGTTAAGACGTCACTCATGTACAGGCCAAAGAGAGACATGTAAGAACTCAGAAGACAATAACACTCATATATCCTATCTGGAAAAAAAACCAAAAACCAAAAATAAAAAAAAACCTTAAGACATACTATAAGCAAGCAAGCAAAAAATAAATAAATAGTCTCAAGGCAAGAGACGATCAAGAACACAAGTAAATGAGCAATGAATTTTGAAATACATAAATAAGCCTAAATGGTAACGATAAATGCAGCAGGAAATTATGTGTTAAATAGGAATTTCTAAAATGAAGAGATATAACATACTACTAGTCTAGAACTAAAATCCTAAACTATGAGAAAACTGCAGACCTGAGGGTGGGATTGAGGGTGGAGGTATGGAAGGAATAGCAAGTAAATGTCTTGGGAACATGGTTATTTCATTTTGTTAAATCAATGTAAAAATGTGAACTTAAATTTGTGGCTGTTAAAGAAAAGAAGATAACTACGAGTCAAATAAAGTTGAATTTTCAAAAATAAAACTTTCAGGAAGGGGAAAAACTAGAAAGAAACTTGTTTAAGCCATCAAAGTAATTTTTAAAAAATACTACAAAGAATAGTAAAGAATAAAGTTAACATCAGATGACAGGAATAAGATCAAACACAGATGCTCCTGGACTTACAGTGGGGTTACGTCCCAATAACCCCACTGTAAGTCGAAAATACATTTAATACACCTAACCTACCAAACAGCTTAGCCTAATTTACCTCAAATGAAGACTTATATTAGCCTTCAGTTGGGCAAAATCATCTAACACAAAGCCTATATTACAACAAAGTGGTTGAATATCTTGTGTAACTTACTGAATACTATACTGAAAATGAAAAATAGAATGGTTGTATGGGTACCCAAAGAACAGTTTCTACTGAATGCATATCACTTTTGGACCATCATAAAGTCAAAAAATCCTAAGTCGAACTCTTGTAAGTTGAGGACTGTATGTATCTAATTTCATATTTAATTGTTAAAAAAATGCACAAAGAAAATTAGCTCCTTTAGACTGTTGTGGGTTGAATGGTGGTCCCCCAAAAGACATTTCACCAAGTTTGTTGAAATTATGCCAGTCACTGGAAACTAATACAGATCTCAAACAACACAGGAGCCAAATACATTTAGTAAAAACTCCAAGAACTATCAGAACTTCACAAGAAAGAGTTATAGTGATAAACTTTAAAATTTCTCTTTCAGATATCTGACCAAACAAGTAATGAAAATGTGGGTTCAAGCAAGTAGCAACATGCAAATACCAACTGAATATAACTCAACTATATTGATAACCGAGTCTTTTCGAATGCTATCTTGGAGAGAATCAATCCTATGTGAATAATTTCTCATTAAATTATGTTTAATAAAGTAGAATTTTGGCATTTATTTGATCTGTGTTTTCCTTTCACTGACTCAAAAATTTATATAAAAATTAGGTAAACTATTAATCTTTTCTTAGTATTATGGGAATATAATATAATCAGTTACTTTGTAACAATAGAGTATAAAGAAATATAGGGCTTACATACTTTTAGTTAGGCTGTTATTATATTAGTCTTCCAACAGAGGTAAAGTAATTAACTTTCTGTTTTGAGTTTACATGAACATTTTGAGATACTAAAGTATGTACATTTATTCAGTAATATTTTCTTGGCAGTATAAACCAAAGTTTATATGCCATAAAGAGGTTACGTGTTTTTACTAAAGGTACTATTATTCATTTTAAATAGAGAATTAAAATATCTACAGAAAAAACTTGATGAGAAATTAGGGCTTAAAAAATGAAAGAAAAAACAGTGTTCAATATTCTAAATTGCAGTACATTAAACTGAAATCTTACTTCAAGAATATTAAAAGATTTATTTTATACATTAAAAAACACTCTGACAAATTATATAACTAGATAATTCATGGCTGGTCATGTTTATGAAGGATGACATCATTCTGGTTCATCTTATACCATTTCAAATTATTTGTCTTCAGTCTAAATAGCATTTGGACAGAAATAAAATTTAAATTATGTTTGTGAAAATCCCAATGTGACAAATGTAGAAAATTGTTTCAAATAAATTCACATTTCTAATTTATGATTATGTAATAATAGTCATACATTTGAGAAAATGCCATAATTAAGGGGAACTAGTACTGTTCAAATAATAAAAACTGTTCTCTCTACATAATCTCTCACTCTGTGCTAACAAAAGGTACTACACATTCATTTTGAATAATGTGGCTTAACTGATAGAATCGGCCATTTGTATAATGTCATTTGCACATAATTACCTAGGAATGGTGACAAAGACTACCTAAGAGGTTTGCAGTTGGTACAAAATCTCACCAGACTATTTTCAAATTCTTGACAGGCTAATGTTTTCTCATGTTGGTTACCTTGAAAAGATTTAAGTCAAACGTTTCTACATCAAGCTTGTAAAGAATTATCTGTAGCGGTGTGGAAGTGTAAAAATTTTAAATCCCAGGAGTCCAATGATTTGCCATAGAACGTAAGAACACTTGGTGAGGCTACTTGCTGAAAAGCAAAACTAAGAAACACTTAAGATTAATTCTCTGCTTTGTGTAAGATTTATAGTTTTTATGACACAGACTGCATTGAGAAATTTTCACATCTTAAAGAAAATGACTTGGGGAGATAGATATATCCTAGGGCAGATGATGGAACTGATAGTAATTCCAGAAGTTCTTTTAGGAAAGACAGATAATACATTATCATAACTGGCCATCAGGTGGTTCTGTGTAAATCATGACTGACTGACTTGCAAAGTAAATGTCTCCCTCTCTGTGTCTCTCTCTGTCACACACATAAAAAAATACATGCTCAGAAAAAGGTGTTTTTTAAAAAAAAAGAAAGAAAGAAATAATGTTAGGAATACTCTGTACACTAGAGTTTTTGTGAATAAATTCCAAAAACTTGGGTCTTGTCAAGGTATTAGGCAAAGGTAACTGGAATCTCATACCCTACACAAAATTCAAATTTTCAAGCATGTCTGTGCCTTTTGTTAAAATGTGGTAAAAAATAAATACGGTGTGTAAAGGAGAGAGATTCATAAATAAATCAGACTCGGTTTATTATTACAAGAGAATATATCAGTTGCTCAGTTTGAAATATCCTAGAGGGCAGTATCCTTAGATACTTAACAACTACCAAAATGCCTGACATTCAAGTGGTAAAAACACACTGAGTTGAAAATATATATATACAAGTTAACAAAGAATCCAACTACTAAACCTAGGGGGTGTAATTTGTTCCTTAAGAAATATCTTTAAGTAAACTGACAGTGTCCTCCAGCCAAAGACCACCAGGAACACACATAAGTACAAGTGAACAAATTGGGCTTATTAAAACGCACATCATAGAGAAGAGTGGAACATCTCAGTAAGAGAGTGTTAGAAGCAATCTATCATAGCATTTGGGCTTTGGCTGGGAGATTTGACGAGATGGTCTAAGGAAACAGAGGTTTGTCCTGGAATGGATGTTATTAGATAATGGGGACAGCTCTATGACTGGATAAAAAAGTAAATGCCAATTCTATTAGCAAGGTGAGAAGGATGTTGTGGATCACACAGTGACTTTGTTTTGTCTGTGTTTAGAGAAATATGAAGTGACCTTGTTTTGTGTATCACTTAATCATGCTCTTGAGTGGCCTGGTCTGATGCTGGTGTTCCATGAAATTGTTCTGATCCAACAGGAGAACAACATGGCCTGGCCATGCCAGGTTAGCTTCTGTATATAAGGTGCTATTTTCTTTATCAAAAAAAAAAAAAAAATATATATATATGTAATCGATACAAATGATGAATCCAGTCTTCAGAGTACTCTTACTACGTCAAATTTAATTCTCAGTCATTACCATCCATATAACTGAAGACAGATTCTTGAATATAATGGATGCATTCAGATAGTGACTTACTTTCCAATTCAGTAAACATAGTCTAACTAAAAATGCTCCGGGTGAACAATTCACCGTTAAATAACTCAAATAGTACAGCCTTATGCTATGGTTTGAATGTGTCCCTCAGAGTTCATATGTTAAAACTTAGTCCTCAATGCAACAGTGTTGAGAAGTAGGACCTTTAAGAGGTGTTTAGGTCATGATGAACGGATTACTGCTGTTATCACAGGAGTGGGTTAGTTATCATAAGAGTGGATTCTTTTATAAGGAATGAGCTCAGCCTGGTTTCTTCTCTCTCTCTCTCTCTCTCTCTCTCTCCTTCTTACATTGAGCCATGAACTATGATACCTTATTTAAGGATAAACTTAGCCTCGGTATAATCAAGATATAAGAATATCAAATTACCAGAGAGCCCTCTTGATATATTCCATGTGCAGGTACTTTTCAGCTAAAGAGTTCACATACAGTGGAAAAGATTTACAGCAGCCGATGATGCTTTCCTACAATTATCATTTGTTCAGTAAGTAAAAGCACATCTCCCATTGCTCCTGAACTTTCCTGACTGGTCTTTTGGAAAATCAAGGCTTTACACAGTTTACTGGAAGATGTAGGTATAAATGGGTGGCTTAAAGGAAAATGAATGAAAGATTCTAAGCATGGGAACTGCAAGTACTGGAAGAAGCCCTTTGCTTCCCCACACTCTTCAACTCATCCCCTCACCCCAGCATACTCATAGCACAAACCAAAATCCCCTAAGACACCAAGAACTCATCGCAGTTTCTGAGGAACAGCCTTAGCAGTTAATTAAGTTTATTTAATTACATCAGAAATAAATACAAAAGTTATTGAACTGCAATAAACACATAAAACGTAAGTAAATATATGTTATAGTCTCCTACATGATGAAAAGATATAAGGTTGAAGAATACTTAGGAAAAAACCAAAAAGCCAAACAAATAGGGGCTTAGATAAATAAGATTATACAGTGAGAAAAAAGAAACTATGTGATATATTTTAAAGTAACTATATATACTTCAACATTTCAATCAAAAATGAGTTTCATTTTTTAGCCTACAGAGAAATGAGTGGTCAAAGTTTAAAAAAAAAAAGCTGCTTTCATACCCCAGGAATAAAAACCGCTTATAAGCTGCTCTTATGCCTAAACAACTGACAGTTTGTAAATGTGCGTTCCTTGAAAGCTTAATTGGTTTTTATATCAATTAAAGATAGGCCTGGAATGGATATGGATTTAAGAAGTAAACGAGCTTTCCTAATTTTATTTTTTTCTTTTGAGGCAGAGTCTCGCTCTGTTGCCTGGGCTAGAGTGCAGTGGCATCATCATAGCTCACTGCGACCTCAAACCTCCTGGACTCGAGGGATCGTTCTTGCCTCAGCCTCCCAGTAGCTGAGACTACAGGCATGCACCACCACGCCCGGCTAATTTTTCTATTTGTTTTTTCAGTAAAGCTGGGGTTTCACTCTTGCTCAGGCTGGTCTCGAACTCCTAGCCTCAAGTGATCCTCCCACCTTGGCCTCCCAGAGTGCCAGGATTACAGGTGTGAGCCACTGCTCCTGGCCACTTTCTTAAATGTTTAATCTTAAAGAATTTATAAGGTAGCACCCCAATTTGCTCTAAAAAGCATACAGAATATTCAGATTTAATTATATCATACTACTGCACAATAGCAAACCTACTGGCAAAGTGTGATCATAAAAGTCTGGCAATACTTTTCAAATCAGGTTCATTAGAAGAAAATTAATTTAATAATAGAAATGGGTTAGATGACAATTTTTTGTGAGGGATTTTTTCTGTCGGTAAAACTTTCAGGACATACCATCCTCACTTCCATCTCTTTTTAGTTAAGTTTATAGAAAGTTCCTTTAATCCTGCATTCTTTTAAGTGTTCTCTCATCCTGTGCTCTGGGCACCAATTTTTACAATGTACATACATTCATTTCTCTTGTAGGGCTTTGTGTACATCCTCATCTTATTTTTTTCATTATAAATAATATGCCAATCTCCTTTCCAATCTTATGACTTTTTATACATTAAGAGAATTTTCTACCTCATATTTTCAATATTTCTTATGGGAAGCTATATTTATTTTCATTCTATGGTTAAATCATCATCTCAACTTTTTCCTCATCGTTTTTCTCTGGAAAGTATCACATAAAGATCTAAAGCGAAAAATATTTAGAATAATCTTTTGAATTCTTTTTTCTTTCACAAACAAAATATATAAACTCACTCAATATCTCCTTTGTTCAGGAAAAAAAAATTATGTGAAATATATGTGCATGTGGCTGCCTCATCATGGCTGTTTTCTTCTCCAGGAGATTAGAAGATCTTTAGCCACAAAATTTGCTACAATTCAAAGTATCGTTCACATTTCAGCATAGTATTTGGCCCAAGGTGTACTTCAAATAACTAAGAGAGTAAGTACATTGACATGGGAGCCATAATTAAGTAAACATAGGGAAATATAAAAGGATACAAGAAACTTCCATGAAACTCTAGTCTTTTAAGCTGTCGAATATTGCCTAATTAAGAATTCAAATATTGAGAAGGGTATGTATAAAAATATAACCTTAAGAGACAGGAATAAATCAAATTGCGAACTTTCAGTATGAAGGTACCAAGTATAAAGTGATTTAAATATTGCTTCATTTTTAATTGAGTTTCTTTCCCTTCTCTATTCCTGACTAGATTTCTCTTCTATAAATCATCATTAATATTTCTACTTGTTATGGTTTTGAGAGTATGGGCAAGTGGTTATTTTATTTCCCTTATTAGATTTTCAAAATGAAAAGAAAACTTATTTTGCAAACAAGTTCAGAAAATGTGTTGCTCTTCTGGAAAAAAGGATACTCTCACATGTCGGTCTGTTATTGCCACTGGCATTCTAATAACTTCTTAAAAACAAGAGTCATTTTTATGTCCTGTCATAAGCAATATATCATTCACTCTCAGTGCATTGGAGGGTAATAGAATAATAGAAAAACAACATATGGAAAGATTAGAACATCAATAGAGAAAAAAGATTCTTTTTCACTCACCTGGGGCCCATTTTCAAACACTGGAGCCAAATACATATAACTAAAATTATAAAGAACAATACATTTTTCCCCACAAAGAAAAAACCTGAGAGAAAGAACATAAACAAAAACTGGTACACAGAATGTTATTTGCCTTTAGAAAGAAAAGCAATATGGTATAAACAGGAGAGGACCAAGTTCTGATAATCTACAAATCAACAGACAGTCTATATTTGTAAAGCATTCCTTATTTAGGATTGATTTCCTGTCTAATTAATCTCCTAAATATTACATCTTTTAAAAGAAATTTCCATATGCAAAATAATACTTATAGTCATTTGAGATAATTATACATCTTCCACTTTCAAAGACTAGTGCATATTCTTCACTCCATGCCCAAATCAGACTATCAATTCATATGACTTTCCATGTCCATATCAAAAAAAGTCTAGCAATTCTAAAACCGTCAGAGGTTGATGATCAAATGTATGATATTAAGATACTCTAAATTACTGACATTTTAAGTAGGCTTGATCTTTTCCTTGAGAAAATAAAGTACTGTTCACCCATGTATGACAGTCATATGCACAAAGCTAAGAAAGCTAATTTGGTTAAAAAGCTTCCTGGGAACTAGTTAGTAGCCACCTAGTGTCCAACTAAAGTAATGTACCCTTAAAGAATGAAGTGCATGTGTTCTTATCCAATTAGGAACATTGAATCTATTGTGTGGTCTTGTGGAAAAGATAAAACAAAAAGGTACAGATATCATCTGCTTCAAAACAACCTCAACAAATTTAATGCCCAAGAGTTTTCTTCAGAACAAGATATAAAACAAGGAAAGTTAACAATTACAATAATGACATAAAATGTCTTTTTTTTTTTTTTTTTTTGAGACAGAGTATCACTCTGTTACCCTGGCTAGAGTGCCATAGAATCAGCCTAGCTCACAGCAACCTCAAACTCCTGGGCGCAAGGATCCTGGATCCTTGAGCCTCAGCCTCCTGAGTAGCTGGGACTACAGGCATGTGCCACCACGCCCAGCTAATTTTTTCTATTTTTAGTAGAGACAGGGTCTCGCTCTTGCTCAGACTGGTCTCGAACTCCTGAGCTCAAGCAATTCTCCTGCCTCGGCCTCCCAGAGTGCTAGGATTACAGCCACTGTGCCCAGCCTTCCCATAAAATGTTCTGATCTAAAATGAGGTCCAGGAACTGCTATCTTTATTTATAGAAAAGAAACAATCATTTAATTTTGAGACAATAATAAATGGAAAAGACCATCAACACAGTTAGAATAAAATGTAAAGAAAAAGCAAAAAGGTTGAGCTGTTCATAAACACTTGGTAATTAAAAAAAAAAAAAAGAGGCTATCTGAGGTCAAAAAGTAGAAAAGTAGTATAGACAGAGTGACCATATAATTTATCGACCAAACTGTGTTCTTTTTTTGGGAGGGCAGGGGCCAGAGTGATAACTTTTTTAAACTTTTTATTTGAAATTAAGTAAAAACACAGAGAAAAACTTCAGAGAAAATTTGCAAAATTAGTATAGAAGCCTCCTGCATAACCTTTGTCCAGATTCACCAATTTTTAGTATTTTGCTATGTACTTTATATCATCTCTCTTCTATCTATCCCTGTCTATGCATATGTATATGTAACAATCAATTTTTCTGAAGCATTTGAGAAGGTTGTGAAACATTTCTCTTTGCCTTTAATACTTCAGTGCCTATTTTCTAAAACCCAGGATTTCTCTTATGTAACCACAGTACTGTAATTAAATTCAGGTAACACTGGTACAATATTTTTATCTAATATAGAGTACATATTCTAATTTTGTCAATTGTTGCAATTATATTCTTTACAGCATATTTCTCCTCCAGCCCAGGATCATGTTTTTTGCATTTAGTTGTCATGTCTCTTTAGTCTCCTTTAATTTGGAATAATTTCTCAGCCTTTGTCTCTCAAGACATGGACATTTTTGAAAAATACAGGCTAATTATTTTGTAGAATGTGCCTAAATTAGGATTTGTCTAATGTTTTCTCAGGAGATTTAGCTATGCATCGCTGGCTAGAATAGAACATAAGAGATGGTGTGTCCTTCTCAGGTATTTCATCTGCCAACCCACAAGGTTTATGTGTCTCAGTGATGTTAATTTTGATACACAATAAAGGTATTATCAGATTTCTTCACTGTATAGTTACTGTTTTTCCCAAGTAATAATTAATCTAAGAACAGACATGCTGAGAACCATGCAAATACACTGCTGCTCATCGAACTTGGCCCTGAGATTTAGCATTCACCAGTGATTCTTGTCCTAACCAGTCTTTACTATGATGGTTGCAAATGTGATTTTCCAACTCCAACTGTCGTTCCATATTAATTAATGGGCATTCTACAGTAAGAAAGAGTCCTTCCGCATCCATTCATTTATCGCCATATGAATACATCTATTCCCTTTATACAATGGGCTGTATAATCCATTACTATCATAATTTATTCTGATGGTCAAATCATCACAGATTTGTCAGTGGGAGCTCCTTCAAGATGGCTCCTGTGTTCTTCTGACATGTCTCCATTTTCTGAGAACTTCCTTACTTTCTAGCATAACAAGATGTTTCAAGCTCATTTTATAGTATCCCTGTCCTAGCTTTGAAATCAGTCATTTTTTTCCAAAGAGTTCTGGTGCCTTTTAATAAATAGCACATAGAAGCAAAGATCTGGGAAGTAGGTGTGCTCCATTGCTATTGGGGTCTTACTGCCTTTTTTTTTTTTTTTTTGAGACAGAGTCTTACTCTGTTGCCCTGAGTAAAGTACAGTGGCATCATTGTAGCTCACTACAACCTGCAACTCCTGGGCTCAAGCGATCCTCCTGCCTCAGCTTTTCAAGTCACTGAGACTACAGGTCCAGCTGACTTTTTCCTTTATGGTGGAGACAGGGTCTCAACTCTTGCTTAGGCTGGTCTCGAACTCCTTACCTCAAGTGATCTTCCTGACTTGGCCTCCCAGAGTGCTAGGATTACAGGCATGAGCCACTGTGCCTGGCTGGGGTCTCAGTGCTTTTAAGTCTTTTCTGCAGCAGAACTAGATTTTCCCCCCACAATGATTCTGATACCTACTACTTCAATCCACTTCCACAAGCTTCTCCTTCGTCTTTCCCTACCCCACATTCATATATTTCTTTCATAGTAAGATCCTGGCTTCCAACACATTTACTCATTTGCTCAATACTACAATATATGTAAAAAAGTTTCAGAATTACTACACCACACACTGCCAAAATAAATGAACAAAAAACTTAATAAAAAGAATTTAAGGATTGTCTGAAATTCCCCTTTCTTCTTCCTCCCTACCTTCACTGAGGGCATAAAAAATCAAAGAACCACGTTCAGAAGTTACTTAGATTAGTTCTTTATTTCCGTCAGTGTGGTTATTTATTTGAAATACAGATGGTTCATTTGTTTCTGTCTGCATTCAAATTTTAGGTTTCTTTCCCATCCTTGATTTAATTTTTTAATATGTAGAACATTAACATGCTTCCAAAAATTAAAATTATACCCAAATGGCATATCCTAGTTAATGTCTTCCCTAACTCCCACTTTCTTTTCCAGAGTCCCCACCTCCTTACAGGTAACCAGCTACCAACTTCAATGTTTTCCGGTTTATCTTTCCTGTGTTTCATTTTGGGAAAAAAAAAAAAAGAAAGAAATCTATTCCTGCCTAACAAGTTACCTCAAGACTCGGCAGCTTAAAAGCATAAATTTTATCTCATATAGCTTCTGAGAGTGGTTATGTGGATGATTCTGACTCAGTATTTCTCACAAGGCTGCAGTCAAGCTGTGGGCTGGGGACACCATATCTCAAGGCTTAACTTGGAAAATCTGCTTCCAAGCATTCTGATGTGGTTGTTGGCAGGCTTCAGCTTCTCACTGGCTGTTGGCCAGAGATTTTAGTACCTCCCCACGTGGGCTTCTCTTACAGGCAGTTTGCTTCCTCTAGAGCAAGTGATCCAAGAGAATGAGAAAGAGCCCAAAACGACAGCCATAGTTTTTTATGACCATCTGGAAGTGACATACCATTAGCTCTGCTGAATGCTATTGGTCACGCAGGATAACCTCGGCACAATGTGGGAGAGGACTACACAAAGGTGTGAATACTAGGAGACAGGGTGATTGGCAACCTTTTTGGAGGCTGGTTATCACACACATATTGTTTCACGCAAAATGGATGGCATATTATAAACACTCTTTTGTACTCTGTTTCACTAAACAATATGTCTTAGGAAACAATCCATCAGTAGTTCATAAGAATCTCATTTTTTTACAGATGTAAAATACTCTACTGTGTGTATGTACCACAGAGTATTCAACCAATCTCCTATATTTGGGGATTTAAGTAGGTTCCAATATTTTGCAATTATAAATAATGGATAACCTATTGCTTATGTGTTTTTATTGTTGAAAATCATAAACTGTTAGAAAATCCAGTCTGGATCACCAATGCATTCAACTCCTTTAAGTTCAACAGTACATTTCTGGAAGAGAGATTAAAGAGTCTTACTTTGACTTTTAAAACAGTTTCATCATGAATTTCTTAAGCAACTAACGTAAGTAAGTGGTAATGTACCATTTTCCATAATTACTACCTGCATCCAACTATCTCTATAAGGAACAACACAGACAGAGATAGTAGTAACAGCATTGAACCAAAAGTTAAAAGAAGTAAAAGAAAACAAGCAAACGTTTCAGTAGATATGAAGAACATCTATAGAAAAGAGGTGACAATTAAGTAGAGGTGAAATGATAGACCAATTTCTAAGTGTTCATGGAAGGATTGCAGGGGCTCAAAGCTATTGAGAAATTAAGTCACCTGGTATTGATAAGAAAGGTCATAGGCTAAGAAATATTTTTGTAAGACAGTAGAAAGATGAGTTGTCCATTAGACAGTAATATTATATTAACACTCAATTTCTTAAGTGTGATAAATTATGTTCTGGTTATATAGGTGAATTTCCTTGTTCTTAGAAGATACATGCTAAAGTATTTGGGCATGAAGCACCACGATGTCTGCAAGTAACTCTCAAATGGTTCAGAGAATAAAAAAGAAAAAAAAAATATATATATATAGAGAGAGAAAAGATATAAAACAAACCTGGAATATGTTAACAATTGGTAAATCTACATCAAGAGCATGTAAGTATTCATTTTACTATTTTTTTAAAACTTTTCTGTAACTTGGAGAATTTTCAAAATAAAAATAATAAAAATTGGGAGAAATAGCAGTAGAGAAGCTTGACATTAGCAATGACATATGACTCATACAATTTAAATAGCTCAACTGCATTACCCAGTGGTTTAAAATGCAACTTAGAGGCAAAAAGAACAGCTGAATTTGAATTAAACAGTATAATCTATAAAAATTGCATTGTATTTTAATACATGAAGTCTGGCATCTTTTTCTACTTATCAAAGGTCTAATTACAAATTTCAGCTTTTAATAGCATTAAGTTTGGGGAATAAACAAACAATAAATAATAATAAATAAAACTGCCACTAATAATGTGCCCAAGACTTTGTCAAAGATGTTAATGAAGAATTTCATTACTTTTGAAGAGACAAGCCAATGTTGATATCCTCTTTCTTTATAAGGTTTGCAAATGAGTAAACCACTGAAGCACACACCATTGCCGTTTCAGCTGCCATTTCTTAACTATATCTGCATTCTATAGCTGGAGCCATGTTGAAAATCCTTAAAAAGCTTGTCACTTTTTCTTGAAAAAAAATCAACCAACCATGTCAGATTTTGTTTTAGCACTATTTTGGAAAAGTCTTTTGTGACTGAATAAGATGAAAAACCAAACTTTAATAAAGAGAAAAATTAAATGAGAATAGGCTCCACAAATACAAAACTTAAAATTACATAGACTAGAATGAATGAGAGATGACCCCCTTATATTTTAAAGTAGAAGATTTATGTTTTGACTGTGATACCTAGTCTACCAAAAAAAGAGAGAAAAAGAGACAAGATTGTTTATCCAAATGATAGAACCCCAAATTAGTCTAGTTTTTGGTGATTTTTTTCCCACTACATTAGATAACAACTTATTTTATAAATTAATTAGCAATGGCTTCTTTTTCATCAGTACACTTTATGACCTCTAAGCAAATAAGTGAAAGCATACCCACAAAAATCCTATCTCAATGCAGTAGGATTGTTCTCAGGCTTGGATGGTTTTCAATCTTTTGTCTTGCCTAAAACACCCTAAAAATGGCTCACTACTGAGACAATGTCATGGATGGGGTGAGGAAAAGTCTTTCATGAAACATCCCTTTTGACACCCTTGAGAAGCACAAGAAGATTCTTGCTATGAAAAAATTTGGGATGTTAATGCTGTTATGAAAACTGCTTTATGAATAGTTAACTGTTAAATGAAATATTTGAAATCAACACATTTACAGTTATGAGGCTTCTAATCTTACCCAAGAACATCTAGTTTAAAATAACAGCCTCATGAGAATCAACAGAATTAAAACTTGTTTTGTTCAAAAATAAGCAAATTAATAATGGTCTTGAATAAAAGTTCATGAAAATGCATATACTGCTTTATCAAGGGGAAAATCAACATAGTAAAAGGGAGGATTTACATTAGGTATAGTAAAGAATTTCTGAATAAATTGTAAAATATATTTTTAAAAAGTCTGAGAGTGTATCTAGAGCATCAGGCAATCAATAAACATCAATTGAATACAAAAGTTTTACAATGTCTTTCTTGGCAGATTACTTCATTCACCTAGGATTATTCTGCCTTGATGACAGTAGCCCAATGATGATAATTCTGAATACAGTCTGCATACAACTGATTATTTATGGTTTTTCTTCAATAACAAAGGCTACTATTGGGATACTAGTATGGATGGGCCAGACCTTACATACTCTATAATGGGAGATTTTATATAGTATGAATTTATACACAAGAGGTTCTTTTTTTCTCCCTATTAATGTGACGGGGATTTGTTTTTTTTTAAACGATCTTTTAAAGAGTAAGTTTGCTAGTTTATTTAACAACAGCTGAAAGTAGAACTTACAGATTCAGGGATCTACAGAGCACCACGGACTTAACAAACAAACCACCAGATTAGATAACTTATCTAAGGTCCCTTTTCAAATCTTCTTATTGTCAATTCCAGCTTGCCTGCCTGATATATATCACTTCTTGTTTTATACTGCTGGGATGCTGTTTTAATTTTACCATGTTATATCATTACGATAAAACAGTGCTAGCCTATGAAGCCCCCATCTTCTCAATGATCATTCATTTACCAAATATTTATTGAGCGGTGAACCATAACAACGAACAAAGAAGAGAAAATCCCACTTCTAAAGACACCAATACTGGAAGCCAGGGGTGGGAATCAGGCAATAAGTAAGCAGAAAAATAAGCAAATGAAGTCACTGCAGACAGTGACAGAGGGAGATATAAGGGATAACTGGTAGCTGGACCCTACATGCATGAGGGTCAGGAAGAGCTTATTTGAGGTACTGATTTTTGAGTGAAGACCTAAATATCAAGGGAAGTAGTTAAGTGAAGACTTGAGGAAAGGAGCATTTCCAACAAAGGAACCAGCACATTGGGGGGAAAAATAGAGAAGGTAGAAAAGAATCCAAGACAGAAACCAACTTGCCTAACAGAAAGGAGGTTAGTGTGGCTGGAATATGAGGAGCAACAGGAAAAGTATTAATCAAAGCAGTCAGATAGGCAGATAGGGGTCAGATAAAAAGCTTGAATTTTATTCCAGTAAAATGAATTTTAAGGAAGTAAATGAAATAAACTAGTCAATGTTTTAAAATTTTTTATGTCTTAAAGACAGAAGGAAGACCAATGTAGAACAAGACAGGAGGCTATCAGCAGTAGTCTAGACCAGTAACAGTACTCCCAGTACCTGCTCTGCAAGGTCACTAGCCTGCAAGATTAGGAGTTTGCATCAGAATACACTGCTTTTTCATCAAGGAAGTCTCCCTATTTAAAAAAAAAAAAAAAAAAAAGTCAAGTAAACTAAAGGTGTACTTAGTGCTGCTGATTTATACTCTGGTGCCAATCTATTACCTTATTGCAGGCCAGAAACAAACAGTTCACCGGAACCAGCTTAAAGAGCACACTTTGGTTAGGCCCGATATAAATCTGAATGCTTGACAGTAGTTGCAAAGACTGAGAAAAATAGATTTGGAGTAGATTTTGGAGGTAAAACCAACAGAATTGGAGGATGAACTGAATACAGGCTATGAGAACAAGAGAAGAATCAAGCCTGACTTGTAGGTTTTTGGCTTGAGCAACTGAGTAGGTTATGGTGCCATTTCTCAAGACAGGGAACAATGGGGTTCAAGTTCAATAGGCATGGCAATAGGGGTGGATAGGGAGACGAAAAATTCCGTGTTGGCATCTCAACAACCGAGTTGGCAACGTGAGGTAGGATATGCAGAGATCAGCACTGGAGCTATAAATTGGGAGATGAGGGCTTAATGGACGGTCTTTCACCTATAGACTCTATTAAAGTAAATTGGACTGGATGAGATCACCCAAAAGGTAGGGGGGAAGGAGTAAAAATCCTAGGACTAACCCTGGGCCTTTCTAATACTTAGATGTGGAGCAGAGGAGAAAGAATCAGTGTGAGAATGATCCGTCAATGAAATAAGACAAAAAAAAGCGCAGGAAGATATGGTATCCTGGAAGCTATGAGGAGACTTGGTTTAAAAAAGACTTTGGTTTAAAAAAACCAAAGTTGTAATAAATTTTGAATGCTGCTGAGGGGCTGCAGGAGGATGTAACCACTGCATACGCAAGACGGAGTTTGCTAAAAACTCAGGAAGGAAAAAAACATAACGAGATATTTCAGTACAGTGGACAGGGACAAAACAGGACCACGTGAATTTAGTTGAGACCAAAAAGTGAGAAAGTAGAGAGTAACCATGGACAACTCCTTATGCTCTAAAGGGAAACAGAAAGATGGGCAACGAGAGAATGGCGTAAAGATCAATAAAATTTGTTTTCGTTTTTATTTTTGTAAAGAGGTGAGCTACTAGAATTCATATACATATATGCAGATGGATAGAAATCAATAAGCAGAGCATAACCGCAGGAAACAAGTCCTTGAGTAGGTGGTACGGATGAAACCCAGAGCAAAAGAGAAGGGGGATGGACTCAGAAGGAAGGAGGATGCTTCTCTTCCACAGGAGCAGGAGGCAGGCAGAGCATATGAGTACAGCTACAGCTAAGCTGGTGGGATTGGGGATAGCAATAAGTTCCTGTTTGATGGCATTTACTTTTTCAATGAAATATGAAAAAAGAAATAAGGTGAGAGGAAGGACTTGAAGGGGTGCTAAAGATTCAAGGAGAGAAATGGCTGAAGGAAGGATAAAAACCCATTTGAGATTTATGGTTATGATTAGAAAGCATAATCACACAACTACCTATTAATACATATTTTTTCTTTTTTGCAACCACATTCTTGAGTACGGCAACAAAATAGGCAAATAGTTAGTGAGCAGAAAACATAAACAGTTTTTCCTCTGTTATGACCCTACCACAATCCACACAGAAGACTTTGGTGACCAAATGCAGGGCTTTTTCCCCCTCCCTCATTCACCAAGCCAGCAACCAATTCTGCTGTGGATACCAGTTGGGTGTCCTCCAAATTCAATTTTGCCACTACCTACCTACAGTGTCAGATTCCACAGGTTGAGGGCTCAGTCCCACAAGACTGCCCTCCACTTCTGACGCCAATTACAGGTCCCAGGTTATTTTGCCTGTGTTCTGATAGCCCAGCTACAAATCGGAGTTCCCACGACTCCCTTCTTGGGTTTAATTTATTTGCTACAGTGGCTCACAGAACTCCAGGAAACATATTTACTGGTTTGGTACAAAGAATATTATACATGATACAGATGAAAAGATGCATAAGGCAAGGTATGGGAAGGAGCAGGGGAGCTTCCATGGCTCCCTTGGCACACCACCCTTCAGGAACCTCCATGTGTTCAGCTATCCACAAGCTCTCTGAATCATTGGATTTTTATGGAGGTTTCGTTACATAGGCATGACTCATTAAACCATTGGCCATTGGTGTTCGACTTAACCATCAGCCTCTTTCCCCTCCCCAGAAGTTGAGCTGAAAGTCCCAACCCTCTAGTCACACCTAGGTCAATCCAGTGACCAGCCCCAATCCTGAAGCTACCTAGGGGTTGCCAGGCACCAGTCAACTCATTAGCATACAAAAGGACATACTTTGGACATTGTAAAAATTTTTAGGAGTAGTATGCCAGGAAGCTTGTCAAAGATCAATATATATTTTGCAATATTATGGTCGGGTTTAATAAATACTGTAGTATTGCCAAATGAGTACACTGACAGGAGAGGCAGTCACTGGCTAACAGAGTTTGTCAGGGAGGGAAGACAATGGTGGGCAATGAAATCTAAGCTGAATAATAAGGAAATGAAGAAATGTAGGGATAATGCATTAAAAAAATGGTAGAGGCCACTGATGGGAGGTCTCGGTGAAATTCAATCATTTATAGAATAACAGAGTTAGAGAGATACTTAAAAATCAAGAGTTTGGATGTATCACTATAAGAAGAGACAGGTGAATGGTTTGACCATAGTTGTAAGACGATAAAGAAAGATAGAAAAAAAAAATCAGGTATATATAAATAAAATAAATAATAAATAAAGAATTGGTTATTTGAAAAGATCAATAAAATTGACAAAGAAAAAGAGAAAGCACAAACTACCACTATCAGGAATGAAACAGGAGCTATCACTACAGATCCTGCAGACATCAAATGTCAAATAAAAAAAAACTGCAAACCACTCTACACATTAATTTGACAACTTGAATATGAATTTGACAGCTTGACAATATGAAATTGACCAATTCCTTGAAAGACATAAACTACTGAAACTCACACAAGGAGAAATAAATAACCTGATCATTTCTATATCTATTTAAAAACTGAATCAATAATACTAATACAAAAGAAAGCACCTGGCCCAAATGGTTTCACTAGTGAACTCCACCCAAACATTTAAGGAAGAAATACAGTCTTCCCTCCATATCTGTAGGTTCTGCATCATCAATTCAAGTAACTGAGGATTAAAAATATTTCTAGGGGGAAAAAAACCAATAAAAAGGTAATAGAACAATAAAAAAAATACAAATAAAAATGCAATGTAACAAAACTATTTACATACCATTTATATATATTAGATAATATAAGTAATCTAGAGATGGTTTAAGTTTATGAGAGAATTATGTATAAGTTATATGTAAATACTATGCCACTGTATATTAATGTAAGGGACTTGGATGTCCACATCTGCAGAGGGCCCTGGAACAAATCCTCTGAGGTTACTGAGAGTCACCTGGAATACTAACACTTTATGTAATCATTTTATGTAACCTTCTAAGTCCTAGGGATAAAGAAGTGAACAAGACAGACAAAGTCCAAACCTTTGTGAAGCTTTCCTTCTACTGAGGCAAACACCAAAAAAAATTGCAATTTTAGATATCAATAAATCTATGAAGAAAATAAAGTAAGCTAATAGGGCTGGGGACAAGAAGGAGTAGACATCTGAGCAGAGATTTGACTGATGAAGTTGTGAGGAGTGTACCAGTTTTAGTAAACAGTGTGTATCAGCATAGAAGAAGGCGTATCTGTGTAAGGGACAGCAAGCATCCCCAGCTGCAGCTGAAGCAAAGAGATCAAGGGAGAACACAGCAGAAGACAAGATCAGAGATATGCAAGGCAGGGGCCAGATCATGGCAGGCCATGGTTAAAGAATTTAGATTTTATTCAGGGGTAATGAATGGGAATATATTAAAGAATTTTCTGATCACGGAGCTGCTTTAGAAAGACCACACCAACTATATATAGTGAAGAGAGTGGGGTTAAAGTAGAGGCAGAGAGACCCATTATGACGTTACTGCTGACATGACAGACAGGATGAAGACATGGACCACCTAAAGCAGTGAAGGTGGTGAGAAACGGTCAGATTGCGGATCTGGAAGGACAGTAAACCTGAATTACTGCTATGCTGGATA
The DNA here is from genome assembly GCA_004363605.1 of Indri indri. Classification (NCBI taxonomy): domain Eukaryota; kingdom Metazoa; phylum Chordata; class Mammalia; order Primates; family Indriidae; genus Indri; species Indri indri. Next base: position 535,876 of record RJWJ010000018.1, on the reverse strand, counting down.
CCAGGTGTGAAGAAAAGAAAGGAACCCTAAATTTTGGCCTGAGTAAAACCTAGAAGTCAAACCTAGGTAGACAGGGTCTAGATCATTTAAGTTCTCACTGATCATGCTAAAGATTTTATTCTTAATCTGAAAAGCAGAAGAAAGTAGTGGAGTAGGAAAAAAGGGGTAGGATTCCAGACATACTTTGCTGACTTACCAAGCCAGTCTCGGCAAGAATACACCAGACTCCTCCATATTGCCTGGTGGCCTGAGCCACAGCTGATTCCTTCTGGCGAGACTAGGAGGCTGCCCATCAATCATACTAATCTATGATTTCCTCAGAAGTGCAGTGAATTCAAGTTAAAGCTTATTTATTCCTGAGACACCTGAGTGCAAATATATCCTTCTTCCCCATTCCCTTACCCCTAATCTATCATGTTGCCACTAGGACCACTTATCTTAGTAACCTTGTGACCATCTAAACTCACTCACTTTACACCTCCATCATCCTTGGTCCAGCCAATGATAAACACTCTTTTGGTCATCTGTCCTTTTCCAAACTCTCAATCTGCTCTTACCTCTTTTCCAGACTCAACGTCTCACTGCTCCTCTCTATCCTTTCCACTATGTCCCAGAGAATCTCCTTTACATGATTAATAAACACCCTACATCATAGCCCTCTTCAATGAACATTCTCTTTGTCAACCACCTTTAACTTTTACATGTGGCAGTCTGACAATACCACATGCAGTACAGCCTTTCAAAAGAGAAGGTCCTCATTCTCCAAACCCTCATATTCTACAAAGTCAAGAGTAGAGACATCCACCATGCTTGTGGATGCTAAGACTGTATCTGATAAAGAGCACAATTCCAACAGAATTGATAAAATGACTCCAAATTCACAAAGAATAAAGGCTGAAAACAACCTACCTAAATGGTAAACACTAGGGGATTCACTCGAAAAACTAAAATATACCCATGGAAGGATATAATGAAGTCATTACATACTGATGCTGCAGAAGAATACTTAATGCTTTCTGGGAACATTCATGTAACTAAATTAAATATATATATATTATTAATATTAATCAGTATGCAATATATGGGGCTGATTTAATTAAAGAAGAGTGTGGATGTGTGTACACATAGGAAAAAGGTTATATTAATATCAATAAATGTTACCTCTTAGGTGGTAGAATTATGAATGATTTTTTTCTTTTTTGTGCTTTCCCTATTTCCCTCAATTTCCAAATGAATGTATACAATATTTTTTTTAAAGGTCAAAATGTTACTTTAAAAACTTTATGATTACAACACACCGAAACTCTTCTTCAATGAAATTTACATAGGCTGTTTTGGACTTTTCACATCTTTGTTTTTTTAAAAAAACAAATGAACAAACAAAAACCCCAAATATCTCCAAGTCCTTCAGTTGACTGCCCAGAACTTGACTCATCAACAAAAAACACAAAATCCCCTCAGTATTTCTTCTAAGCATATCATTCATTTACACCGCAATTCAGCAAAGAGTCTGATAAGTTCTTAAAAGAAAATGCTTAATTAGACTTAAGTGTAGTGTCCAAAGCAAATAGCTATATATGCTGGGGTCTCCTAACTGTAAAACTAAGGACTGCTTTGTAGGGCTTTATAAAAACCATGCATTCTTTATGTGTAAGAGGGTGTTAGTCACATATTTTTAAATGTTCTATAAAAAGATTGTCATTTGGTTTATTTCATTTAAGGAAGATACATAAATACTCGTACATAGTTTTGGCTAATGTACAAAAGTATTAATAGTAACATAAAAGATGGGATATTGGGAAAAAGATTTTCAGCAAGTAAATTCCCAAAGAGAAAATATTTAAGAACAAAAACTTCACTTTCAAGGTAAGTAATGGTACTACAGCTGCATCTGGCATAAAAATAAGGAATGGCACATCACTCAAAATAATCTCTAATAACTCTAAGGCATTCCTTTCAAAAAATACCTTTTTAAAAATAAATGTTTAATATTTTAACCTTAACTTTAGAAATGATACTTGTACAAATTCCATTGGAAAGAATTGCTTAGTAGACAACCTATATGGGCAGAAAAACATTCTGAAATACATTTCGCTTAAGTATTATTTCACTGTACTATATAACATGAATGTGTAAGTAGAACTAGCTTATATTTTCAACAAAATTAACCACTGTTTCTAGACTTTTTCTTTTAAATCATACCTGAAAAGTTGTATGTCGTTTCCAAAAAAGTAGATATTCTTGAAAAGGACAATTAATGAAATCAGTATTACAACTAAGAAGAATTTAATATCTTCCTATCTAAGCAAAGTACGATGCTAGATGGCTTTCAGATCAACTTTAATGGATATGGTATCTGTCCTCCAGGAATTTTCAGCTCCATGAGTGATTATGCCAAAGCCCTTTCCCAAACTAACAACATCTAATATAATCTCCCCTGAAATTCATTACAAATTAGGAGATAGCTTCTTGTTAATAACTTATATTTAAACTTTGCCTTTTAAAAAAGTAAAAGTGGATCTAAAAGCAGTGTTGCATTAAAGGAATCTAACAAATGGACAAGGCATGTGTTGAGAGTTGGAGAGAAAGGTCAGAAGGAGGACATTTAGATATAGACAGTCTTGCTCAGCATTTATAATATACCTCTGTTACTATGCACTATATTTCTCCTTTGGTCAGAGACCACTCTAAAGCTGCAGTTGTTGCCCTGGGCTTTGTTAAGAGACTGAAAGGCTGCAGAATCTAAGCAGGCCTGAGGCTATGCATTTTAATTTCATTATTTAAAATTATATATTTAAATTTCTTCTTATCTACACTGATTTAAATAGCTTATTCATTCCTCTAGAGTTTGGTATCTTGATTCAGCAAACTGAATACACTAACCTTCTATTAATTGAGGAAAATCACATTACTCTGATTTAGCAGTAATTATATCAATTTTAGCACAATGGGAAGTTGTCTTTCTTTGCAGAGTAATTAAGCAAAATTCCATATATTTTCAAAGCTTTCTGTACATAAACGTTTTCCATTCACTTCAGTACCTTTGCTAAAAATGCACAGCATGGACTCCAAACTTAAACAAGAACAAAAGATTTATTTTCTTCAAACACAGGCAAATTTAAAAGGTAGTTAAAAGTCATTTACTTTCACATGACCTAAAACAATACTGTTAGCACTGCAGTGACCGAGGTTCCAAATTACAAAGGTCAGTTAAGTAAAAGAGGGCAAAGGCAGCAGGACTCAGATGCTAAGAATAAAAACAAAGAGATCCAATGCAGCATTTTGAGAATGAAGATCAATGAAAACAGTTGCTCAAGATCATATAACTTAGAGCGTTATTTTCTATACCGTTACAAGAGATTCTTTCTAGTCTAGCATTTCCTCTTTGCTGGTTCTTGCCATTTGCTTTAGTGAAACTAATACCGAAGCCACAAATTTACATTATCTGAAGTAAAAAGATAACATATGCCTCATTAAAAATAACTTAGCTACCATGGTAAAAGTGGAAACGTACGATAAAAGTATGAATGGGGTGGCAAGGAGGAAGCAGCAGCATATTTTATTTAACTGTCGATCCAAGGAAGAAGGCAGCAGGTTGTCTTTCCAATCAAAACTACTTTTACAGCAATACAAATGCCCTTACTGGCTCAACAGTAAAGGTCTTAAAAAGAAACAATTGAGAGGATGAGGCACAGAAAAATTATGCTATAAACCATAAAATGACTCAAATAGGAGTGAATGATCTATGTTATGATTTAATGCTATAACTGTAAGTAGGACAAGCAATCTTACTGCTTATGCTTATGCTAGCATAGCAATCAATGAGACAGATAGCAAACCAGTAATAAAGTAGTAGATAATGGCATACGGATTTGTTTAGCTTTATCAGTGGCGAGAAAAAGTCAGCGTCTAAAAATTTCATGAAATCAAGCCAGTAGTTACACAGATACGACAATTTGGTAGCTCTGTTTTCTTACCTGTAAGGACAGCTTTTGCTGAAGGATCTGCCAGGTCCAGGGCCGATTTCCCATCAGTGTTCCGGATGTTTGGATCGGCTCCGTGCTGCAGCAGCACTGTGCAGGGAAAGCAGAAACAGTATCTTACCTCGGGGATGCACAGATTATTTACTGGTAAGTGTCGTCTCGGCATGGTGTAGGCATAAACATACATTGCACAATTTCTTTCTCTTTCAAGAAAAAAAAAAAGAAAGAAGGAAAGAAATAGAAAGACAGACACAAGCACTGCAGCAAAGGATCCTCTCTAGAGTAAAGCGAAGTTGGCAACTTATGGTACAGTACAGTCACGTGACCTAACATCATAAACGTGAAACTACAAAAATCTTGCAATATCCAGTCGGTTTTGGTTTGCCTCCTTCAGGCAGCAGTATGGGAAGCTAAGTGCTCGCTGGCTCACACTGTGAAATACGCTAACTGTGAACCTGCCCTATCTTTACTACCAGCGTGGGTGCTTGTTGCTGCTGGTGCTGCTGCTTTACTGCTCAATTTCCAAATGCTTCCTCCCCTTAGAATAGTTGTAATACCGTGCAAGCCTTTTAGTGGCTCACCACCTACATATGAAACTCGCCATAACATACTGGCTGGCTTCCAAGAAGTTTAACAGACATAGTAATAATGCATGCAACTCTGGGCCCCTGCAGTGAAGCAGCAAAAAAAGGACTGCCTTCTACAATAATTCTTTCCATCAAAAATTTTTAGAAACAGAAACTCAGTCACTATCATATATGCTAAGGAATGAATGTAACACATGCTACATTTGGTTAAAAAAAAAAAAAATAGCCACAGAGAATTCTTAAATAGGGAGGCTCCTATAAAAGACAATCACTGTTTAAGTAAAATCCAAATATAATATCAATCCAAAACATTTCTCAGCTGCATCTGGTGTGTAGTGATGAGGAAAGTGAAGGGAAGAGATTGTTGCTATAATACTACTCAAGCAATGATTAAATTAATAAATATATTAAAAATTTGTTGAAATAAGTATAATTCAATTACAGGTTATCAGCCACTGCCATTGATGACCCCAAATTTTCATTCGTTAACAGTTCCAGGCTGAAGCACATAATTCTTCAGGAATATTTGGGAGGCAATTCTCATATATTACAAAATAATAAGTCCTGCTGTTTACAAACCTCTTTCTCTTCCTTTAATGCATAAACCATCAAATCAGTGGTTTCGTTAAAACGAAAAAACAATAGCCTTGCGCAGAATTAGGACATAGCTGCTAGGAAAGTGAGCAGTTGCATCTCTTGGGTAGTTTCAGGCTTGGAATAATAAAAACTAGCCATGGCTTGAGAAGATGCAGTGACATCTTACAAAGACTTTCTGTGTTATTTCATACTTGAATGTAAACAAGGAACATAATTATTTTCCAGATGTTTATAAACTGACTCAAAAGTAAATAGCATGAAATAGCAAGTACCGTGATATCAAACTGCAATTACTCTTTCATCATAAAGAATAGAGCTTTTGCAGCAACTTTTTATTATTATCATTCCAGGAAGAAATTCCAATGTGAAGATTTGGCTTGTAAAGGGTCTTTATCATAAAGCAAACTCACATATCAAATGAAAGCTGGTAACTATCTCTATCACATGCAAAGGAGAGGAAAACAAAAGAAATAAGAACTACCATGAAAAGCAGAGGGGTTTTTTTATTATATACTTCAGGAACTTCAGAATCTGCTTTAAACAAGAAGTAAAGGAATATTTTATTTAACTCAGTTTGACAATTATATGACAGGAGCTTTCATTTTTGTAGCTTTTAATGAGTGACAGAGGCAATACACTGAAAGCCTGATGTTCCTTTCTCCAAGTCACCTAAAACCTCAATCCTTGTAACCGGTATTTTACCTATTATATTTTTCTATTATATTTTACAATAGAAATCTGTCATTACAGTTTAGTCGCAGTTTTGTTTTGTTTTAGGTGACATTAAAAGAAGTAAAATTTTACTTGAAATATATGTTTTCTAAGCATTTTTGGGTCATGCCTATCTCTCTTTTATTGGACCTAAACATACACATTTACTGCAAAGTAATACAGCAACAGCAAAGAAGCAGCTGAATTTCTGAACCAGATGCTGATAACGAAATCCATGTTTAAAAATATTTAACCATTTGTAAGTTCACCAGATATGGGTTAAAAAAAACAAAACTTGGCAAATTTAAGATTTTTAGAAGTAAAGGTATCTGCAATTAGACCAGCAGGGGTCTAAACTCATGTAACTTTCATAAACGGTTACAAGATTGCTAGGAAGATTAAATAAGAACATAAGTCGTAGGCAAAGGTGCTGAGCAAGGAGGCTGGGTTTATCAGCTAGTGATAATATTTAAAGGACTTTTAAAATGCAGACCCTGTTTATACTCTCAGCTCTACCAGTAACTGCTAATTCCATCCTTTATTCTAGGGCAAGGGTCAGCAAACTTTCCGTAAAGGGCCAGATCATAAATATTTTAGGCTTTGTGGACCATATGGCCTCTGTCTCAACTACAGTTGACCCCTGAACAACACAGGTTTGAACTGCATGGGGTCCACTTGTACATGGATTTTTCTCAATAAATGTTACACCAAGTGTGCCCATCTCCGCCATCTCTGAGACAGCAAGACCAACCCCTTCTCTTCCTCCTCCTCCTCCTCAGCCTACTCAAGATGACATGGATGAAGACCTTTATGATGAGTCACTTCCACTTACTGAATAGTACATATATTTTTCCTTATGATTTTCTTAATCATCTTTTCTTTTCTCTAGCTTACCTTATTGTAAGGACACGGTATATAACATGCAAATAATGTGTTAATGGATTACTTATATTATTGGTCAGGCTTCCAGTCAACAGTAGGCTATTAGTAGTTAAGTTTTGGGGGAGTCGAAAGTTATATGTGGATTTTGAACTGCGCAAAGGGTCAGCACCCCCAACTCCCACGTTGTTCAAGGGTCAGCAGTGGTGTTCATCCCTGCCTGGATCCTACTGCTATAGTGCAAAAGCAGCCCCAGATAGTACTTAATGAATGAGCACAGCTGTGTTCCAATAAAATTTCACTTAAGGACTTTGAAATTTGAATTTTACATAATTTTCATATGTCACAAAGTATTATTGTTCCTTTGATTTTTGAATAAAACATTAAAAAATACAAAAATGATTCTCAGCTTACAGGCCATACAAAACCAGGGGTAAGCTAGATGTGGCCTATGGGCCACAATTTGCTGAACCTTGACCTTGGGCAGTGCGATACATGCATAGTTTATACGATACAAAGAATGTTATACAAAGTTCTGGTTCTAGAACTGTTTGTAATTCATCTATATTGAGAAAGGCACAGAAATTGAGGGTAAGCATTTAACACTATCTCTGTCATTTTAAAATTGCCTTTCCCAGTACTTGATTTTACTTATCTTTTACAAAATTATTGGTCTGTCATGCATTAAGGAAGAAAGAATCCTGGTTCTCTACAATAGTAAATTTGAGAAGCAGTGAGCTAGGGTAAACAAAAAATTTTCTGGGCCTCAGTTCCCAGGCCTATAAAAGTAAAGGAGCTGAACCAGACAGGTAATCTCTAGATAGATAGCTAGGATGAGGACTCAAATCTCTCATAATGCTTTGGGTAATGCCAAAGAACTGAAGCATTAAGATCTAAAATAATAATTAAAAAGAAAGAGTTGCTTCAAATAGAAACTTTTCCTCCCCTACCTTCCAAATCAAAATGAAAAATATAAAAGATTTTAATCTTAACACTTTGACAAAAGAACACAAAAGTTGAGACCCTAATCATTGAAAGTTGTTGGGTACATTCTAAAATGTCCCAAACTACTCCTCAAGCAATTTCTCAAATTGAACTTCATTCTAAAAGTGCCTTCCAATCTCTGGTGCTTCGCACTGTTGTTCTCCATAGGGATTTGTGCGGGACAATTTCCCAATACCACAGAATGGCATATACAAGTGGCAAAGGTAACAACAGCTTTCAAGAATGCCAGACTATACTTAAAGTAGGTGGCATCTAAGACTATCAATTCTGGATGCTTCAAAATTTCGCAACTCAAAAATCTTCAAAATTCTGAGCCATCAAAGAGAGAATAATAAAATGTGACGATTAATGCATAATACAATTAGAAATTTGTCTTGTAAAATCAATATGCACTGATCGCACAGTAATATAAAAGATTCTTCTTAAAAAGTAGCACAAATGTCTAAAGCAAAGGTCCCAAAATACACAAACAATATGCAAACTTTGAAAGAAAAACAAGAAAACTAAAATCTGAATAACGTGAGTACCTAAATTCAAGAGTACTATGGCCATTCGAAATCCCCCTATACTATCTTTCACCACTGGGGACATTATCGAATCTCAAATCCCAAAAATCTGGCTGTTTCTAGTTGTTCTACTGATGCATTTCAACTCTATTTATCTCCTTTTGAGGTAAGAAGGATAGCAGCTAACATAACAGATAATTTAAACTATGGTAGGATTACAAAATTCAAAAATGTCATTTTTAAATGAGCTATGGCAAGGACTCATGATTTTCCCATTTCTGGTACAAGCATTAAGGTACAGGGAGCTGGATACAGAAGGTATGACTTTAGCCATGTTATTTCATTTCACTCTTCAAAACTATTAAATGTAAGCATTCGCATCATTTTAATTCTCACAAATAAAAAGAAAGTATTTCTACATCTATACAAAGCCTCATCCTGTCAAACTCCTAGAAAAATACAAAATGCTATTATGATAAATTATATTTAACTACAGGCATTATTAACTGATTTAAGACAGAAGAAATAGAAACAATGTGAATTTTCCAAGCTAAAAATGTAGCAAGCCTTTTAGAATAAATTATCGAAGGGTGTTTTAGTAAATTTTCACTTTAAATGACAAAAATCATACTAATAAAATATTGTAAATTCTGTTTATGGGAATTTAGAGCTGCATTAAGAGTCTACAATTGTTCATCACAATGAACACTCAAGTAATTTTAAAAGACGTCATATTTATGTTAAAATATTTTCCAAGTATTTATAAGCATCTAACTCTTTAAGAATATGAAGGTATTCATCTACTAGATTAAGTGTCAAAAACTGAATCATATAAAGAACCAAGTTCCTTAGATTTTTTTTTTTAAGCAAACAAAATTTTTAATTTTATAGAAAAACATCACAGGACTAAATTTTAACTACAGTACAACTGTCAATGTATAAGACTCCCACTAATACCCAATGAGCTTTAAGAGACAAACTACTTTTTTAAACTGAAATACATGATATATACTGGAGTTAATACATATGCAGACAATCTCTTCTATAGAATATTTATGATATTTTATATGTACAGTATTTAGAAATATTTAGAATATTTACATTATAATGGTATATTAATATTAATAAGTGGCATAAGTTATCCCATAATACTGTACATATTATATACTATATTTTGTAAAACTCAAATTCAAGATACACTTTACTTATTATAGCATAAAAGTAGCTAAGCTAATATATTTTACTTTTTAAAAGAAATCATAAAGAGTTGATTTACCACTAACAATAACCATGAAAATTCAAGAAACCAGTGCTTTCCTACACAACAGTATGGCTTACTGGATTTAAATTAGAATTTAAATGACACAATCTGCTGTTTTTAGTAATGGTACACTAGCTTACTGAAACCATCCCCTAGGCTGTAAACAATAAACAGAACTAGATTTAAAATAAAAACCAGAACACAACTTCCTAGAATCACCTACGAGCTAATGAGACAGTTAAAGAATTACCAGCTGAAAACTGAAGGGCAAAAGGAATCCAGAGGGTAAATATGGATGGAAGCTGTCATTGTTCTGAAGGCAATTATTGATCCAGAAAAATATAGACTATCTTTTCAATGACTCATGGGGCAAAGAGAATAGCAATAAAAGCCCAGGGCCCCCAAAAAGTAAGGACTGTAACAAAGACTTTCCTCAGGAAATAAGGACTATACCTCAAGATGAGGATAAGGGGGATGTGAACTAGTCCTAGAACAGAATTACAGCTCTGGTTGGAAACTTTTGAGTGTCTAGGCTATCTCAAGCCTCGAATTTGATTTAAGGTGATTCTAGATTGGCATTAACTCCTATAAATAAACACATAGTAAAATGTCCAGCACATAGCCAAGATGACCAGGCACATAAGTAATCTAAAATGCAAAAGACATATCTAGCAGAAACAGACAATATAAAAATAAACTCATAAACACTTCAGATATCAGAATTCTCAGACACAGATTATAAAAAGAATCATGTTTATTGTGTTTAATAAAATAAAACACAAGCCAAAAGACCTAAGGAAGAGGAAACTATAAAAAGTAATAAGGCAAATTTATAAAAGAACCAAACAAAAGAACCAGCCATAATGGAGTAACTGGTACCAGACTAGCCCTCCCTCTCTGATGTAAACAATTATAAAATTGGACAAAATAGATAAAGCAATTAAATGCAGGCTGCAGTCAATAGCAGTGCAAAGACCTTAAAGTAGTAATTATAAAGTTGAAAGAATTAAAGAAAATATATTCAAAGAATTAAAGGAAAATATGGCCTTAAGAAGTGAACAGATAGAGAACTCTGAGAATCAAGTGGGAAATTGCAGAACTGAATTGTAGACTGAAAAGTTGAAGGACTCACACTACCTAATTTCAAGATTTATTACAAAGCTATAGTAGTCAAGACAGTATAGTACTGGAATAATAGTATCAGATATAATAGGAATTGTGTGAAGTTAAATATACACTACCACATATCCCAGCATACATACTTAGTTTTAGATATTTTACTCAAAAGGAAACAAAGAAACAAACAAAAATTTATTATTGGAGTTACAAGCTGAACTAGCCACTTTTCGTTATGAACTGTAATTTTTAATTAAAAGATAACTGACAGAAAAACTATGTTATTCAGACTTGGGTATATAGATCAATGAAACAGAAGACAGCCCAAAAATAAACCAACATGTATGAAGTCAACTGATTTTTCAACAAAGGAGGCAGAGTAATTCAATAGTGGAGAAACAGTCTGTTCAACAAATCATGCTGAAACAATTGGCTTTGTACACAGAAAAGAAAAAAAGACACCAAACAACTCTTACCTCACACCATACAAACAAATTAACTCAAAGCAGATCACAGATTTAAATGTAAAAGCTAAAACAATAAAATCTCTAGAAGAAAACATGTAAGAAAAATCTTCATGACCTTGGGATATGTACAGATTTCTCAGGAGAAAAAGAGGCTGAACCTTAAAAGAAACTACCAATAAATTGTACTCCATCAAAATTAAGAACTTCTGCTTTTCAAAAGTTGCCATGAAGAACATGATAAGGCAGGACACAAACTAGAATATACGCGACACACATGATAAAGAACTCTTCTGGAGTTTGTGAAGAACTCCTACAAATCAGTCATTAAAAGACAAAATATAATGTGAAAATGGGCAAAAGACTACGACACTTCACAAAAGAAGATACATAAATTACCAATAATGTTATAAAAGTTGCTCGAAAGTATCAGTCAACAGAAATACAAACTAAAAAGACTGGCAATACCAACTGTTGATGAGGAGGTACTAAATTGAACTCTCATACATTGCTGGTGGGCATTAGAAATGGTTTAACCACTTCGGAAACCAGTTTGGCAGTTCCTTATAATGTTAAATATACACTACCATATGTCCCATCATATATACTTAGTCTTAGGTATTTACTCAAAAGAAAACAAACAAACAAAAAAACCCCATGAGGCCATACAAACAACTTACAAATGAATGCTCATGTTTATTTGCAATAGTCAAAAATTGAAAAAAATCTGAAGCAGATTGTGCCATAGTCATACAAAAGAATACTACTCAGCAATTTAAAAAAAATAAAACATTTTTTTCACATAACAGGGATGATATCTTTAAAACATGCTGAGCAAAAGAAGCTAGACACCCAAGAACACATTTCTAGAACAAAAAATTAAACTACAGTGTCAGAAAAACAGATCAATTGTTTGTTGAGGATGGTGGAGGGGAAGAAAATTTGACTGCAAATGGGTACCAGAGAACATTTGGAGTTATAAAAATGTTCTATCATCTTGATTGGGGGGGTGGTAGTTCCATGGGTACACACATTTGTCAAAACTCATCAAAATGTATACTTAAAATAGATTCATTTTATTTCACTACCTCAAGAAAGTTGAATTTATATTATAACTCAATAAAACTAATTTTAAAAAAGGTTTATAGAAGGTTTAACTGCATATTAGAAACAGGTAAAGGGAAAATTATTAGACCAGAAAATACGTCAATCAGTATTTCCAAGAATGCAGCAAGGAGAGGGAAAACAGACTAGAATGGACAAAGGATGGAATCAGAAGGTCAAACATGCTTCAATCAGTATTAGAAGAAAAAATATATATATATGTATTTGAAGAGATAATGCCTGAGATTTTCCTAGAACTAAAAGAAGACACCATCTATGGGTTCAAGAAGCACAAACAGGATAAACTCATTAATGATGCAGAAAAATTTTTTTCTGCATGCCACCACAGCCGGCTAGTTTTTTAAATTTTTTGTGGAGCAGGGTCTTGCTATGTTGGCCAGTCTGTATAGCAGATTTTTATATCCAAGATTAAATTATATTCTTTTTACCATGAACAAAGTTAAGCCATGACACAATGCATTTGTAAAACCAGCATTACCTGCTTGCACAAAACACAATTTATTATAAGATAAGGCGGGCACTGGAATTAATATAAGAATGACTGTAACACAGTATACCTTTCTCTACCTGGAAACCCTAGAAAGTAATGCCTGAAAGAAAGTACTGTCCCAGGAATCAGATAAACCTAGGTTTTAGAATACTGCTCTGTACTTAGTAACCATCTGGCCTTGGGCAAGTTACTTCACCACTGTCAGTCTCAATTTCCTCTTTCATAAAACACGGTCTAACTCAGAGAATTGCTGTTATAATTAAATGTGACAATATACATAAACCCAGCTTAGCTCTTGGCCCGTAACAGGAACTCAATAAACACCCTGTCTCATCCCAATCAGAATCTTTGCATCTGCTTTTCAAAAACAGAATCATGTATACAGTGCTTAAAAGAAAATCTATTGGATTGAAATAAACTGATAATAGCCCTAGGAATGATGAATTCATTTGTTCCACACCAATTGTTATTTTATACTTATATATATCATTATTTTCCTATGCCTCTGAGAACTGATTCAACAGATGAAAACATCAATATACTTTGTACTTTCATCAATATACATCAATACAATAAACATACAATAAACATCAATATACTTTGTACATTGTACTTTCAATGTGAAGAAGATACAGAATTTTCATTCCATGGTTTTGTGTTTCTATTGGATTTGGTGCATTAGCCTATTATGAATTATTTTTAATGATAATATTCAATCACATACTTCACATCCAATCTCAGCCCCTTTCCCCCAACATTGAGGAGGAAAAGACTGTCTTTTTCTTTTATCATAATTCCTCTTCTGCCCTTTCCTCTCTCATACCTAGTGAGTTATAATTTTCAGAGACAGCAACTATGATGTCCCTTGGTAGCTTAAAAACTTATTTACCCATAAGTAATTTGCTTTAAAAAAATATTAACCATGGTTCACATCTTTTTCAATTTTATTAAGATTTCATACACTTTATATTTGGTCACAGCAAACCACTAGAACCTCGTATAACTGCTCTTGAAATGTTTGTAGGAAAATGTTTAAATTACATTAATAATTCCCCATAATCCTATATGCAATGTCTCCACTGACTAGGTTAAAGGAATTAAATTACAATGGAAAAAAAAATTCTATGTCTTATCAAATCACAATTCGAGTTTACGAAATTACAAAGGATGTTAAACAAAGGATGTAACACTAATTTCACACCAATGGTAACAGAGAGCAGTGTATGGTAATGTGCCAGTCAGTCATTTAAGCTTTTACTGAGTGTCCTCTTTGTGTCAAAATACAAAAATGATCTGTGGGAACACCTTACTGTTGCCACACAAGGGGAAAGAGAGTGGAAAGAAATAAGCATATCCTGAGGCTCTTCTTTGCTTTAGATATATTATTTCATTTAACTTCTCATAACAACCTTATGCAGTAGATCTGATTCCCATTTTATAAACAAGAAATTGAGGCTCAAGGCAATTATTTGTGTAAAATCACAGTTTTTACGTGGTAAACTATAGTTCAAGCCAAGCACTTAATTTCTACCTTATTATTGTATACAAATGTAAACTAAGATTACCCCAGAACTGTAACTCAAGCTTTCTTCCCCTTAAGTGAATTCTAAAGTGCATGTCTACGTATTTGTCTTAAATACCTCGCCTACCACTCCTACACTCAATGTCCTCTTCCTAATAATCCCACCAAACAATCCTTCTATGGGAACACTTGAAACCACAACTGTGAACAATACCCAGGACAACCAGGGTTCCATTTTAAGGGACCCACTAGAACATTCCCTGCTCTTATTCCCTCAATCCTCCGAACTCAAGCACATTCTTTCAAAAAACCAACAACTCAAAACTGTGCTCCCAACAGGCAAAACGAAAGACATGCCCTCTATCTCTCATCATGATTATCTGTAGCACAGCATATTTGAAAATTCTCAGGCTTGACACAAAATAAATATATCTTTGGATACACAGTGGGATTTCTTAGTAAGTCTTATTTATACTGTCATATTTGGGGATAGAATATGAAATAACTCACAGTAAGGTTTATATTCTTAATCTTGGATTTGGTTTACAGTTGAAAAGCCTAACTCCCACACCATTTTACAAAGACGATCGGCAGATGTAAATAATTCAAGAACTAAAATGAACAGTACATTTTTTTAAAGGCCTATAAATACAATTATTATACTTAACAGCTTTCTAGTTTGGTCAACTGAGAATGAGGAGTAAGAAGGACCCTAAAATCTTTCTCTCCAATCTGGACCTGCCTCTGAAATCTCAATTGTCACTACACTATACAAAGCGAGGACACGGTTCTAACATACGTGAGTTTCAGATAACATGACAAGCATGCAAAGCCCGGTTACATGAGCCATTTGTCTCAAATACCATTTTCGTGCATGAAAGCCATGCATCATGAAGCCATGCATCTCCCTGAAATCCAGAGTGTTGTGAACCATCATACTGAATCTAAAAGTAAATGTAAATGTATAATTCTTTTAAAAGATGAACCTCAGCATTAAGTAAAGCTTTGTATCACTTCTTAAAAAAATGTATGAAGTTTTTTTTATTGTTTTTTGTCTTTCTTTTTTCTTCCTAATGTAAACATCTTTAATGTACATCTTAAAGGCCTTAAGAGAGTGAAAACATTCATACCACTGCTTTTCCAGCAATTCTAATAAAACACAATGAATAAATGTGAATATATATATAGTTGTCCAGAATGCCTACTAACATAGTCCTAAATTTATCAGGTAAATGTGAAAATAATGTAACCTTCTTGAAAGCAGTCTGAACGTAAGCAGGCAAGCCATCAAGATAACGGTACTCAGTGTCAACCAGTATTATTTCAGAAGGGAAAATTACTCTCATGCTTGGTTCTTCTCATTTTTAAGGACACAAGTATAGAATTTTATCAACTTTACTTTTTATGCAAATGCTACATTGAGGCTTGTTTAAAAGATCGCAATTCAGTTTTTATATGGAAAACTGATGTTAAAAATGCAGAAGGGAGATATTATGGCAGGAAAAATAAAAGAAGACAATAATGAAACAAAATCAAGTGAACCAAATTCTCAAGACTTCACTGAATTTTCAGCTAATTTCTGAAAAGAATAAGGAGGGTGTGGGATTGACTTTTCTAGACCTAGCTCATCTGTGGATGACGTATAAATAGATAATGCGACAGATCAATCAAGAGCCCTAGTGGAGTTCTCTAGTAGCTAAAACGTCTTTGGTCTTTATTAAGAAGTTGTGGCTTTCCAGGACTTTATCCTGCAGTAATTAAGGTTTATACATATATTTAATGAAAAGGATATTTTCTTGTACTGTTTATAAAATGGTAAAAAAAAATCAGAAATAGACTAAAACATATAACTGATTTTTAAAATGGTTATTTCTATATAATTCTGGAAAGCCTTTAAAATGAGATATTAAAAAAATCATTGAAAATGAAAAATGTAAAAAGTAAAAAAAATGAGAAAATAGAATAGGTGATGAAATGATCTCATTTTTATGTGAAATGAATTGTGTACACAAGTTCACTGGGTCTAAAAGTATTTCTAATAGAACCATCTACAGTTCTGTATCAACAGAACTGGAAATTTCTACATCTGCACTTTCCAATATGATAAACAATAGCTAGATATGGTTATCAAGCACTTGAAATGTGACTAGTACAAGTGAGAAATTAAGTTTTTAATTTTTAAAATTACAATTAATTCTAATTTAATGGTTACCACATTGAACCACATAGGTCTAAATAGAAAACAATGGTTGGGCATGGTGGCTCACCCCTGTAATCCCAGCACTTTGGGAAGCCAAGGCGGGAGGATTGCTTGAGGCCAGGAGTTCAAGACCAGCCTGGGCAACAAAATGAGACCCCATCTCTACAAAAAATAAAAATAAAAAAATTAGCTGGGCACAGTGGTGTGAGCCTGTATTCCCAGCTACTTGGGAGGCTGAGGTGGGAGGATGGCTTGAGTCTAGGAATTCGAGGCTGCAGTGAGCCATGACTGTGCCAATGCACTCCAGCCTGGGCGACAGAGCGACACCCTATCTCTTAAAAAAAAAAAAAAAAAAAAAGGACAGAAAACAAGGTGTGACAGTTGTTATCAGTATATTTTCTAATTTTTCTTTAACGAACATCTAATAATTCTAATATTAATAGTACTGTTAAGACAGAATCCAGAAAGTTGTCAGCTTTTGAAACATTATATTTAACATAATAGGAGATAAGAATGTACCAGAGGCAGTCCAACACTGATTCTGCCCTCCTCTCCTATGGGGAAAATAAATAAATATAGTAGATATACAAAATAAAGTTGCAAGGACATTATAAGAGGGATATTACTTTAGGAGTGAGTTATATAAAAACTCGGTTTAAATTTTAGTAGATTTAAGGTTTTTGTGGGTTTTTTTTGGTAAAGCTAGGTAAAGATTACTTTCTGCTTTAAATTCACTAAATATTAGATGGTTAAAAAAGCTGCATTAGAAAGAATGAAAAAGAATTTGGCAAACTTACAGAATGAAATTAATTTTTATGCTTAAAATGTATTCTTAAATAAATCCCACTAAACAGAGAGAAACTTCAGTTCTCAGTTAAGAAAACATTTCTATTATAACAATTTTATTATATCAGTGCTACAGATTGTGGCAAGGTAACAACTTTCTCCTTTTTTCACTGGTAAAATGGTAGGTAATCTGAACCATCTGCCTCACCCACAGGATACAAATATATGTGAAATTACCTGGCTAAGTACTTTGAATTGCCTCAAGGGAAAACTCTTTATAATATTATGTATCATCTATCCGTAGCAATTTTTGATGAGTTTATCACCACCATCACCTGATTCTTTCTCCTCCCTCCCTACCTCATCTCCTCCACTCCTGAGAGGGGCAATTCATGGATTTAACCCGTAAGTTACAAGAAAAAATATTTGACTACCCATACTTTATAAAAAAAAAAAAAAACCCATTATAACCAAAAGTTAATACGTGATGAGAATCAACATTCAACTACCCATCCTAATGAAGAATAAACAGTTACTTGACAAAGGGCAGATAATCTAAACATTATTTATAACTGACTACAAAATATATTTTATATTTATATATGTATATGAGAGTGTCTGACATACTGCAAATTCACATTACTTTAAAATAAAAGATCTTAAAATATTACCCAATCAAGAAGTGGAAAATTACTCGGTTTCCTTATCCAAATAACACAGACCAATATAAAAAAGTCAGACAGAACCAAGCCATCTTCTTGTGAATTGCTTTGTCATTTCATATACATTTCCTGAGTATATAATTACACACTAGTGATAAGCAATGAGAGTCAAGAGTGAACAAGATTATTTTTAGTTTCCTACCACAGACAACTAACAACATACCAGGCAAGACGAACCAACTAAGATCTAAACAGAATATTACAGGAGCATACAGCAAGGCACTAACCAGTCTGGAACATGCTTAAGTTCACACTTTGCCTGATTCGGTCTCAGAGACTGATACATCATCCTGTGGTTGTACTGCAAAGTAAATATATCCAGTAGGCAGAGGACTACTCTACTTTTCTAATGCCAACAAGAACTGGAGGTTTAAGCTATACTAGAACTATGAAGACCAGTCTGTGGTACTTTAATCTGTTCATAATTCCTGTCTCTTAATACTGGGAATAGAAAAAGCTATGAGAATTATACCAAAGCCAATAACATGAAGAAACAGCTCAAAGAACATATGTATGTCCTTTGATCCTGGAAAAGCAGATAATGTTCACAATGCTAACAGGACACATTAAAGAAAAGCACAAACCAAAAAAATAAAATGTTAAGTATTAGGAATTAATGAGTTTTCATTTATGGAAAGATTTCAGGCAACAAGTTATTAAAAATAACTTATTTCTCTAAATTTTGGAAATATGCCTCTAAATAGTAGGGGCAAACAATGTTATCTCAGAAATAACTATGTATATTTTAGATAATTATTTTGAATTAAACAAGGCCCACCTGACTTTTATTGTTAAATCTTAAAAATGGGTCACATAATACATTCAATTTTTCATATGGAATAGCTGATTCTTTAATTTTAACTTTTTAAAAATGTATCCTAAACAAGTTATTATATAAAGTGCCTGAAAAATTGACCCTCAAACCAAAAACTGCTTTCTTGCATTTCTGGAATGTAATTATAATCTTATTTTATATCAACTGTTTTTAGCCTAAGAATAATTGTTGAATAGAAATCTTACCTTAGTATTCCAATGCTGGTAAAACACCAAATACTTTTCCTATTTTAATTGATACAGTGGACTTCACCAAAATTAAAAACACTTGTTTGCATGAAGACACCATTAAGAAAATGAAAGGCAAAGCACAGACTGGGAAAAAAACATTCACAATACATCTATCTAACAAACACCCACAGCCATAACACAAAAAGAATTCTCACAACTCAGTAAGAATATACCCCTAAAAAAGTCGAAAGATCTGAACAGACACTTCACAAAGGAATATACGCAAATGACCTATAAGTACATGAAAACACACTCAATGTGTTCAGCCATCAGGGAAATGCTGCTTCTTTTACAATCCAACATACACTTATCATTCCACTCAGCAATCCCACTCCTGCCCATCCATCCAAGAGAAAAGAAACAGTATGTCCACAGCAACACACATATACCAATGTTCCCAGCGGCCTCTTTATAACAGTTACAAACTGGAAATATCCCGAACAGCCACCAACTGTGTTATATCCATACAATGAAACACCATACAAAAACAAAAAGGAAGGAACTAGCAATACATGTAATATAAACTGACAAACCTTTAGCTAAATGGACCCAGAAAGAAAGGAAAAAAGACTCAAATAGCTAGACTCGCACATAAAAGGGGGTACATTACTACCAAGCTTATAGAAATAAAAAATATTATAAAGGAACATTATGAACTGAATGGGAAAACTGGATAGCCACATGCAAAGAGGTGAAGTTGGGCCCTTTACCTCATATCATATACAAATGTTAACTCCCAATGTCTCAAAGACCTAAATCTAACAGCTAAAACTCTTAGAAGGAAACATAGGGTTAAATCTTCATGATCTAGAGTTCAGTGATGGATTCTTAGATGTGACACCAAAGCACAAGCAACAAAAGAAAAAACAGACTTTTTAATATTAACCATTAATCAAATCACCAAAGTTTAAAACTATTGTAATTCAAAGAACACTATCGAGAAAGTGAAAAGACAACATACAGAATGGGAGAAAAAAATTGCGAATCATTTATCTAGTATGCAACTTGTATCTAGAATATATTTTTAAAAACTCTAAAACTCAGTAACAAAAAGGACAACCCAATTTAAAAATGGACAAAGCTATGAATAGACCTTTTTCCAAAGAATATATGCAAATAGCCAAGAAGCACATGAAAAGACATTCACCATCATTATTCATCAGGGAAATGCAATTAAAAACACAATGTGGTTCTGGCAGGTATATTACATCGGGGATACAGCGTAAAATAAGGCAGACAAGGTTCCCGGGTTTATCCTCAGGCACAGAGTTGGGAAGAGCACACAGATGGATGGCAAACAAGTAAATAAATGTATGATTAAACAAACATATAATTTCAGGTAATAGTGCTATGATGAAAAATGAAACATGGCAAAAGTTAGAGTTAACTAGACAAGCAGGGCAGGGCAAGAAATTATGGTAGCTTTGTCAGGGCACAACTCTGAAGAACTAATGTTATAAATGAAAACCTGGGGAAGGAATGCCTTAGGCAAAAGAAAGAAGTTCTTGATGAACGAACAGGCTTGGCACATTCCAGAGACAAAAAGGCCAGTATAGCTGGAAGGTGGAGAGAAAGGGAAAAAAAATGGAAAAAAATGACAGGGACCAAGTCCATGATGTAGGCAGGAGCCAGGCCAAGCAGGGCCCTAATAAAGAGTCTGGATATAATTTAAGTGTAATTAGAATTCTGTGGAGCATTTGGGCATGCAAGCTATGCACTTGCACAGGGCCCCACGACAGTTTAACACTCTGGTGTCACCATCTTAAATTCTTAGTAATTTTATCTTTTACCTTGTATTTTGTAAGCAATGGCCACTGGGACAATGGAGCATGCATGTGAACAGGGAAGACACAGTGGGGTGGCAGTACATGCACACACAATAAACTCAGAAGTGATTATAGACAGTTGTAGAAAGGTATTATAAGAATTCTTCTCTCAGAAATAATATTAAGGTATCCTTAAAAGGCACAATGAGATGGCTCAAAGAACGCTAATATTGATCAATTTCTAAAGGGACCCAAAGTCAAAATCAAGCTCATCTTTACTTCCTCCTCTTCCTCCCTGGCTCGCCCTAACCCAACTCTGAGTCGTGGACACCCTCTGGGAATGGCACATAGTGGGGGCCCCAAGGGCCAAGTCGATACTAGGAAACTTCTCTAAGACCAAAGATGACTGATGGGCGGGCATCAGATTCTTTCTGTCTCAGGTTTGAAAACCAGAGTGGACATGAAGCCAAGACACATCAACTTTAAGGGAGGATTATAATGAGCAGGTTCACACACCTCTGCTGCTGAAGTCCCCGGAGTTGGCTTGGTTCTCCACTTCTCAATTCTGGGTTTTCCTGAATAGTGAGTTTCTGCCTCCAATTTGACATGCAGTTTTTACCATAATTTCAAAGTTTTATCTGACTCTTCCCAAGGGTTCTCTAGTCTGTAAACAATCCCATTCATTAGCTAACTCCACTGCCTGGTTTCAGACCCTTCTAGTCTAGCTGACCCTACTGCCACCCGTGACCCAGAATTTCTATCCTGTTTTCTAGTGTCCTACTCTCTAATTAAACTTATTCAATACAAAGTAGATCATTCTTTCTTTAATTCGGGTTTCATGGCTTCCATATAGCAAAGTCACCGGCTACAGAATTTTTTCCCATGTCAATAGGTTCAGTGAGAGCAGGGAAATAATTCTGTGTGTTTAGTTACAAATGTTAACATGGCAAATTCCTATGTCTGCCATGCAATAATAACAATAATATCGATGGCGTACTGAATGCTGTCACCTTTTCCCCACTCCTGTTAACCTAACCCTTCTCCCACCCTGGATAAGCTGCTTCTTCCTAGTCTAATGTGAAATAAGGCTGTGGAATTTCAACATCATCTTTCTTTGTTTTCTCAGTCACTGAATAAATTCTCGATCAAACAGCTCATTAGAGTTTGAAGGCTCTCAAAGCACTTCATGTAGTAAACCTTTACAATGGCTACTTTACTCTCTTCAGAAATAGATTCCCCAGAAGCACAGATTTTACAGATCTGTTCAAGGTAATAGTGATTTAGAGTCAGAAAAGAATGAAATCTTAGGGCCCTAGTTAGCCTTCAGTTCAAATTAAATGTTTAATTATGCCTCACACTACAGACAATAAAATACCCATTTTTAAATATAAGAAACAATTTGCTGTCAAGTTACATAATGTTTTTCCAATTTCATTATGTAGCACCTGATGACAACAAAGAAAATGTTCAGTCTGAACAAACAACTGTTTAAGAACAAGGACTCCTCACACCTAATGTAATACAAAAATTCTTTTAAAGTATCTCAGTCACATGATTTAACCCAAATCTGAAAATACTTCAAAACAATAATTTAAGTACAAACAAGAGTTGACAATATTATCTTCTTTTTTTATAATTATTTTAAGAGTGCTTAACAAGTATTATTCTTTTCCATTTACCAACATCAACTGCTACTTATCCGAAGAGACAGGAATTTTAAACATTAACAAAAACGCAGTTTTAATCATACCAAAAAATGTTCTACTACTCTTTTCAGAAGATGCTAAATCTAAATAAATTTTGAGAAACTGATGGGAGATGTTTTCATAATATATAAGTTTTCTATTGCTGCTGTAACACATTATCATGAATCCAGTGGTATAAAATAACACCATCACCACAAATTTATTATCTTACAGTTTTAAGAGATCCTAAATCTGACATGGGTCTCACCGGGCTAAAATCAAGGTGTCGGCAGGGCTGCATTCCTTACTGGTGACTTTTAGGAAAATCTATTTCCTTGCCTGTTCCATTTTCTAGAGGCTGCCTGGACTCCTTGGTTCATGGCGCCCTTTCTCTCTTTTCAAAGCCAGCAATGGTGGATTGAACCCTTCTCACGTTGCATCAATCGGACTTTCCTCTCAGCCACCCTCTTCTACTTTTAAGAAACCTTGTAATTATTAATACTTTGGGCCCACCCAGATAATCCATGATAATCTCCCCATCTCAAGGTCAACTGATTAGCAACCATAATCCCATCTATAACCTTAATTCCTGTTTGCCAAGCAAAGTAACATAGTCCCACGTATTAAGAATTAAGATGTCAGTATCGTTGGACCATTATTTTGCCTGTCATATACAGCATATCACTTTTCTTGTTTGTTTTTATTTCAAAGTATTACAGGGGTAGAAGTGTTTCGGGTTACATGGATAGCTTTTGCAATGCTTGAGTCAGAGTTAAAAGTGTGCCCATCACCCAGATAGTGTCCACTGTACCCATTAGGTAGGTTTTGCCCATCCCCTCTCTCTCTCTCCCTCCTGCTTGATTTCCATTGAGTTTTACTTCCCTCTATGCACATGTGTGCTCATCAGTTCCAATTTAATAGTGAGTACAGCATGTCACTTTTTATAAACAGAAAATGTTCTAAAAGCACAACTATAACATTAGATTTATCTCTATAAAAAACTCCAGCAAGATAAAAATAAATAAAACCTTCCCATTATTTCCATGTAATAAACAAAGCGAATAAGGTACAGAGAGCAATCTGTCCCATAATCTGTCTCAAATGAAAGTGCTTGCTCCTGAGAGACCCAAGACTAGTCTGCATGTCCCCTGCCTCCTATTTCACTGCTCTCTGCAGCAGACCACAGTGGCCCTCAGTTACTCCAAGAGCAAAATCCTCCCTGTTGCTGATAACTCTGTATTTTACCAGCCCACAATTTAACAAGTCTATCGGCTGGTTGTTTCCAACCAAATATATAGACTATATATTGTAATACTGGTTGCTTTAACTTTTTTTTTGAACCAGGATCTTCTCTGGGTTGATATGTTACATTAGACTGAATGAACTCGAGTTTTATCTAGTTGAATGATCACAAGCTAAGGCATGTTCTTTACTTTTTCTGTGGCAAAGGAAGGAGAAAAAGAGATAAAACATAATTTTATAACAAGGAATTCTTAAAGTGTAAATAGGGAAAAAAACTAGCAGAAATCCTATTACATATTAAATAATTAATTGAAGTTCTGAACTGGGATGGGGAAAATGAGAATGACTGCTAATTGCTTTTATTAGTTCATTCAGATAACCAACTTTAATTATGGTATTAAATGATACCATCTTTATATAGTCGGCCTAATCTCCCCTAATAAGCCAATTTGCTTAAAGACTTTAGAAAAATACCATAAGATCTCTATTTTCTCTTGCATTTTCAGAAAATATAAAAGTATCTAAAACAATACAATGTAATACAGAGAAAAATTATTTCTAATGTTATTTTCATAATAAGAGGAGTTGCCAACTACTAAGCATATACTATGCAGATATTATACTAATAATATACAGATATTGTACAAAGGTACTTTGCTTGTATTACCTCATTTAATCCTCTTAACAATTATATGACGTATAGTTATTACCCCCATTTTAATAATGGAAGAAGTAACGTAACTAACTCACTCGAGGACTCAAATCTCTTTGATTCCAATCACTGCTACACGATGCCATTGAGCCTGGAAAATGAAGTTGTTTTGTTGTTTTTTTTTGTTTTTTTTTTAAGTCCCAACTGTTAGATTTTAAATAGCAGTTTGAATTTTGGGCTCCCAAGTAAGATATTCAGTAAGGATCCCCTTAGTCTCTGCATATAAGGCAAATGAAACCAAGAATTGTGTGAAAATATAGAGAAAGAGAAAGCAAGCAAGTGGCAGAAGCTTTGTTTCTTTAATATAATGTCACTTGCTCTATTCAACCTTTCTTACTCCCAAAAAGCTGAAGAACTCCTCTTTATCAAGGAAATTACAGTTTAATCCTCTTCTTTCAGTAGTCAGTAAAACGTATTCCACTGTCTTTAAGCTTTTAATGTTGTAAATTGAAAGGGCTTTGCCTGATTTTTTTCCCCTCTATAGGCAACTTGTTCTTTCTTCCCAGAAAACTTCAAGAATATATCTCCTTAATGTTTCTTTTCTCACCAATCCAACATGGAATTCCTTGAGTCTTTTCAATCTCAATATGGGTTTTTCTTACTTGCCATGTGTTTAATTATTATTGATCTCTTTCATCAGTTTTTCTTCTCCCTCTCCCCCCTTGGAACTCCTATCACATGTAAGGTTTTCAAATAATGCTGACTTTCCTAGATTTATTTATCTTTTTCTTCATAATATCCACATGTTAACATTTTTCTCTGTATTTGGGGATATTTCTTACATCTGATTTTCCAGGCTATTAACATGGTCTTTCTTTGTCTACTGAACTTTTTACTCTGAAAAAAATTAGGGTCTTTTTGGCCCCAGAAAACTCTTCCACACACTACATTTGAATTTCCCTGGGGGATATTTTTATTTTTCTTATTCAGGTATTTATCTGACCCCTTAGCAGTCCTGGATGTGTATTCTATTTGTTGCCTCAATTGTCCCCTGTGGCTGAGAAGGGTTGTTGTTTTTCACTTGGCTTGCTGGGTTTCAAGTCTAGATGCTGGGGTTTTCCAGTCTACGAGAATCCCACATATGTTAGAAGACCATACACCTCTAATGTCTTTAGAATTATTTGCTGTGGAGCCAGCAAGCTATCCCTCCCTACTGAGGTACCTGGAAGAGGCGTCCAAAAGGAACACACTCTGTCCCCTTCACCCTTGAGAATCACAGGGTATACGGAAAGATGGGAATATGGTATACTTGTAAATAGTGTGAAGGCAGTGGGAATCATATAAAGATTCAAGAGATTTCTTTATTAGTTTAGAGTCCCTATCCTGCAACTTCTAATTAGCAACTTTCTCAAGATCTCTGTAACAGTTCTATTCATCTGCAAATAGCAAAACCAATATCTATCTTCGACTGAACTGAGAGGAGGGTAGATGACCAACTTTAGAAAACAGATAAAAAGCCATAGGGCTTTTATAAGTAGTAGGAAGCACAGTTGTGTTTTAGTAGGAACATTATGGCCAGGCCACTGCCAACACTGCAGTAAAAATCTGCTGCTCTGAAGGATTCCTAAATATCTCTAAGACTTTGTACTCAAAATTCTACATTACAAAAGGGAGTGTGTGATTGACCAAACCAAAGCTATCCCCAACTGCCAAGAAATGGAAAGAAGGAAAAATCTAACTCTATCAACTTCTGTATTCCTCCCCATAATGATTGTCCATAGTTTTCAAAGGATACTAGTCAGCCAAACGGAAAAAAGGAAAAAAAGAAAAACATGACAAGTGTCCATTATGACTCCCAGATCTTATACCAGCTGACTCTATGAAAGCTGTGTTTACAATTTACTTTTAAAATGGAATTTCCAAGCACTAACACTTAGTCTCAAAAAAAAAAAAAATCATATAGCGTATATTCAGAAAAGAAGTTATCACTTATTTTAATTTTTTGGAGAAAAATATTCTGGGGGTAGAGAAAGCAGGGACAAATGAATAAGTTCAGAAAATGCGTTGATTTCTTAAGTAAATTCAATTTGTTCTATAAAATACAAAAATTATCTAATGAATTCCAGGACCTCTGTTTTCAGCAGTTGGTTTAATTATAAAAGCATTTTAAAGTTGATTGTTTTAAACAAAATAATCTGTTTATATATATATTTTTTGATGACAGCTATATAGCATCTTTGAAAGAAACACATGGATTAAAGACTTTTAAATTGACATTTTAAAGAAATGTCAATAAAGGACAGAGGAAACAAGGAAGCCTACACCACATGGTAGCATAATTCAAGTTGAGATCTTAGCAATAATAATTAATAATGGCAATTAATATTTATACCAGGTACTCATCTAAGTACTTTGTATGTGTTTGCTAATCCTCTCAAGAACCCTATGAAGTATGGATAGCATTCCCATTTCACAATGTAATAAAACACGGAGGCTAAATACGTGGCCTCTGGTCTCACACACAGCTGGCAACTGGTGTGGTCAAGATATGAGCCCATAGAATGTGCTCTAGAGCAATTTGTCCGGATGTCTCTCTTAAGCCAGTGGTAATGCAGTTTAGCTCCAGCATTATAAATATCAAATATATTTGCTATTCTCCCCCACATATAGAGATATGATTAATCTTAAAAAGAATCAGGCCAGCATTTCATCATTTAGGCAAAAACCTTTTAAAAATCAATTTTGAACACTAATCTCTCAAAAACATCAGATTCGAGCAAAAAAGAAAAAAGATAAATCTTCTAAGTCTTTTGTTCAGCTGTCCCACAGTGAAAATTTGCTTCACAGAAACACCTCAGAATTCTTTAACTATACCCAAATTCAGAAAGTATGATATATAAGCTATCAGAGGTTTCAATAAGCCCGAAAATAAACCTCCTAAGAGGTTCCTGAAAGCTAATTACATATACAGAAGGGTCTACGAACAATCTTGATGCCCATAATAATTATGTTACATAATTTATAGCAACTATATCCTCATTTATATTTTGATTATAGTTTCAAAGGTGCCCTTCCCCTTCCCTCAACTTTAAGGCCCAAGAACTTAAACAGAAGGAAGGCAATTTGTGCCAAAGCCTATTGAGAATTGTGGGAGTTGGGGGCTGCAGAGATCCATTCTTTAAAAATTCAAGTCCTACATCTAGTCCTTTATTTCAACAGAACCTAGATCTAGATACAAGGGGCATTTTCATTATGTACTTTTGAAAGGAGGAATAAGAGCAGGAGAATAGGAATATTAATTTCAGTAAGATATTCAAAGTGTTGATAGTATGAAAAAATCAGAGAGGCAGAGGTAGAAAAATAGAAGACTGAAGCTTGGAAAGGATGATATTTTAAGAAGGTGAGTAGAATATAACATTCCATGATAACGACTGAGAAAAATCCAATGGATATGACCCCAAGGTGAAGCAAGAAGGGGTGATGGTAGGGAAGCCGAAAACCTAGACGACTAGGTAAGAACATATATCAAGTTCAATAATAGTTATCATATACAAAAGCAGGTAACTTAAGAGATTTTGTGGTCAGAGAGAGAATGTTACAAGTTCAAGCTCTTGAAGGTAGTTATGTGTAATGACTTATTCCAGGATGTGGCTGTTTCAGTAAGTGACTTAGGAGGAAATCCGAAAATCAACTGAAAGTGGAAGATGTTAAAGACCTAAAAGGATTGGATATCCAGGGTCATGACAATGGATGCTAAAGTGACAAAAGGTAATGACAGAGAATGTGATTAAAAAAAAAAGTTATATGTCAGGCAGTGCAATAATTTGAGGAAAACTGAAAAATATTTTGGAGGCTAGAATAGCCAGCTATGAGGAGGGAATAATCTTACTAAAAGAAAAACTTAGTGGCACCACTATATCTTTTAAAATGACATATATATTTGAGTTTTATCATTAAGAAAAACTGATTATACTGAAATGGATGCCATCTAGGAAAACAATAATTATGTAAATTAACCTGGCATGGGCTAAACAAACATCTGCCATCTTGAGTATTAAGAAATGGATGACAAACTCAAGAGAAACTATGCTTGTCCTCTAGAAGCTTACTTGTTTTAGATTTCAAAATAAAAAATTTTATACAATAAAGCAAAATCTAAATATATATATGAAAGAATGAAATGCTGACTTAATACAATTTCATATCATCTAGATACTTGAAATGGTTGAAAAGTTCACTTTTATTAGAGATTGCTTTTTCTTTAAACTGTAGCACATATTGAAAATATTAAACTGTTAACTATTATGTTTGAAATGCTCACTCAGAAGCTCCAGTACTAATAAACTGGCTGGTGTTCAATTTTAGCAAAATAAAGAATGAGCTTTTGCCTTAGTACAGTAGTAGCCCTTACCTGAAGCCGGTACTTTCAAACCCCACGGTGGATGCCTGAAACTGCAAATAGTACTGAACTCTACACACACAATGCATGAATTCCTTTTTCCTTCCTCACAATTTCATGGACAGAAGATTAGTTTTTACTGCAGATTTTTAACAACCTCAGCATTTGATTTTTTTTTCTTTCCTTATTAAGTGGAGAGCTTTCACCTTTTCATTTAAAGGAAGCACTTTACAGCTTGTCTTCAGCAGATCTGAATTGCCAGCATCACTAGGCTTGTGCTTTGGGGCCATCATGAAGTAAAATAAGGATGGCTTAAATACAAGCACTGAAATACCGCAACAGTGGATCTGACAACCGAGATGGCTACTAAGTGACTAACTGGCGTGTAGCACCCACAGCATGGATGCGCTGGACAAAGGGATGATTCATGCCCCAGGTGGATGGGGCAGGATGGTGTGAGATTTCATCACACTACTCAGAACAGTGCTCGACTTAAAACTTATGAATTGTTTATTTCTGGAATTTTCCATTTAATATTTTCAGACCATTGTTGAATAAGGGTAATCAAAACCATGGAAAGCAAAACCTGAGAAAGCAAAACCACATATGGCGGGGTCGGGGGGGGGACTACTATATGGTACTAGATGACTTTCCTTTAACCAACCTCAAGTATCCAAATATGTGATCCAATTCAGTAAGAAAGCATACTTTATAATGGCTGTCATTGATGCCAGCATGGAAAATGTGCAGTCTTTTAAAGAGACTGTAAATTAACTAAATTTGACAACAGTAATCCATCAAAATTTAGTTCCACGCCAGTTGTCATTTGGCTTGCATTTGGAGAGTTAATGTTGTGAATCTTGTTCTTAACTAACTTTAGATTACCATCTCTCTACTTCTCTTTTGATGGAAAAGAATTGCTTCTAGAAAAAAACAATAAACTCTTACCTAGTCTAAGGGAACACTACTTATAACACAATAAAAAACAAGAGTAGACATTTAAAAATTGTATACCTGTCAGGTTGACCTTACAATTTAGATATAATCAAATAATACTTACCAATACACACATCGATTTTCCCTTTAATAGCAGCTTCATGCAGAGGGGTATAGTTCCAGTTGTCCCTGGCATTTGGATCAGCTCCTTGGCACAGTAATAGACTCACAACCTCAGCATGGCCAAAGGAACAGGCATTATGAAGCGGGATGAGACCTCCATCATCACGAGCATGGACATTAGCACCCATCTGCAGTAAGTGTTCTACAACATCCTTCCTTCCAAAACCTAAGAAGAAAGGGAAAAATGTCTTTCTTATACATTAAGTCAATTTTGTAAACAGAACCATCAGAATACCTTTAACAAAATCAACAAACATGAATAACTAAAGTATTTTACTCTATAGTGAAAAGAGTAAAACAAAACAAAAGAAACATTAGTTCCATTCAAACTGACTCATTTCACAGAATTTAGAACTAAAACAGCTCTAAATTTAGTCTTTGGGCAGTTCATTCAAAAAACATTTCTTAAACACTTATGTGCTGGAAACACAAAGTAAACAAGACAAGACTCCTGTCCAAGGTACTCACTTTCCCTCCATGTTTCACAAGACAAAATTATATGTATAAAACTCATCTCTATATTTTAAGAGATAAAGGTTATTTAAGAGAACTCAGTGTAAGACAAATCACAACACTCAACATTACATTAGGGAAATTGGAGAGGAATGTGTAGATACCAGAAATACATGGTGACTATTTGGTTACGGGGTGGGGTGGGGGGGGGGTGGAGTTTGAACAGAAAAAACTAAAGATGGTGCCAAAATATCTATTCTTAGGACTGGTGGCCAAACTACATGCAATGAGTGGTTAAGTGAAACAATTCAAGCTTGGATTTACTGAATTTGAGGAAACAATATGGAAACACATGGGAATATAGGCCCTTGGGAATACAGAAGCAGAACTTTGGTAAGAGAATCACAGTTTTCAGACAGAAAAGGGGGACGAGAATAGCCGGAAAGGGTCTGAAGCAGTGTAAGGACCAGGCAAACACTTAGAAAGGTAAGAAATACCAAGAAAGCACACCATTATGCAAAGCCCAACATGATGAGGATTTAGTGAGATCAATGGAGAAGAAAAAAATGGCCATTAATAATTTTAAAGTAATTTTCGTACAGTAATAAAACTGCAAGCTACATTGCAATGGGTTAAAAAAGGAAAGTGCAAATATTAGTACTTTTATCTCTATAAGCTAGGACCTTTATTAGTGATTCTTTCCTACTTTAAATTTTGTTAGGTCTTATTGGCTAGGTATCTCTACCTCCATGCTATTACTATGTAATATTGTTAGAAAATGTCACTTTAAATGTCCCTTTAAAACAAAAAGGGAGTAAAAGAGTCACATGTTCTCCATTTTACACATACACAAATAAGAACCATGTGGAAAGTAGCAAGGAAAAAAAAAACAATTTCAAGGTATGTCTTCCATACAGAAATTCTTCCATACAGAAATTCTTCCATACAGAAATTCCAGGAAAGCAGGAAATCATGTGTTTCCACAGATATGTATCATAAAGTCAAAATTAGGTTTCCATGGAAAATATCTTTCAAATTAAGCTGAAAATTTTGGGTGAAAAGAGGTCAATTTTGTATTAGTAACTGGAACAATAAAAGTATAGGATACATGCTAAAGTAACTGTCACCATCTAGCTAGATTTTTTTTTTTAATACCTGCAGAACTTTATAGATATTAGGTTCTGTTTAATTCTCTAATTTCAATGTCCTTTCCCCTACATACAGACATTACGAACGTACCCAATGCCATTGAACTGTATACTTAAAAATGATTAAAATGGTGAATATTGTTATAAATGTTTTACCACAATTTTAAAAAATCATCGAAAAAAAGTAGAAGTCACATATACAAGAGAAAAAGAAGGATGTCATAGAAAATTTAACAACATGGAAAGGTGTTTTTTATACATTAAAAATGTACAAAACAAGCCGGGCGCGGTGGCTCACGCCTGTAATCCTAGCTCTCTGGGAGGCCGAGGCAGGCGGATCATTCTGAGCTCAGGAGTTCGAGACCAGCCTGAGCAAGAGCGAGACCCCGTCTCTACCAAAAATAGAAAGAAATTAGTTGGACAGCTAAAAATATATATAGAAAAAATTAGCCGGGCATGGTGGCACATGCCTGTAGTCCCAGCTACTCGGGAGGCTGAGACAGTAGGATTGCTTGAGCCCAGGAGTTTGAGGTTGCTGTGAGCTAGGCTGACGCCACGGCACTCGCCCCGGGCAGTGAGACTCTGTCTCAAAAAAAAAAAAAAATAAATAAAAATGTACAAAACAAAGTACAGAAGAAATGTATATTTAAAATATAAATGGATAGGAAAAAAGGCTCAATCACTAAGTAGTATAACTATGAAATTTTTATTTTCTTCTTTTTGTTTTTCTTGTTTTCTTAATTATATAAAAACACAATTTTGTATAAAATACATGTATGTATGATTGTATGTGTGCTAAATATGTGTTTGTAATAGAAGATAGTGGTGAACAGTTATCAGTAAAGAGGCATTTCATGTGGCAATTATGAGGTCATTATCTTCTAATTTGATTTTAAATTATTTAAATGCATTAAGTTAGAGATTATATTATTCATTAAAAAAATAGTCCACTATTTAAACTATTGAAATTTAGGAAACTATACATAAAGTTCATTCAAAACATATACTCTATCTGATGTTCTATTGTGTATGGATCATAATTGTTTATCTACCATTCTACCAATGTTAAATGCTCATGCATTGTTTTTGCATACATAATGAGAATTCATTATTTCTGAAGTTTACACACAGGATCTTTGTTTCATAACCAGGGTCTGTAGTCAGAACTATTCTGTTAGTTGATTTGCTTATTTGAGTCTAAAGAAACAAAATAAAAATAATAATTAGGGTCACTTCGAAGAACCAAAAACCACACAATTTGAAAGTAACATCATTAACTGCCTTCTGGGAAATATTCTCTAAGTGAAAGCATTATTGACACATACTGCAGACAAGATTTGCAGTGCCCTATTCCACCAAGCTTGTACATCTTAAAAAGATTTTAAGTCATAATTTTTAAAGGAATAATGCTGCTACTTATACGTATATTTATGGCAAGTATTGTGAAGTACTAAGGGAAAACCAATGCACCCTTTTTCTCTGATCACTAAAAATCAAGACAGTAATAATCTAGTTTGTACCAACACGTAGTGTGTGCTGTAACAGACTTCCAATCTGAGAGTTATACAAGAGGTGTAATTCAACTTTTACAGAAGAATTTTGCCCATGTAACATGCCCTATTCTTGACAACGATAAATATCACAATAATAAAAGTAGCTAACATGAAGTAATATGCCAAATGCTCAACATGCAGCGGCTCCTCATGGTGACACCCTGTGAGATAACATTATCCCTGTTTTATTGTCAACGAGTTCTTTCCCTCAGTTCTGATATTCATGAACTATACTTCCAAATATATATATCTCAAATCTGTCTACACCCCAGTGCTACCGGCTCAGATTCAAATCCAATAATCTTCTGTCTAGACTTCTAACTGATGTCTTTACTATCACATCTGCTGCCCTACAATTCATCCTGAACACAGCAGGCAGTGATCTTTTCACGGCATAAATCAGATCAGGTCCCTTCCCTGCTTAAAGCTCTGCAATGGGTTTCCACAACACATACAATACAATATTAGTACAAAGTCCTTATGACCTGCAAGGCTTTATGTGAGCTGGCCCCTGTCATCTCTCCAATCTCATTGAGTTTTACTCACCATGTCTTTTACTTTTTGTTCCTCGAATATGACAAATTCAGTGCAGCCCAGGTACTTTGCAACTTGCTGTGTGCTCTTCCTGAAGACCTCAGTCCCAGATCTTCACAGGCCTAGCTCCTTCTGTGATCCAGTTCTCAGCCCAAACAGGCAGCTCAGAGACACTTTCACAGACCTCGCAATTTAAAGCCACCCATGCATGCGTGCACACACACCCTCTCATCATTGTTTTCAACATCCTCCAGCTTTACTTTCCTCCTGCACTGAATAACCACCTGAAAGTGCTTTGTCCATTTATTTATTTACCTGCCTATTACGTATCTCCTCATTCAAGGTATTCCATGAATAGAGCCACCCTGTTTATGAGCTGTCTATATCTCTGTCACCTACAATAGTGCCTGACACACAGCACACTCTCCATAAAATATCTACTGAACACATGAATCTACATAATGTTTACTTGCTTCATAGGAGGAATTAGACCAAACTAGTACGTAAGCAGCTTTTAATTTTACATTTTTAATCGACAAAAAGAAAATAAACCTAAAGGTTTTTCTAACTATGAAAATAACACAAATATTTTTCAAATATTTAAACGAAACACCTAATTACCATGAAAGAAAATCACCTGTAATGTCACCACCCATGAACAACCATCATGAATATTTTGATGACTAAATTTCCAGATTTTTTTCTTTGCAAAAAGTGTGTGTGTTTCTAAACATGTTTTCTCTGGCCTTCTCACTGTTCAAATATCACAGGTATTTTTCAAGTAAAAATTTAAAATTTATATATCATTATTTATGGATCCTTAGCATTCCACTAGATGTATAGATCATAATTTATTTAGTTGGGTGGTTTCACCACTATAAAAAGACTTTTGCCATACTAAAAAAAAAGTTAAAATAAATTTCCTTATATATACATCTCTGTACTTTTGTCCAATTCTTCATGTAAGCTAAATGCCTCAAAGCAGAAGTGCTAGGTCAAAGGTATACATTTAAAATTTCATATATTGCCAAACTGTCCTCTAATTCACTCTGTCCATTTTCATTGCCAATCAAAATGCTTGAGAATACCCATTTCTCCTTCCTGTGTGCACTATCATTACTTGTAATAAGCTTTACAAAGAGGCCAAAAAATGCATTGTTTAATTTACATTTTTCAGTTCAGATAATTCTTTTTTTACTTTTTAAAATACATAAATAGAGTTGAACTCCCTCTTTCAATCCTAGTTCCTTCTTTTCTTCCCCAGAGACACTAGTATATAAATTCAGTGTTTGTTATATCATGCATATTTTATACGTTTCATGTGTGTTTAAACACGTCTTTATGTTTATATATTTTATATTTATGTTTTGGATTATACATTTATATTATATATTTCATATTTATGTTGTCAGAATGTATTATACATATTTGTATTATTATTATCAATATCATATGATTCAACCTATATTAGTGAGAGAGTGATAATCGTGGCAATTATCCTCTCTCTTCCTGGCCAACAGAAATTCAATTTTGCTCAGGAATTGAGCCAAAAGTAATATGCTGAAGAAGGTACAATAATCCCTTCCTAGTCTTGGGAGTGAATTCTGGTTACTCTAAGTCAGGTGAGTTCATTCCTCTCTACCAGTGACTGGCAATGAGACAGAAGGTAAAATCTAAAAACTTCTGGGAAGAATTTTCTCCCTACTAAGAGAAGGTGTTGTGTGGAAGAGTGCCCTTTCTCCTCTCCCCGCTTCCTGTCAACTTTCAGAAAATTCAAGAGAATTATAAAAAATACTGGCATAGAACCCTTACTATGCTCATAGAATACTAAGCCAACTCTTGAACTTCCTACCTCTATGCTTCTTATCAAACAGGAAACAAATGTCCTTTGACTTTAAGTTACCATTAGTTGAAGTTTTGAAATACCCTAAACCCATGAAAATTGATACAAACATCTGCTCATGTTTACTAACCATTCAGGTTCCATATCTTGTCAGTTCACTATCTTGGCCCAGTTTTCTGTTGGATTGTGTTTTTATTATTTTTGTAGGAGTTCTTTATATATTCTGAACACTACTCTTTTGTTGGTTATAAATATTTCTTCTGTATACAGCTTGTTTTTAAACTGCTTACAGTATGTTTTATTTCACACAAGTTTTAAATTTTAACATAATATATCAATCTTTTCCTACATTGTTTGTGCTTTCTGTACAATCTTTAAGAAATCCTTTCCTATTCCCATACTGTTCCTATTTTCTTCTAGATTATATTTGTGGTTCTTTCATACTTAGATCTTTACCTGTAACCATGGTGTGAGTTAGAAATCGAATTTTGGTTTTTCCATATCTTTTCCTTTTGGTCTATTTATTAGTATAACTTTAAAATAAGTTTAGATATCCAGTAGGATACAGTTAACCCCTTTGCTCCTCTTAAAAAATTATCTTGGCTATTAATTTCGTTTTTGTTTTTTTTGCAACAGAGTCTCACTCTGTCACCCGGGTAGAGTACAGTGGCCTCATCATAGCTCACTGCAACCTCAAACTCCTGGACTCAAACAATCCTCCTGCCTCGGCCACCTAAGTAGCTGGGACTACAGGCACGGGCCATGATGGTCGGCTAATTTTTCTTGCTTTCAGTAGAGATGGGGACTCGCTCCTGCTCAGGCTGGTCTCAAACTCCTCAGCTCAAGAAATCCTTCCACCTCGGCCTCCCAGAGTGCTAGGATTACAGGCATGAGCCACTGTGCCCAGCCTATTCATTGCTTTTTGATGTTCCATATAAATATCTTCAAGTTCCATCAAGAAACCTGTTTTTCTGGGGTTTTTGTTGCTGTTGTTGTTAAATCTCGTTGATTAGAATTAATTCTGGAAAGCTGTAAGCTCATTGGTATCTACTGCCTAGGTCTGAATTTAGAGGCAGAAGATTGTTTCACCTGTATGTTCAGCATTTTAAACTTGCCTAAAATTAAAGCCTCAAAGGAGCAAACTTGGCCAATATTAACTCTTGTAACTGACAGCTATTACTTCCAAACTTAATAAAGCAGAAAAACTTAAGATGTCTTCAAATACATGTGTATGGCGGAGCTCTCCACCAATTCAGGTTTCTACGTCCTTCTATTTTGTGCTTTTTTCCATTAATACCTTACACATATTTGTCAAGAATTATCGGGTATTTTTAAGGTTTAGTTTCTACTGAGATAGAGAGGGCAGTGGCAGAGGTGAGTAGAGCCAGATCACTCAGAGCATTTGAGTCATAGTAAGGAGCTTAGATTTGAGCAGAGATTTGTCAGATAGCCAAATTTGTCTGATAGCTCATGTGGCTAGAGTACAGTCAACAGTAGGAATGGTAAGATAAGGTCAGAAAGACAGGCATGAAGGGCCTTTATACAGGTAGGAACACAATCAGTTGCAAATAACAGAATACCTAACTGGTAGAGGCATAAAGAAAATGGAGGGATTTGCTTGTCTCGTGCACTTTGTCTAGACATGGGCGATCTAGGCTCACATAGCAGCTTAACAATGGTATTAGGAGCTCCTTAAGAATCTTTCCACCCTGGCATCCTTAGTATATATGTAAGCTTTCTTCAATTTGCTCGTCACCTCATGGTCACAAAAGAGTGCTACATCTCCAAACCTGATATCAAGGTTCTCAGACAAAAAAGGACAGAGGGTAAAGGAAGAAAAAGGCTTTCTCTTAGCTTTTTTTATTATTAAGGAAGAAACTGCCTCTCCAGATACTTTCCCCTATCTCTCATTAGCTAA
Organism: Indri indri; assembly: GCA_004363605.1. Classification (NCBI taxonomy): domain Eukaryota; kingdom Metazoa; phylum Chordata; class Mammalia; order Primates; family Indriidae; genus Indri; species Indri indri. The sequence goes on along the minus strand of RJWJ010000018.1, from coordinate 498,545 downwards.
AAATGTGTCATCTGTCCAGTTACCAAAAAAAGGCTGGAAATCTAGTCTTTTATAGCTGGGCACACTGCTGCCTTGAACAAAATCTAACATCTGCTAGTGAAGAATTAGGAGAAAATGGATTTGGGTTGGATAACCAACAGTCTCTGCCACAACAGACTCATCATTGACTAATTTAACACTAGCGGTTCCAGTATTTATGAGCATCGCTAGAAGTCCATTAAACACAGTAATTTACAACTGTGCGAGTAAGTTATGGGTAAGAAGTTTAAATTTCATTATAGGCATGTAGGAGGGTGCATTTATAAGGGTAATTACTTGATTCCATTTAAGTCTTAAAAAGATCATCAGTCGGTGATGTAAAAAACAGATTGAAGAGGATCAAGAGCAAAATCAGAACAGTTAAGAAAAATTCTGCTGTAGTCTGGGCAAGAATTGATGGTAGCTTGGAATAGGATAGTGGAGTACAGATGGGTCAAAGGACAGGTAAACTGGGAAAGGTTTTAAAACAAGGATGAGATGACTGGCTCCCAGGTTTCTAGCCTCAGGAGCTCAGTTTATGGAGGTGCAATTTGGGGAAAGGTGAGGGTAAGCAGGCAGCAATAAAAAGTATGCCCAATGAATCGCTCTTCTCTAAATACTAAATTAATAATATAATTTATAATTGTGAATTTCAGCACATTCTCCCCCCTAAACAGTTCATGAGAAACAATGACATTAAGAAATTTAATGGCTGGGTACGGTGGCTCATGCCTGTAATCCTAGCACTTTGGGAGGCGAAGGCAGGAGGATCACTTGAGGTCAGGAGTTTGAGGCCAGCCTGAGCAAGAGTGAGACCCCATCTCTACAAAAAATAGAAAAATTAGCCAGGTGTGATGGCACACGCCTGTAGTCCTAGCTACTTGAGAGACTGAGACAGGAGGATGGCTGAGCTCAGGAGTTTGAGGTTGCTGTGAGCTATAGTGATGCCGCTGCACTCTAGCCCAGGCAACAGAGCAAGACCCTGCCTCAAAAAAAAAAGGAGAAGAAAGAAATTTAAAAATATACTATGTGGAAAGCATTGTGCTGGCACTGCAAGGAAAACCTATATTCATAACACATAGCATAATGCCCATATACTTAATTTTCCTTATTCTAATTAATGTTAAAGAGTTAATTAAGGTCATTCAAAAATATTTCAGTATCAGATGTAAGGTCATTGGTATCTATTCTCTAGATCTGAATTTAGAGACAGAAAATTGTTTCATTTATATATTTGGCATTTTAAACTTGCCTAAAATTAAAGCCTCAAAGGAACAACCTTGGCCAATATTAAATCTTATTACTGACAACGATGACTTCCAAATTTAATAAAAGAGAAAAATTTAAAGTGTTTAGAGTATTTTAAAATGATGCTTTTATTTATGGTAGCAAAATCACATCTTAAAGACATCTTTCCCCCTAATTGGACTGTAACCACTACACATCATTTGAACTGTTAATCTCTTGACCTACACTTAAATTCCCAATGAGAAAATTTTACGTCTCCCATATTTTAAAAAAATGTTTTCCTTAAGTGTAAAAAGATCCAATTATACCCAAAAGACATTCAAATTAATAGTAAAATAAGCTTGGGACTATCTAGAAAAACACCTTATGAACTCTCACATATATATTTTCCTGCGTTAAATTAAATTTAGCCTAAAGCTGCCTCCTTACATATTTTAAGTTTAGCTTCCATATATAATGAACTGTAACCTAACTGGCTGTGTAAAAAGACTGACCTTCACTTGCACCAATCGCACAGTTTCGGCCAATCACAGGCAGCCAACTGTTCAAATAAGGCAAACGATGAGCTGTAACCAATCCAGCTATTTCTGTACCTCACTTCCATCTTCTGTATGTCACTTCCCTTTTTCTTTCCATAAATGTTAGTTTTCCAACCATGTGGCAGCCCTGGAATCACTCTGAACCTATTCTGGTTCTAGAGGCTGTCCAATTCTCGAATCCTTCTTTGCTCAATTAAACTATTTATCTAAAGTTTTTCTTTTAACATCTGACATAACAGAAACCACAGAGGCTGACTTAGGAAAGATAAAAAAGGCACTTGTTGACAAATGTGCCTTGTTCATTATTATTAGGAAAAACTAGAATCTAAAATATTAGAATGGCCTACATACTTTATATATCTTAGTTTCCCTAGCTTAAGCATTATCAATCCACTTCCATCCAAAATAAAAAAACAGAACAAAAACTCTTAACAATGGCAATATATTTATTTTCAATGAAACAAAATTCAGCTGTGACACATTAAGGCAATAGCTATGGTGTTTTTAAAATAACTTTCCTGGCCAACAGATTCATCATTCACTAATTTAACACTAATGGTTCCAGTAGTTGTGAGCATCGCAAAAGGTCCATTAAATACAGTAATTTACAATTGTGCTGAATTAAAAATTTGAATGACACCTGTATCTTGACTGATGTGTAGGAGGCAACCTCAAAATTACAGAGGGCTGTGTAGCACAACAGCCCCATCTCAACATGATTTTCTAATTCTACCCACTTTCTTGGAAAGGTCTACCTTCTAAAGTTCTTTAAAGTTTTCAGTTTATTGCATTTTGTGGAGGAAATTCATTACTATACATTGTAGTGATATTCCCTAACCTGGGAGTTAGGGAAAGATTTGTGACATCAAATAGAAGAGGAGGAGAAGAGATAGGAGAGATGGAGGATGGAAAGAGAGGAAATACTGCAGAGATAATGGCAGGACTTCTCATAATTAAAAGATGATGTATAATTTCAGATTAATAAGAGTCCATGGAGTGCCAAACAGAATGGATAGACACCTTATAATGAAATCTGATAATATCAAAGGCGATGAAATTTCTAAGTCCTTCAGAAAGAAAACAGATTAGCTACCAAAAAAACCCCAAAACCAAGAATCAGCCAACAACTAAAGTCAACCTTCTCCACTTTTAGAAAGAGCATTCTGATGCTGACTTTCACATCTAGCTAACTTTATTTACACATAAGAATAAAATTAAAATGATCTCAGATATGTAAAATCTCAAAGTTGAACATGAAAGATTCCAACTGAAAATACTCTTGTAAGAATACTTCACATGACGAAAAATGAACGCAGTAGTGTGTGTGGGGGGGTGTATCTATATATCATGAATTAACTCTAAAAATCTACTGCTGTCTCAAGGAATACTAACCAATAAACACTCTGACAAATAATTCCAAATGTTCCGAGGACAATAACGTACAGCATATGCAAAGATCAAGAAGTGATAAACGCATTATATATTCAAGCACTAAAAGAAGTTCAGAGAGAAAGAAAGAGGCTAAGAGTGGCAACAGCATGGAATCTACGAACTTTCCACCACAGAAATCATGAAAAGAAGCAGGACTGCCCTAAAAACCAATACAGCATATCAAAACTAAAATTCCTTTATTTTACACATGTCAATGTGAAGGCTATGACCATTCCCTACCAAAGTGGCATAATTTAAATTCCTGCTATGTGAATTTACAGATCAGTAAAGAAAACTCCAAATGCAGATAAATATCTGTATATACATCAATCTTAGAAGCCAGAGAGGGAAAAAAGGCTAAAAGGACACTTGGAATTCTGATGACAGTTCCTTTACTTCAACACAGAACTAATTACAGAGGTTACTCTCAAGGCTATAGTAGGGAGAGAAAGGTTAACTAGAGCACAACGAATGAATCACAATAACTACATGTCAAAGAAAAAGCAGCAAAATGTCGCCAAATATAATTTAAAAAACCCTCTACCTTCATTTTTTTGTTAATGGTGTATTTATTATTCAATAAATGGTTCAAGGAAACTGGCTACGTGCTTAGCAAAAAACAATTTTTTAAATCCTTACCCCTCAGTATATAGAAAAATAAATTCAAAATAGATTAAGGTGTAAAATGTTTGAATGAAACCATAAAAAAAATTAGGTGGACATTTGTATCATCTCAGGATGGGAAAATACACTGGCATGATCTTAGAATGGAAAAAGCAAAAGAAGAAAAAAAGTAAAATTTTAAAGGCAACAGATTTGAAAAGTTTATGGATAAAATTAAAAACAACCAAACCAGGAAAATATTTGCAATGACTATAACAAAGCACAGATAAGAAAGATACCAAAAGGCAAAAGAAAAAAGCATAGGAAAAAAGATAATTCAGAGAAAAAGAAATAATTATTTTAAAAAAGTAAAATCGGTGACCCCCAGAAATAATCAAAGACATGCAAATTAAAACATGAATACTGTTTTTTATCAAAAAACTAAGAAATCTGTTTTTTAATGATGATGTTTAGAGATGTACAAAAATTTTCACAGGAGTGCTATTCCTTACAGCCAACACATAAAAACTACCCAAATGCTCATCACAGCGGAATGGGTAAGCAGTGGCATATTCACATAATGGAATTCTATACAACAATGAAATGAACAAATTACAACTATATAAGATAGACGACTCTCACACAAAATAGTACCAACTATGGAACACCATTTACAAGTTAAAAAAACAGACAAAACTAATCTATGGGTGGTGAAGGGGTAGTGATTCGATAGACACAAGGAGGAGAGCTTGTGGATTGCAGATGATGTTCTGATTCTTGACCTGGGCGCTAGTAACCCAAGTGTATTCACTTTGTGAAAATTCACCTCCCTATACGCTTATGATCTGTGCACACTTTGTGTGTATATTTTTAAAAAACTATGATAATTGCTGGTTGTTAAGGATACACTAAGAACACAAATCAGTAGGACCTTTTAGGAAAGCAAGTTTAGTAACATATCCACATGCAAAAACTTTCTAGGAATGTATGTACAGCACTTTCTTAAAAACTTTCAGCAAGTACACTCATAGTCCATTTCATAGATTCAGAGCCCTGAGATCCTACAACTACAATTTCAGGAACAAAACGTCAGTTTTTCCTCAGAGACAATAAGTACCTTACAAACTTGTAAGTAGTAAAGTGAGTAATGACTGTCAAAATACTTTCTAAGCCAGGCACAGTGGCTCATGCCTAAAATCCCAGCACTTTGGGAGGCCAAAGTGGGAGGGCTGTTGAGGCCAGGAGTTCAAGACCAGCCTGGACCCCCACCTCTACAAAAAAATTTAAAAATTTAAAAAATTAGGCCGGGCGCAATGGCTCACACCTGTAATCCTAGCACTCTGGGAGGCGGAGGCGGGAGGATTGTTTGAGCTCAGGAGTTCCAGACCAGCCTGAGCAAGAGCGAGACCCCGTCTCTACCAAAAAAAAAATAGAAAGAAATTATCTGGACAACTAAAAATATATAGAAAAAATTAGCCGGGCATGGTGGCGCATGCCTGTAGTCCCAGCTACTCGGGAGGCTGAGACAGAAGGATCGCTTGAGCCCAGGAGTTTGAGGTTGCTGTGAGCCAGGCTAATGCCATGACACTCACTCTAGCCCGGGCAACACAGTGAGACTCTGTCTCAAAAAAAAAAAATTAGTCAGGTGTGGTAGAACCTGCCAGTAGTCCTACCTACTCAGGAGGCTGAGGCAGGATGATCACTTGAGTACAGGAGTTTGAGGCTGCAGTGAACTATGATTGCACCCCTACACTCCAGCCTGAGCAAGACAGCAAAACCCTGTCTCTAAAAAAAAAAAAAAAAAGTTAAAAAATTTTAAAATAAAAAAATAAAAATACTTTCTAAATCATAAAAGGTCATACAAATAATAGATGTTCTTAATCTCACTAGACTTGGTTCCATATGTCCTCAAGCAATTATCCTCAACCCTGTCTGCACATGAACATCACCAAAGGAGATTTTTAAAAAGAAAGCCTTACCTCTGCTCCAGCAATTTGATTCAATGGGTTAAGAATCATTGCTCTCAAAGGGAGAACCAGCATCGGCGTCACTCCAGACCAACTTAAAGAGAAATTCTGGGGGTGTGGCCCAGCAACCTGTGCTTTAACTAGCCCTCCAGGTGATTCCAATGTAAAGCTTGAGAACCAGAGTTCTAATGCTTCTGGAAGTTTGTAATCCCCCTGAAAATTACATGTAAAATTTGGTGTTTAAGTATATCTTTCCAGGGAGAATGTCCAAACCTTTCATCAGATTCTCAAGAGTGTTAACAAAATTAAGAACCACTTGCCTTAGCCCAGCAGTTTTAAAGGTATGGTCCGTGGACCCCCAGTAGTCCCTGGGGCCCTTTTTGGGGGGCCTGAGAGGTTAAAATGATTTATAAAATAATACTAAGATGATTTTGCCTTTTTCACTGTCAAAACAGTGATAGTGTATGATTTTATGTACTCACTGTGCTCTTGATAATACAAAAGCAATGGTAGGTAAAACTGCTAAGACCTTGGCATGAATCAAGACAGTGGCACCAAACTACGCTACAAGTCATTGTATTCTTCACCACCAGCAGTTTGATCCAGCTGGTCCAGGGCTAAGAATCATTGCTCTCAAAGGGAGTACCAGCATCAGCTGGGACTTGTTAGAAACGCAAATTCCCAGGTGTCACTCCAGATCAAGTTAAAGAGAAATTCTGGGGGTGTTGCCCAGCAACTAAGAATGTCCTTCATGAAAATGTAAATATTATTAATTGTATTAAATTCCAATACTTGAGTACATGTCTTTTAATATTACTGTGACAAAATGGGAAATACATATTAAGCACTTTTAGTGCACACCAAAGTATAATGGTTGCCTTGAGGAACAACACTCACGCAACTGTTTGAGCTCAGTTTCACCTGTGTATTTGGCAGATAATTTCTCGAGAATACAAATTGAGCCTGTCACTTCAAAGCAAGCAATTGACAATATTTGTTCCCAATGACAAAATTTGAGCTTTAATGCAAAAACTAGAATTTTGTAACACTTGCATCTGCCATCGTTAAGTTTAACAGTTTCCCAATACTTTAAATACTTTTCTGATGAGATTGGTGTTGATATTAACAAATGTGATTATTATCATAAAGCAAAATGTGTTAACATTTGGATTGCATAGCTTAGGGAATCAATATCTTCCAAATGACCAAAACAAGTCCCAGTGTAAGATTCATTTGTGCAAAACAGACCAATGGATTCTAACGGAAGTATAAAAAATTCATTGCTGCGGCTTCAGATTCCACATTGCAACTATCTTTAACAACTACTATGTATCAAGTTTGGTTATCATATCAAAGGAAAAAATCCATGATTCTCTGAAAATGCTATTAAAAGATTTATTCCTTTTCTAACTATTTTCTGTTTGAAGCAGAATTTTCTTCATATACTTTAATCCAAACAATACACCAAACAAATGGCAGGTAGCAGATGAGAATTAGCCATCTTCTATTAAGTCAGACATTAAAGTGGCTCGCAAAGTGTAAAGGAAAGCCTCTCTTATTAATCTTGGTTTTGGAAGTTTCTTTTTATTAAAACTAACATATAATGGAATTTATTGTTTTATTTTTTAATTTAATTTTAATTTCTAATGTAAGTCTCCATAGACATATCCCATATAAACCAAAGCTCTTTCAATTATTTTAAGAGTATAAAAGAGTCCTGAGACCAAAAAGTTTGGGAAACACTGGATGTTTACTGCAAGGCAGGAAATAATGCCATTCCTCTAGGGCAGGAAATAATGCCATTTTCATCAACTTGCTCATATTTATTGAGCTGTTACAGAACTACTGTAAAACCTTAGGGCTCATGCCAGATCCCTGAGATACAAACCAAGGGGGGAAATACATCATGGAATTGTCCCAGTGACTGTTAATTAAGCAAGTTGCATGAAGTTCTTTCGAATTTCCATAAACTTTTCATTAATGCTGAGTTTCGCAATGCCAGAAAAGGACTACAGTCACTCTTAGAAATGTGAATTAACAGAAGAGATAAAAAGGGTGTCCTTAACTTAATTGCTGAGATTCACTCTATTGAATACACTATTTTCTTTTTTTCTTTTTTTTTTTTTTTTTTGAGACAGAGTCTCACCCCATCCCTTGGGATAGAGTGCCATGGTGTCAGCCTAGCTCACAGCAACCTCAAACTGCTGGGCTCGAGCAATCCTCCTGCCTCAGCCTCCTGAATAGCTGGGACTACAGGCGTGCGCAACCATGCCCGGCTCATTTTTACGATTTTTAGTAGGGACAGGGTTTCACTCTTGCTCAGGCTGGTCTTGAACTCCTGAGCTCAAGTGATCCTCCCACCTCGGCCTCCTGGAGTACTAGGATTACAGGCATGAGCCACCATGGCCGGCCTGAATACATTATTTTCTATATTACATGTTGGCTATATTAAGAAACGAGTTCTCTCCAGGACAATAGAGAGACCAAAATGTCCACTATGATACCCTCATTTTTTTTCATTTAATTGTGGTAAAATATATATATGTATCATAAAATTTACCATCATAACCATTTTTAAATGTAGAGTTCAGTGGTATTATGTATTTCCAAATTGCTGTGACTCCCATGTTTTATTTACTGTTCAAAAAAATTTTTTAACTTGACTGTATCCATGAGTCACAACATATATCAAAATTTATCTTCAAGATTTTTTAACAATTTTAAGTAGTCATTTAAAGAAAGGAGTTGCTTAAATATTCTCCCTCCATTTAATTATGAGGTTCTTCAAAGATTACTTCCAATCACACTTTTTATGTTTATAAGGCAACTGAACAAAAGACCAGGTAGTCCAACATTCTAATAATTGCAAATGTTCTAATACCCTACTTACTAAAAAGCTTTACTTTAAATGCCTAGGAAAACGACTGGAGGGAAATATGCCAAAATCGTTATATTAGCTGCTTTGGGGTAGTAAGATAATGGGACTACTTTTTACTGTGCCTTCCAAATTTTGTACAGTTACTTTTATTATCAGAAAGCCAATTGGGGAAGGTAATAACAACTGTCAAATTATAAAATGACTCAAAATACAGATTTTATTTCTCATTGCTACCAACTTTCCATTTGAGTAGCACAGACAGACCAAATGACTTTGAGACAACCAGACTGGGTTTAAATCCGGCTCCACCACTAACAGCTATGTGGTCTTGGACTTTGATGACAAAGGACTGGACTAATATATAAGGATTATTATTTATGCATTTAAGAAAGTCAGAAGAGCAGAAATCAGAAGTGTTAACATAAAAGGTTTACTTTTTCCAATATTTATAGAGCACCTACTATGAGCAATTCATTGAATTAAATATTCAAGTTCTCTTATTATATATCCTAAATTTATCTGCATGAGGTAGTAGTTATTCTTTAATACTGTTAAATTTTTGTGAGTATGGGATTGGGGGAGGAGGTAACCAAGTTTTTGATAGCTGTTCTAAGTTTCTAAAATTTGTCCAAAAAACTTTTTTTCCAAATCAGAATATTTTCCTGCAAAGAAGAAAAGTATAACTTGGCATCTCTTCTCAAGACATTGGAAAAAAACACCCAAAATGTATTCATTAACTGTAATCCTATGTCATTTCTTTCTAAAATACCAAATTTCCACAGTCAACCTGAGCATTTGGAAAAGGAGAACTGCACATCTTATTAATAAGACTGACGAAAATGTCAAAATGGTTTCTATGGCTGATGAATTTATCAGAATGAGGGCATCTGATCTTTTCGATGTCTACTACACACGTAAATACTCTGGCTTTTCAAACGCATTATAATTAACTAGGCATTAGGAGGTTTAGTTTAAACTATAACTGATGATACGGAAACTATAGCTTTAAGGTTTTTTGGTCAATCGGTAAATTCAAAACAAATTTTTTTCAATTTGGACTTGTAGTTCATGGAAATCATCTGCTAACTACGAAATGTTTCTTCAAATTTGTTTTTTGGTTTCTTTTTTTCCTTGATTTTGTCTATTTTAATTACACATTCCATGGATGGTGAGAACAAATTTGTTTTTTATTTGCCACAGATGAGTTACAAGTCTAAAGACACAAATAAAAAAAATCTGCAACCTACCAGCAGTTTAATTTGTTATACCCAAAAGGCAAAAGGAAGAAGAAATTTTACATCACGTTATTTCCCCTTTTCCTAGCATTGGAAAAAAAAAAAAAAATTCGCTTGTCTAAATTGAATGGGGAGGTAACACACTCCAAAAAAAAAAAGGCCTCAATAAAATAAAATAAAAAGGTTTAAGCTCAAGCTCTTTTAATTCTATAAAGAGGTACCTGAACAAACTAGCAAAACAAGTTTCCACAAAAGAACCCTGCAACTCATTGTGAAGAAAACCAACCTTGGACATCTGATAAAGCCTTAAGAAAAAAAAAAAGACAAAAAACAGTGGACAGTGGGTACACAAAAACAAAACTTTCCCAAATTACTCAAAATCAAAATGATTTTTTTTAGAATGAGGCCCAAAGTTATCCTGAGCACCTCAGCTCTCGTGTAAATCCCTAAGAAACCTACCCTACTTCCTTTTTTTTTTTTAAAGAGTACAATACTTTTTAATCTCCGATAAACTAAAAGTTCATTTCTAGACATTTCTTTCTCATGCATGCTTCATTTGTTTTATTAAGCCCTATAAGAGGAGACTCAGACTCTGATCCATCTTCATCCTGACTAACTCCATATTAACGATGCAGGATATTACACCCCCCACCCCAAGATCAGGGCTACATCGAAACTTCCTGAGCTTATCTGTCAGAATAATAACCATAAGCCAAAGTAACTTCAAGGACCGTGACACAGGGGAAATACAAGAATTTAAGAAGTACTGTCTCTTCAATTTTATCTACTGCATATTTTATAGTCAACTACCCAAATGATTTGTCTATGAAGCAAAAGGAGGCTATTAAATATATTTAAGACTAAACTACTCTAGTGTTTTCCCCCTCATTTCATCACAAGGCTCATGATGATGTTTATTCCTTTCCAAAACCAAACCTAACATTCCAATAAAATATATTTTCACAAAATCAGTTATATTGCTTGATTACTTTTCTTCTTCTGGGCTCTAAGCTTAAGATCACATTTTTTAACATATTTATGCTAAATGATGTTTATTCCTTTGCAAAACCAAACCTAATATTCCAATAAAATACATTTTCTCAGAATCATTTACATTCCTTAATTACTTTTCTTCTTCTGGGCTCAAAGCTTAAGATCACATTTTTTAACATATTTATGCTCACAACTTGGTTCTTGATGATATATGCCTTCTATCCTCCAGATATATTTCTTCGGCCTCTTAACTGTCCAAGAATCACTTCAGGTCTGGATGGAACACCTGGCCTGTGATTTATTCAATTCATTGGGGGAAAGGGGATGCCCCACAGGTGACTAGACTAAACTTACCAAAAAAGACACCTATGTAAACAGACTATGAGGAAGAGACTTAGCAAAATGTCTCTGGTTAAGGCTCCCCAGAAAACATCACATAGGTTATATAAACTGAGATATAAAATAGTGATGTTTCACAATTTAATACTACCACTGTAAAAGATGATCTTGCAAACCTTACTGAGAGATCTCATCTATTCTAGGCCAGTTGCATGTCCAACATGAGATATAGGGACAAGGGGACTTACCCTCAACATCTCAGACCTTTACCTTTATCCTTAAAATTATTTAGCAATTAATTTCGATAAAAATGAACAATAGAAACAAACTGAGGTCAAATCCATCCCATGAAAATTCTTGTAAGAAGAATTTGAGCAGAATAACAGTCCTACAGTTAATAAATACAAGAAGAAAATGCCAACAAAACACAAAATTACGATCATTTCAACACTAGCTAAAAGACAATATGAAAACAATGCAAGATAGGAAAGAATAGCATATGCCTGAATTAGAAATAAGACGACGAATTCAGGAAATAATTCAAAATAAAAGAAAAAATCATTTCAAGAAGAAAAGACTAAACAAGAAAATATGAAAGTGAAAAAAATATCACAGATAATGTCTTATTACAGGATTAACAAAGTGCAACACATTAGCCAAATCTGGCCCATCGCGTTTCCATAAATAAAATTTTATTAGAACACAACCACATCCATTCATTTATGTATTGCCTGTGGATATTTTCAGCGTACAAAAGCAAAGCTGAGTGGCTCTGAAAGAGACCATAGAGCCATAAAGCCTAAAATATTTACTGTCTGGCCATTTATACAAAGTTTCCCAACTCCTGCCTTAAAAGAAATAGAAGATAAGAGGAGGAGAAAAATTTAATCAAAAAGAAATAAAGCTAATTGCTTTTTAAAGATTCAAGAATAAGTGACAGTTATCAAGAACTAGGGGGAGGGCCGAATAGGCAGTTATAGTTTAATGGGTACAGAGTTTGCTTAGGATGATGAAAAAGTTCTGGAAATGGAGTGGTGATAGTTATACAACATGGTGAATGTTAATGCCACTGAATTAAGTACATCAAAAATAGTTAAAATGGTAAATGTTACGTGTATCTTACCACACACACAAAAATAGAGTAAGTGAGAAATTTAGAAGAAAGGCAAAGTTCAATATACATAAAAGCGAAGAAAAGAACAAATTGAACCTAGAAGGACTAATACCAGGACATGCTCTAGTAGAATACCTGGCCCTTAATAAAAGGGAAAATAAAATCTTTTGGACATCCAGAAAAAAAAAGACCAAGGAAAAGAAAATCAAATTATCATCAGACCTTCGACATTAACAGCTTTTATCAGAAGAAAATGGAATGACATTTTAAACACTCAGGAAAGAAAATGAGAACCAAAAGATTATACATCCGGCTGAACTGACTTCCAAGAATAAGGCAACAACTGTTAGTGACATAAAAATAATTTCAGGGAACACTGTTTTCAGGACAGCTTCCTGAGTAAACTCTAGAGAACAAGTGACAGATCACCAAAATAACTAGAGAGACATCAATATCAAGGACTAGCAGGGATCATTTAAAACAGAGAACAGATAAAGAGGAGTAGCTACAAATAATGATTTCATGTATCTATTGCTGTATAACAAGTTCTTCCAAAATTTAGTGGCTTAAAATAACAACTACCACTTAGCATTTCTGGTGATATTGTGTGTTAACTAAGCTCAGTCCCCAGGGGCTCAACAATGCTGGAATATCCCAGGTGGCTCCCTCGCTCACCAGTGGGCACTGGCTGAGAGCATCACTAGGGGACCACTGACCAGACTTCCTTCTTCTCTACATGGTCTTTCTCAAAACATGGTGACTCGCTTCCAAGAGGGAGAGTTCCCAATGCATGAAAGTGAATTTCCAGATCTCTGAAGACTCGGGTGTTAGATAGCATAACTCCTGCCACATCCCATTCATCCTCGCAAGTCACAAGACCAACTCAAATACAAGGCGGGGGAGATGGGCTGCACCTCTTCATGAGTGGTGCAGCACACAAATACATGGAGGGGAGGAAGATACAGTAGCCACCTTTGGGGACTATCTACCACACATATACTTAAAGAACTAAAACTAAGAGAAAGTAGGTACTGGCTACATCTTCTCATAGTGGAGCAAGAATAATGGAGCAAAAATAAGAACAGTATATGCAAACAAATTTTTAACTGTTTTCAGTAATCATGCTAGTGTGTGTACTATTATTGAGACTATCTGTGCATACAATAGGGTAAACTAAATGGGTATTATGTGATATTCTAATTCTAGAATCCCCTACATCCTTGAGAACCAGAAGTCCAGGTATGAAAGAAATGAAAAAACCCTGGTCCTATGTATTGACTTCTTTCTAACAAACAGAACTCAACAAAAGTGATGAGATAACACTTCTGGGATTAGACTTTAAAAAGACTCTGGCTTCCCTCTTGCTGGCCTCTCTTGCTTTCTCACTTGGTGACTGTGACAGAAGTCAACTGTGATGTCATGACCTGTCCTTTGAAACTAAGGGAGACCTCAGTCCAACAACTTTTGAGTAACCGAATGCTGCTAACAACCACATAAGCAAGTTTGAAAGCAGATCCTCCCTCAATTAAGACTTCAGGTAAGACTATTGTCCCAGCTGACATCTTAAATGCCCCCTAAGTAAGGGGGGCAGATCCTAAGTAAGAGGACATAGCTAAGCCATGCCCAGATTCCTCAACCGCACCTGGAAGGCTGACCCACAGAAAGCATGAAATAACAAATGTTTGTTATTTGAAGCTGCTAAGTTTTGCTGTAGTTTTACACACAGCAATAAATAACTAGTGTAGTAAACTCAAAATAAGTAGAAAGAAGACAATAATAACAGAAATCAATGAAATGGAAAACAAAAAATAGAGAAAATTAACAAAGCTAAAAGTTGGGTCTCTGAAAAGATCAATAAAATCGATAAACCCCCAGGTTAAACTAATCAAAAGAAAACACATATTATCAGTATGAAAAATGTTAAGAGTTATCTCAACAGCTCATAGAGGTAATAACATATCATAAATAATTTCATGCAAACAAATTTGACAACTCAGATAAAATAAACACATCACGAACAAATAAGGTTTTATCCCAAGAATGCAAGGATGATTTATGGTATGGATAGAATGTCTTCTCCAAAATTCATATTGAAATTTAATTGCCATCGTGATAGTATTAAGAGGTAGGACCATTAAGAAGTGATTAGGCCATGAAGGTTTTGCCCTCATGAATGAATGCCATTATCATAGAAGTAAGTTATCGTAGAAAGGGCTTGTAACAGTGAGCTCAAGCTTGAGCTCGGCCTCCTCTTGCACTCTTGTGCTCTCTTGCCCTTCTACCCTCTGCCATGAGCTGATACGGCAAGAAGGTCCTCATCAGATTTGGGCCCTTTGACCTGTACTTCTCAGCCTCCAGACCCATAAGAAATAAGTTCCTTTTCTTTATAAACTGCCCAGTCTGTGGTATTGTTACAGTAACACAAAACAGACTAAGACAATTTAACATTTCAAAATCAAAAATCAATGTAATTCACCATATTAAAAGACTAAAGAACAAAGCCCGTATATATGCAGACAAAGCATGTAACAAAATTCAACACCATTTCATAATAAAAACACTCAACAAACTGGGAATAAAAGAGAACTTCCTCAATCTGATAAAGGATATCTATGAAAAACTTAAAGCTAACATAACACTTAATGATGAAATATTAAATATTTTCCCCCAAGAGTTAGAACAAGACAAAGATGCCTAATCTTACCACTTTTATTCAATACTGTGAAGAAAAGGAAACACAAAGCATAATTGTCTCTAGTCACAGATAATATGATTCTTTAATGAAAATCCTAAATAATCTACAAAAGAGCTACTAGAAATAATAATTTAGTTCTAGGTCACAGGATACAAGGATACAAATTTATTGTATTAGCATCAAACAATTGAAAAATAAAAATTTTTAAAAATCCATTACAATAACATCAATATACATTAAAAACATTTTAGGGATAAAATTTAGAAATGTCATGAAAGACCTCTACACTAAAAATTACAAAAATTGCTGAGAAAAAATAAAAAAGGCCTAAATGATGTTCACAGATTGGAAGATTCAATATTTTTAAGATGTCAGTTTCCCCCAAATTGACCCGCAAACACAACACAATCCCAGCATACCGTGGTATAGAAATTGACACTCTGATTATAAAATTTCAATGAAAATGCAACAGACCTAGAACATCCCAAGCAATCTTTAAAAAGATGTGCCAAGTTGGAATACTGACACTTACACTACCCAAATTCAAGACTGACTACAAAGCTACAGTAATCAGGCTAATGTAACACTGGCATAAAAACAAATAGATCAATGAGACAGAATGAAAAGTTCAGATATAGACCTCCACTTACGCAGACATCTGATTTTTGACAATGCCAAAAAAGCAATCCAATAGAGAAAGGAAGGTCTTTTCAAAAAAAGGTACCAGAATAGCTGGATATCTATATGGAAAAAAATAAACCTCAACCCAAGCTTACAAACAACACAAGAATGAACCTAAGATTGATCACAGATCTAAACATAAAAGCTAAAACCATAAAGCTTTTAATAGGAAATATATGAGAATATCTTTGTGACTTGGGGATAGGTGAAAGTTCTTATCCAGGTGCTAGGTCACAGAAAACGAGAACCATAAAACAAATATGTAAATTAAATTAAATTTAAAAATTCTGCTCAAAGGACCCCCATTAAGAAAATGAATCAGCAATCCAGACACTGGGAGAAAATACTAGCACAATATTTATCTGACAAAGGACTAGTATGCAGAATATATAAAGTACTCATAAACTCAGTAATAAAAAGATAACCCAATGAAAGTCAAGTTTGGCCAATAAAAAAATGGGCAAAACTTCATAAAAGATACATATGGCAAACAGACACATGATAAAGTCTTTAACATCATTAGACTTCAGGGAAATGCAAAACGGACCACAAATAAGACCACGGTAAGACACCACATGTTCCCACCAACATGTTAAAATTAAAACATCTGAGAACATCAAAATGTTCTCGGATACGGAACAACAGCAACTTTCATAAACTGTTGATGGGAATGTAACATAGTGCCTATACTCTAGGAAAAGGTATAGCAGTTTCTTATAAAACCGGACAAATTATCACTCTAATGCCCAGCAATTCTAACACAGAGTATTTGCCAAAGAGGAAAAAAAGCATGTCCACAAAAAGAATTTTATAAGAATGTTCACAGCAGCGTTCTTCATAATAGCCAAAACTGAAAACAGCTTAAGGGTCCATCAACAGCAGAAAACTGTGGCATATTCATATAATGAAATTCACTCAGCAGTAAAAAGGAACTAGGGATACATGTTACAAAATCGACGATATTACACTGAGCAAAATAAGCCTTACAGAAAAAGAGTAAGTATTGTATTATTCTGTTCATATGAAATCTAAAATAGGCAACTTATTCTATAGAGGAAAAAAGTCGGAATAGGGGTTGTCTCCAGAGGGGTTGTCTCCCTGTCTTCTAAGGCGGGGTAGGCACAGAGATTGAGATAGGAGCTTGAGGGAACTTTCTGAGGTTATGATGATGTTCTGTAAGTAAAGTCATAATTTGAGTTACATAGGTGTTTGCACTTGTCAAAAATCAGTGAATGTACACATACGGTTTGCACAGATTTTATATTAAAAAACCTATCTTTAAACAAATACTGAACCCTAGATAATGATATGCATATTAGTGTATTTAGGGGAGCTGGACAGATGCCTACAATTTATATTGACATGCATTAGAAAAAAATAAATTGATGGACAGAAGAATATATTAATATATGCAGATAACTACGTAATAGAAATTATACAATATTATAATTTATGTAAGCATTCCTCTATTGTTGAACAGTTGACATGTTACCAATTTTTTGCTATTAGAGATATATTTACATATCATCTTACAAATAGCTAATTTGTTCTTTAAATCATTTGCTTCCAAAAAGTGATATTAAGGCAAAAGAAAGAGACACTTTGCACATCTTTTTAGCTAAAAGTTCCATGTGAACTATTTTTTAAAGAGGTACCTTAAAAAAAATGTAAGGTATTAAGAAAACACTAAGTAAAAGATTATCCAGTTTGTAATCAACAATTTGAAGTCTGGGTGGATATTTATGAAACCAGTTTCTTTTCTTCTATTACCAAATTAGACCCTTCTTAAACCCTGAGGCAGGGCCTTTGCTTAAAAATACAATCAAGGATGTTGCCAGACAATGAAAAGTGCAGGAAGATTCCCACTCCAGGACTGAAGGATTCTGACTCATTTTCTTACCCACGGATGGACAACAGTTTATAGGACCTGGTGGTTTTCACTAAGAACTACATTTGTACAGTGGTGAGGGGGGAAAAAAAAAGACAAGCAGGGCCATGCTGAAAAATCAGGAGAAGAGTCAAGAATGAGTACATTGCAATAGATACCATCCAAATCAAATATCAAATGAAAATACAAAACTGACATCCTTATTTTGCTGGTTTTGATACTAAAATACCTCATATTATATATAATAATCCAAGTCATATGTTAATTAACTACCAGGAAGCCTATTTCAAAATGTCTTCAATTTAAAGTAAATACCATAAGACCTCAGAATTTAATGCTTTGTTAAAGACTTTTTTTTAAAAAAAAGACCTCATCTGAACTCTTCTATAAAAAGAAACTTTATCAGAATATACTAGTCTTTTAGTAAACAATGTCACTACCAGGAACTGAACTAAGGAGATGATATCATTATAAATTGGTACTATTTATAAAGCTCTTTGCTATATTTTGAACAATAGAAAAGCAGAGTCAAAAATCTTAACTGTAGAAGAGAAAGCCTCATATAAACTCTAGTCAACATAAAAGACTGGACCATTTTGATACAGACATCTCAAAAAGGCATTCAGAATAGTATATTAAGAACCTATATCAACAACGGAAACTGAAGATTTTGTTCTAATTAAGGCTAAGATGATTCCATTAATACACTGTCTAAGCCGCATTTTAAATAAATAATTATCACAATCCAAGATGGGATAGAAAGGATTCTTAATTCTACAGATGGGAAGAATATGGTTACTCTTATGGCAATATAAATAAAGTCATAAGGATTTAAATATGGCTTCATACCATGTCTGAGATCTCCAAAAATGGTTTCATGTCATTCTATAGAACTGTAAACTCATTTTTAAATAGAAATAAAGGAATTAGTCAACATTTTCCCTTCCAATCTTTGCTTGGCTAGCTTGGATGTACCCTCTAAATTCCTACTTTAAAAAAATCTCTTTATCTAGAAAAACTTCCTTAACTGCTCTAAAACCAGGATAAGAGTCCCCATTCCCTACTGTGACAGACAGTAAAATGTACTTTTCCTATCACTCTAGGTTACATACTTTGTAGGTTTTTGTTGTGTTGTTAATGTTGTTATTTAGGGTTCCCCACTAGACTGTAAGCTCCTTAAGGGAAAGGACTTTCTGCCGCTCCACAATTGCACCAGTATTTAACACCTGACCTATAAGTACTAAAATATTTGTGGAATAAACTATAATTTTTAAACTTTTCCATCCAAGGGATTATACCAATTTTCCTGTCCTTAAAACAGCTATTAAGTGACTATCAAAATAGCCAACTAATAGTCAACTGATAATTATTTTTAATTATTCAGCCTGTACATGATGGAGAAGACAAGATTTAACAAAAGTTAACGTTATGCATACAAACATGGAAGTGTGGTAAATCGACTACAGGATATTATGTTTTTACATCATGGAGAGTTTTATTATTGTTTTGTCTGTTTTCCACAACTGAGTTAAAAGAAACTTTTTTCTAAGGAAGCCAGCTCAAAGTTAGGTTCTCATAACTACAGCATAATTACAGGACTGTTTTACTGTTTGTATTCTAGTTTATCTGGGTACACATAAAACTCTGAAACAATAAAAAGTAACTACTGTGGCAAATAGAAAACGTGTGATTTGGGAGACAAGCACTATTTTCTGTGTGACTAACCCTAAATAAGTATATTAATACACAAATAAATATAACTAATTATCATTTGTTAGTGATTACTTAGAATGAGGTATGGTGAGAAATGACAAGATTTGTGAAACAATTTGTTAAAATGGTCAAATTTGGAATAAAGTCTGTAAAAGTAAACAACCTCGGCTGATCTATAAAATCAGCCTTAGATCTGTCATTTAGCGTAAACAAAAAGAAGTGCTATTTTATCTAAAACAAGCAAGACCCTTGAGCAAATAAATACCTAGTTAGATGAGAGCCTGTTTATGATTCAATTCACTACATTCCTAATAGTAGTATCTATATATCAAGAATGGATCCAGTGACCTAATAATGATTTCCATTAAGTGTTTCTCATACCACTGGTCATGATCCATTAATGGATCACTAACAGCATTGGCTAAAAAGAAATGAAATGATACCAAACATCAGAGTACAACACATGTAGTAAGGGAAAAGTATTGTTTCCTGAAACTTTTGATTCACTTGCATGTGTATGACAATGTAAAATGTATTTCTAAGTACGGGCTGCAATAAAAAATATGTGAAAGCTACTCTCTTACATTTAAGCCCCTGATTACTACTTCTCCCAAAACACTGCAAAAATTAGAAACTCTGCACTGCAATCACAAAAGTGAAAAGTGACCTTAACCCCAGTATAGGTTATGACAGTTTAAGCTTGATTTCACAAGCTCTAAAATCAAACTGCCTGAATTGAAATCCAGTCTCCTCTATTTCCTGAGTGAATTTGGACTTAATGTGTGCTTCACTTTTGTCATCTATAAAAGAAGGAGAACAATATCTTCCCAGATGTGGTAAAAAAACAAGTTAAATAATACATACAGTAAGTTAACATATGTTTTACTGTTAACAGAACAAATTGAAGGAGTGACATAAGAAACGTAGCACAAAACTTAACAAGTTATCTTTGATGTTTGTGTGTCCGTGGTGCTTTTTCACCTTGTATCTTTCTGTCCTACTTGAATTTTATAATGTATATACGATACATGTATTTCTAATATAATGTTTCTAACGTATATAATGTTATTATCTTTATTTTTAAAATATCAGTAATGGGTACCTGGGCAGTGAGATTACAGTCCTTTCCTTTTGTCTTACTCTGTATTTTATAAAAATATTATTAGGTGTTTTTAAAAGAAAACAGTCAACTACTTACTTAAAAAAAAAAAAATAGGCAGACAAAAATGCAAAGTGTGTGGTCCAGAATTTAGGAACTCACACGTTTGGGGGCAGAACTTTGCGCCAGATACTACTCAACAACTTTAGTATATGAGTTTTGCCCATGAGAAAACAAGCAACTGAGACAAGGTAAATTATCCGTCAGACAACAAGTAACGGTGTCCAAAACATCAAAGCCTATATATTTTCCATCATCACAAAATGCATCCAAATATTCTTTTCTAATTGTTTCATATGGGCATATTTTGGTCTCCCCAACTAGACTGTACACTCCTTAAAAAAGGGAAATTTTCAAAAACCTCATTTATGTCTTTCATTAAGTCACCAAGACTGTATGATAGATCCTTAAACACTTGTTGAGTTGCATTAAACATCTTTTGGTCTGGACTGTCCTCAATGAATATACCCTTGTAAAAACAAAATAAGCACACAAACAACAAAACTACTCTAAAGCTGCTTCAATCTACCTTTATTTCTACACACTCAGAATTGAAAAAGTTTAAGTATAGCCATATCCAGAGACCACCAACTGTAAGTAGTTTTGGAATATGTACAACTATGCAAACACTAAAGAAGTAAAGAAGGATTCCAGGATTCACACCATCTTCCAACCACGCCCCCATCACCCAGACACAATCAAAAGAAAGGAATCTCTAGTCTTCTGGTGAGGTGTTAAAGAACCATAACCACGCCCCCACTTTGCTGCATCACAAGAGCCTGTATTCTTTTCCTATCAGGACCCCTATCCCCAACCCCAAAACGCTTAACAAACAATTTAAAAGTCTCTGACCTGCAGCGAAGTGCAGGGGAGAAGACTTCCGGCCGGCCATGTCCTTTGCATTTACGTTTGCCGCGTCCACCAGCCTTTTTACCCGGGACACGTCCCCATTGCGACAGGCCTCCAGCAGTTCCCGTAGGGCACCACTCACTGCTGGGACCCCTGTCCCAGGTCCCGCTGCCCCAGGCCCCAATGTTGCTGTGGTGCTAACTCCGGCCGCCTCGGGGCTCTCCGCCAAGCTTGATCCAGGGGAGGATGGAGAGGAAGATGAGGAAGAAGTCGGGGAAGAAGAGGACGACGGTGAATTGTTACTGCCACCGCCGGCTGGGTTAGGAGCGACCCCAACGGCAGGTGAAGCAGAAACTGCCGGGACCACGGTAGCGGCGGCGACGGTACAGATTGTGCTGGTGGTATTGCAACAGCTGCTACTGTCAACCGGGTCCGGGGATCTGGGCCTGTCGGGCGGATCCCGACTGCCATCTCCCTCAGGCAGCGTTAGGCCGTGCCGAGGGGAGGCGAAGGGGGCCAGGCCACCGGCCGTGGGGGAGGCTGGGGTGGTCCCCGGGGCCAGGCCGGGGCTGAGTGGTGGGGGAGGTGGCGGCGGCGGCGCCGAAGCCCCTGGGGCGGGCTGGAGCTGTTGTTGATGATGGTGGTGATGATGCTGAGAGCGACGCGACGCCGCCATCTTCGGACTCCCCGAGCACTGTCACTGCGGCAACGGCCCCCACCGCCCGCCCTCACTTCCGACCCCTGGACCAATCAGCATCCAGCGCACAGGAAATGATGCGAGGCGGGGCAGGCGGGGCCAAAGAGAAGGAGGGACGTATTGGGAACTCCGAGAACAGCCAGGGCCTGGGGGCGTGGTTTTCTCACCGAGGGGCGGGCTTTGTGACGCCTTGGCGGGCTGGTTGGAGAGATTTGAAAGGTGGAACCAGCTTCTGCCAAAATGGGAAACTTCCTGCATTTCTCTCT
This sequence comes from Indri indri, assembly GCA_004363605.1. Lineage (NCBI taxonomy): Eukaryota > Metazoa > Chordata > Mammalia > Primates > Indriidae > Indri > Indri indri. Next base: position 476,232 of record RJWJ010000018.1, on the reverse strand, counting down.
TTCAGCCTGCTTACCTTGCCCTGCTCCACTCTGTTGCCAGATCTCCGTCTGTCTTCCTTATCTTGCTCCAGAGTCAGCTACTGAAATGTAACTCTGTGCAAACAGAGAATATGTCGTGTATCAAGTGTTCTCGTCAGAAAAATGGAACTGGCAGTACCTACCTCACAGAATTGTTAGCGGGATTAAAAGAGCTAACCGATACGAAGAGCTGTGTCGGTAATACATAACTATAATTGGCCCATTGGTAATTTTTTAAATGCAGTCTTATTTTTTTCCCAGGTATCACTTGGTCTTTTTTCCCTTCCCTATAAGTTAACACTCTATGTGTTCTGTTAATCCCCCATTTTAAACGGTGGTTCAGATTGCCAGGATTGGAATTCCAGCTCTGCCCTTTACTGTGTAAATTTGAGCCAGCTGTTTAACCACTCTGTGTCTCAGTTCCCCTCTGTAAAATTGAAATGACAATAGCGCAATAAATTTGAACTATTAAAATTATGATTGTTTTCTATTCTACAGGGTGTCCCAAAAGTTGCCATACATAGGGAAAATGGGAAACTGTAGCTAAATGTACCTTTATTTACAAAATATTCATTATGAAATTTTACAAAATTTTCCTTTATCACCCTGTATTATCTCTATACTTTCATTTCTCGCCCTAAGCTTAACTAATTACGAATAGATTCCTTTCTTTTGAGTTTTTTAGCTTATCCTCTCACCCCACTTTCCAAACTAAGATGAACACCTGACTGGTGTCCATCACTTCACCTTCAGGTGCCATTTTTCAACAACTTAACTACTTTTTCTCTCTTTCCCCTGCCTATATCTACTTTTTTTTTTTTGTCTGCCATCAAAAGAGATGTATCTATGAATGAGATGATAGCAACGAAGTCTCCATTTCATACGTACTGTTCAGTAGTAAAGTAAACGTTGTAGAAATATACGCAAACAGCATTATTCCAATAGAGTGGACACAAAGATTCTGTGTCCTAACAGAAACAAGATCTAGAGGAGTCAAGAAGAATAGTAAACCAGGTGATAAATTGTTTCACATGTTCATTATTAAATATAATTAATGTGATGTTGCCATTACCATTTAAACAGGTGAGTTTATTTGGAACTTCCAACTAAATGCAATAAGGTCAGGAACCTAATTAGAATCATGAGTGGCATTCATTTCCATCGAATCTGGAGTTACAGATTATAAATCTTAAGATTACCCATCTGTCTTATAAATTTGTGCCACTGTTCACAGTAGACAAATGACAAAAGGTATAGGAAAAATCCGTCACTACAACTAAAATAAGTCCACAACATTCTTCTGGTTTTGAATTCTAACTTCTTAATATGGAGCATACGGAAGCATTGAAGAGTGGGTGTGAATCAACACGATATGTGAGATGTCCATAACTCACCTGCTGCCCCCTTGACAATGGCCTTCTCACCAAATGGGAGGCATAGGAATATCTCATTTGTCCCCCAATGGCCAGTTACTCATGGATCATGGAAAGCAGTAGTAACATTCAGGCTAGTTCGAAATGTATCTATTCTGTCTGTTTATCAGTAAAAAAATAAATAAGGAAATCTCTGCTGGATAGAGATTTTTAAAAAACTAGATTGCCTGAAACTACCGGTAAACCACGTCTGGAAATGCAGTCAATCAATTGGAAATTGCTTTTTTCCTCCTCCAATGGAAAGTACTAAAAGTACTTAACATTAAATATTTATAAAGTTTGGGTTTATATGGACTAATGTTGAGCTCTAAACGTGAAAGGGCAGATGTCATTACCTAATCTTTTGTGGCTAAACACAATTCCATGAGGAATGTACTATACCATAATGGCAAGAGCAAAGCTTAAAGTCAAACAAACCTGGGCTTGAATCACATCTCTGACAACTGCTAGTTGGCTGATCTTGACAGACATGCTTCAGCTCTCTAAGCCTAAAATTTTAGTTGTACTGTAGCATTGTCATGAGGATTGAAAGACCTAGGTGTTTTGTAAGCACTCCTTGAATGTTAGTTCCATTCTCTTATGTGGCACCCATAAAGTGTTAACAAGAACTCACAGCCACTGTTGATAGCTTTCTCCTCACAACTTCCTTTATAACACAGATGGGGACTGGGAATAGATATCCACCATTTTGCATGTACCAGGAATCTTATGGAAAGAAATATTGGGTTTAATTGTTTCCTCATCTGCTAATTCAGGATTATTTATAAACCCTGTCTCCAAGAACTATTGTGGAGGCTCGGTTATATAGCATCTTATTTTCAAAAATGTTTTCACAAAAATCATATCCAAATGCTACAAAAATGTGAGCATATAGCACTCTCTTAGGCCATATTGTTGACACAAAAGACAAAGCCACCAACTCAAAGGACAGTCATCTTCTGGACTATTTTCTGATGTTTGTTTTTTTCACACATGGAGGTCACATGGACACTCCGAAACTTACACAATCATAAACTTACACAGGTTCCATATTTCAATTAGGCTTGGGCGTTATTCCATCCATAGACTTCCCATCGATCTGGCCCAGGTCCAAGTTCACTGGTAGTAGTTCAGATCTACTAAGTCCAGTTACTCTTTCATGCCCTGTGTGATGCCTCCTCTGCAAATCCACGAGCACACGCCAGAGCTATAGTTTGACTGAGGCAGTATCATTTCCTCACCTTGGTCTTGGAGTAAGATAAGTTATTTTTATGTCATGGTTCCAAGAGTCCAGATTTCTCTATACAAGTGTTACATTCTCTTAGCTGAAGTTCTATCCAGAAACCCAAGTGAATCTTTTCTTGTAAAGCCACAAGTGGTCAACAATTTCAACGGCTGAAATCATACTAACCGCATTGTATCAGAGAAAGTTTTATTCAAAGACAAAGCAAAACAACTTATTATAAGATAGGAAAAGTATAGTAATTTAAAGATCCCCTATATATCAGTTTCCTAGCAACCCCCCATTGAAATTTTCAGTTTCTTTATAAGGTATCTTACATACCAGTGTCCTCTGGATGCTACTCCCAAGACATCTGTAGCCTGCCCCGTGATAACTTGCATTTTCTCCTGCTATGGTCTGTACACTTAGGAGTAGTCACTTCAATGTGAAATGTTGGTTCCAGGCAGAGAGGCAGTATAATATAGTAGTTAAGAATGTGGATTCTGCAGTTAGACTTCTTGGAGATGAATCCTGTATTTGTCACTAACTAGCAGTGTGTGATTGAAGAATGCCACAACCTACATTTTAACAGGAATAAATAAAAGCCTATCTGCTGTGCTTAAAAAAAAAAAAAAGAGCAAAAGCTTTCCCATCAAAAACATTCTTTTCCTAGTAAGCAATTTTTTTCCCGAAAGTTATTAAAATCATACACATGTACCCCATTAAGAATTAGCATATGACTACCTCACTGGAAAGAGACAAACACCTGCTATCCTCCAAAGTCATACACATGTTTAGAAAAGTTCTGGAATTCATTGATAAGGAATGAAATAATTAGCCAACAATGCATATATAGTGATGTAATGGCTTATGTAAATGGATGTAGCCAATCAGAATAGGGCTGATGCAACTGCAAACCAATAGATTATGAGCTGCACTCAGAGTGCTCAGCCTCTCCAATCAGAACATGGGGCTACACACCAAGCCACAATGAATGTTGATCCCTGCCACTGCCTGAGGGGTTGTGGCTGCCACATACCGACCATGAGGTGACTCCTACTCCTGATGAAGATTGGGGCAAAGACCTTTGCCAGCCAAGATCATCAGAACTACCAGCTGGGAATGAGTGACAGCCTAGGCAGTGAGAGGCATGCGTCCATCCCCAAACAGGTGGTGCAGGCTTTCCACCCACCATCTTTTCTTGCTCCCTTGCAGCTGTTACTTGACTTGTTGAAGGACATAAACGCTTGAAAGCTGGATAAGTGAAAACTGTGAGCGGTTTCTCTTGGCATTGCCTGCGCCTCCATATCCAAGGTCTTTGTTTCCATGTTGAGTTTCCCAGAATAAAATATATAATCCAAGATCATCATTTAACCTTTTTGTAAACCCATCTGCAAGTGAGAGATGTTAATAGTTGCCACAAGAAATAAATGGGATGATATATTCCAAGTGCCTAGACAGCTTCAGGCACATAATAAATGCTGTAAGTGTCAGCTTTTATTATTACTAAGAACTGGGAAAGGCCTCTGGTATGAGATATAGAAGGTTACCCAAGAGACATGACTAATTTTGCTTGCCCAACAGCAAGTAGATTCCTTTTCACCCTATAACGTTGTTATTTGGCCTCTCATGCGTGTTTCTTCTTTTGCTTTACAGTCTCTTACAGGAAGATCTAATAACCTTGGAAATGGAAAGAGACTCTTATGTTTTGGGAAACACAAACAGACCCTTCTGGTGCTAGTCAGGCTGTGGGAGAGGTGGAAACAGCCAAGGAGGGCACCTCAGCCTGGAAATATACAGGTTTCTCTTGAAGGATTCTGCCCCACAATGCTGAGAAACCACTGTCTTCACTGTATGGGAAACCATGACAGATGCCAAGACTGCCTCAGGAGACACCAACACATCCATAATCTCTGAAATCCCTGTGGTCCAGGAAGTTTGCAAAAGAAATCTGCCACAGAAGATGAACTTGACCATGAATCACCAAATAAGTGAGAGTGCCAAGAACATGAGAGAAAAACAGCAAACCCCAAAACTCAATGATTAGATAGTAGATAAATCCAAAATTTATTGTTATATCCGTATTTAAGGCTTGTAATAGGCAGAATAATGGCACCTCAAAGAAATCGATGTCCTGATCCCTGGAATCTGTGAATATGTTACCTTATGTGACAAAGTGAATTTAATGTCACAGATGGAATTAAGGTTGCTAATCAACTCACTTTAGGGAGATTTTCCTGGATTATGTGGGTGGGCTTAATCATAAAAGTCCTTAAAAGAACAGAATGGAAACAATAAAGAAAACTGGAGTGATTCCATGGGAGGACCAAACCAGCCAGTGCTGGCCTTGAAGATGAAGGATGGGGCCACGGGCCAAGGAATGTGGGCAGTCTCTACAAGTTGGAAACAGATTCTGCCCCAGGGCCTCCAGACAATAATTCAGTCCTGCCAACACCTTGATTTTAGCCCAGTGAGACCCAGGCCAGATTTATCACTGCATAACTATAAAATAAATTTGTGTTGTCTTAAGCTACTATGTTTGTGATGATTTGTGGCAGCAGCAATAGAAAACGAATACTGGGCTTCTTTGGAAAATGGGATGATATGAAGCTACCAGCCTATTTTTACACATAGCAATAGACTGAAGTCGCTTAGTTTCTGTCACTTGGTATTGCCAAAGAGCAATTGTTCCCCATCCTTCCTTTTGTTAATTTACATCAAGCTGGCTTCATTCAGTTAAGGGCCTTAGTATACTAGTTCCCTATTGCTGCTGTAACAAATAACCATGAACTTAGTGCCTTGAAACAGCACAATACAAATTCATTCTCTTACAGTTCTGGGGGCAGAAGTTTACAATCAGTTTCACTGGGCTAAAGTCGAGGTGCCGACAGTGCTGGTTTCTTCTGGGGGCTTTGAGGAGAGAATCTGTTTCCTTGATTTTTTTCAGCTTCTAGCACTGCCTTGATTCTCTGGCTTTTGGTCCTTCCTCCATCTATATAGCACATCACTCCGGTCTCTGCTTCCATCCCATCATCTTCTGATTCTGACTCCTCCTACTTCATCCTTAAAAGAACCGTTGTGATTACATGGGGTCCACCCAGATAATCCAAGATAATCTCTCCATCTCAAAATCTTTAACCTGGTCACATCTATAGAGTCCCTTTTGCCATATAAGGTAGCATTTGTGGGGTCCAGGATGAGGATGTGGACAAATTTAGGGGGTCATTATTAAATTACTGCAACAAGAATTCCAAAGCATGCCTTACATGGAGAGCGAGAGAGAGGTCTGTTTTAAGGGGTAAATTTGGGTTAGTTTAGGACACAGAAGGAGGACACAGAAGACAAAGCACTGGAAGAGCCACCTCCTCGACCACCACCTGCTGACTCTGGGCTCTTCCAGTTTGTCCAGGTGAGCCTCAGAAGTGAATTGGGTTCTGCTACGTGTCGTTACTCGTTCTCCCAAGAGGCTTAGATTTCTTCCATCCCATGCTTCCCTCTGCACCTCCCTGAAACTCATGCTACACACCGTATACCTGCAGAGCTAACTCTGAGTAAGAATAATTATGGGTATTGCAGAAAGTGGGCAGCTCTTGCTGGATAAAGGCACAGGAAGGAGGAGCTGGTTCCATCTCCAGTTTCCTTCTACGCCCCTCCACCCCTCGGAGTTCCTGGGTCTGGCTCCATGCTCAGGAAGAAAATAGGTGCTCATGGAACCTAATTGCATGTGAGAGCAGCATGGCTCTGTGCTCTGGTATACCAGAATTTAGCAGACTGGCCTACACTTCGGCATTATGAAGAATGGATTCTCTCTCTAGCAACAGAATTCGATCTGTTCCTTCAAAGTTGCCTGCTGAAAACTATGCTAAGTTAGAGTATGTATGATCAGAACTGGAGAGTTGCTACAATGGGGCTTTTCTCTCTGACAGAAATTCTGTCCTTTCAAAAATTCAGAGTTCAGCTAGGTGCAGTGGCTCACTCTTGTAATCCTAGCGCTCTGGGAGGCTGAGGCGGGAGGATTGCCTGAGGTCAGGAGTTCAAAACCAGCCTGGGCAAGAGCGAGACCCCGTCTCTACCAAAAAAAAAAAAAGTATATATATATATATATATATATATATATATATATGTATATAGCCAGGTGTAGTAGCACATGTCTGTAGTCTCAGATACTCAGGAAAATTGCTTGAGCCCAGGAGCTGAGGTTGCAGTGAGCTATGATGATGTCACTGCACTGTAGCCCAGGGAGCAGAGTGAGACACTGCCTCAAAAAAATAAAATAAAATAAAATAAAAAATCAGAGTTCAGAAAGGGGCCATCAAGACAAACTTTTACACTCCTTCCTCCTGCAGATCTATTCTGCATCTACCTCTGGATATAAGGTCTCAACATGACTTTTCCCTTGGGTGCTGAGGTTTGTAACCAGTCTATCGTAGAGGTTCTATAGTGCACCCAGTTTCTAAAGAACCAACACAAGCCGGGCTGATGTTCAGCTGAAAAGCAGAAAAGGGGCCATATCAGTTGTTGGCTGTCATCTTGACTGATTGGTGGCCAGGCCATACAGGCTATTACTGAGTATCATTCCTTCCTACGGGTCCTCGCATTCAAAAACGTTAATATATACAACTCTACTGTGTTGAAGGCTTCATGAAATTACACCTTCAACAACAGTAGTTCTGTCATTTTATGCAACACTAAAAACATTAGAGACATCTGATAAATACTGATAAGCCAGTTAGGTGCAGTGGGTATTCATGAAGTACCATCATTGATTACCCGGATCTTATAAATGGTGAGCAGTGTTAATGGCCTTGTGAGCATTGGAGCAGCTTCTCTCTGGTCGCCCAGACCCTTTGCTTCTGGAGGCAGACAGAACGCAGTGCAGTTGGCTGCACTCTGTGAGCAGAGTGCCTGGAATCACACCACAAACTCCCTTGGGGGAGCTCCATGCCAACCCAAGGGCACCCAAGGAGAAGGTCTAATGAATACCCACGATCGCTATCTTTGCAGTGTGTCATCTCAGCACCTAACTTGAACTGAATATTTGAACATTGGCTGGCAGTTACAGCAGTGTCATTTGGATTTATATCTCAAGTGTACTTACAGTTCATGAAGGGATCTGTTCCATTATCACAGAGTGTTGTACTGAATTCCCTTTCTAGTTTTTTAGCGAAAAGCGGGGAAAGAAAATGGATAAAAAGTGACTAATGTGGGTAATTATCTTTACAATTCTCGCCAGTGCAGTACTCTCAAATCCTTTTTATTGTCTTTCTTTGGGCCCTCTGAGAAACAAATCTCTTTGGAAATTCTCACTTATTGGAAATCTATACACTTCAGCCAACCCTTTCTAAAGAGCAAGAGCGTCATTATGGCTTTTCTGAAGCACAAAATGAGGTGCTTAACTTTAATTATACCAAGACTTTATAGATTTGGCTGGCTTAATACCTTAAGCCTTGATTAACATTGGAGAACTTGTAATCATCGCTATTCAGGCTTGGATGGGGGCAAGAGACCTGAAGAAGAGCACCTACCAAGGGTGGCCACAATTGGAGGCGGGGGAGCTCCAAAGTGACAGAGACGTGGATGAAGACAGAACCTTGTGGCTCTTGATAGACATTGCGAATACTCAGGTGCTTATTGGTCATGTGAAATCAAAAAAGTGTAAATAATCAGAAAGTAAGAGTTTACTAAAAGAACTTCTTTCAGAGGTACACTGCAGTATGTAATAATAAAGATATTAACAGCATGCATTTATCAAGTACATGCTGTAATGCTTCTCAAAATGTCCCCAACAAATGTAGCCTGTGGATCCCCCATGGAGCCCCCTTAAAGCCCACCACCCTCAGTTTTTCTGACTTAAAAGTCTGTTTTTCCTATTTTATTTTCTATTTTGCTTTCCTTAGGATGCTTGGCTTCTAGATTGCCAGGGATATTCAGATATTACTGAATCAGCTACAAAGCCTCTTTTCCTACTATGATTTATTATAAGGAAGTGTCACAGGAAACAGATAGTTAAACAAAAGTGTTAGTGCCCTGGGAATACACATCTTCCTAAAGCAGGACCTGGAAGGATGTTAACACTGAACTGAAGATTTAGGAAACTCCTGTTTCCAGATCATCAGAGAGCCTCAAAATTCCTTCCCAGCAGGAGTCATTTTATACATGTGGTTTTTTAAAAAAGAATAATTATCTTTAAAAACTCTTGCTTATTAGACTGAGTTAGAAGAATTATCACTGGCTATGTGAATATGTAATTATCGTGATTTATTTGTCACGTACTGAATATAGGTAAATTTCCCACATTTTTATGGAAATTGAGAAGTTAATTATTATGACCATTAAGCAAAACCCAGAGAGCATTGTACATGAAATATTTCCTTACAATTCTAATAAACGGATTTTAAATCCTATTAGGCTTGACATTTTATTCAACAGTTCCCAAACATTTTCCCCTGTAGTTAATGGATCTCTGCACTTATCTTTATCACTAAAAATATTCTAGGTATATTGAAAAGGTTTACAAAAGTTCATGCTGAACACGTAAAATTAAGTTTGTTTTTGTGCACATCTGTTGAAATGTCCTTTGAAATTAATTGAAAATTATAATTTGCCTTATTATTGTCACCTAGTCTTTATGTAACACTTCATGTTTCCAAATATTATATAATCACTAATTCCTCTTGAGTTATTCTAATGTTATTCATTATAATGTCCTTTTGGTACTGTATGTGATTTGCTTTTGTTATACCTTTTGATATAGTTCAATGAAAAAAGGGAATAAGATGGGCACTTGTAATATCCTGTGTTAGGGGTCCCCAAGACTACCCCCAGGTTTGATGAATTACTAGGAGGATTCACAGGACTCAATATTTAGTCATGAACTGTGATTTATTACAGGAAAAGGATACAAAGCAAAATCATCACAGGGAAAGGCACATGAATGAGGTCTGGAGGAAACCAGACGCAAGCTTCCTCTTCCACTGGAGTTGGACAGGATGCGCTTAATTCCCCCAGCAACCGGTTGTGACAACACTTGTGACATGTTGCCTACCAGGGAAGCTCATTAGAGACTCAGTACCCAGAGTTATTTGAGGCTGATCACATTGGCAGCTTGTGCCTGGCACATACCGTATTTCTAGACTCCTGTCACCTTTGTCTTAAGTAACTGCATTTGTTGTGGGTCTATTTCCGGATTCTCTATTTAGTATCATCAACCTACTCATCTATCCTTGTGCCAATACTACAATGTCCTAATTAACCATGGTTTTCTAGTGAGTCTTTGTATTTAGTAGCGTAACTCCTCCAGCTTTGTTCTTCAAGACTGCCTTGGCTATTCCATATTCTCAGCATTTTCATATAAGCTTTAAAATCGGTTTGTCAATTTTCACAAAAATAGACCTGGGATTTTGATTGGCATTTCATTTAATGGATATATCTGTTAGTGGGAGAATTTACGTTTTTCTAATTGGTCAAATTTTCCAATAGGTGCATATAGTTTATTCTTTCATTTATTTAGGACTTCTGTAATTGTTTGTTAAAATGTTTCATAGTTTTCTTGGCCTTGAATAACATATTGTTTGGGATTTTGGCATCTATGCTCATAAGAGAGATTGTACTGAAATTTTCCTTTCTTGTAATGTCATTATTGGGTTTTGGTAGCAAATTTATGCTGGCCTCATAAAACTAGTTGGGAAGTGCTTCTACTTTTATAGTCTATGAAAGAGTTTGTCAAGACTGCTGTTATTTCCTTCTTAAATATGTTTGGATGAATTCACTGGTAAAGCCATCTAGCCCTAGCAATTTCTTAATGAAAGAGTTTTAAATCACAGGTTCAATCTCTTTCATACATTAATATATATGATTCAAAATTTAAATTTATTTTTCCATCAGTTTATTAAATTGTATTTTCCTATGAATGTGTACATTTTGTCTCAATTGGCACATTTGTTGACCTAATGTTGTTCATAATATCTTCATATGAGCTTTCAAACATCGGTTTAATCTATCTTTTTCATTTCCAGTATTTGCAATTTCTGTCTTCTCTCTCTTTTTCTTCTTATCAGTTGGGCTAAATATCTATCACTCTGGAATGTCTTTTCAAAGAACTAACTTTTGACTTTGTTGATTTTTTTATTGTATATTTCCTATTTCTTTCATCTTCCTTCTTTATTATTTCTTTTCTTCTATGTTATTTGGATTTAATTTGCTATCATTTTAAAAATTGCTTGGAATGGATACCAGTAAGATATGCATTTAAAATACTTTCTTTATAGTGATAATGGGTTGTATTATTCCAGTCTCCTTTTTTCCCATTGTCTTTTGTGTGACCAAAAGTATGTGTTTTCAAATGAGGGCCCTCTAACAACCTAGGGATATAGATTGTTAATATGAAAATTTTATTTCTTAAAGGGGCAGCTTCTATATTATACAGCAGCCATCCCCAACCTTTTTGGCACCAGGGACCGGTTTTGTGGAAGATAATTTTTCTACAGACTGGGTTGGGGAAAAGATGGTTTTGGGATGACTCGTGTTCATTGCATTTATTATACACTTTATTTCTATTATTATTACATTGTAGTATATAATGAAATAATTACACAACTCACCATAATACAGAATCAGTAATTAGGAGCCCTGAGCTTGTTTTCCCACAACTAGATGGTCCCATCTGGGGTTGATGGGAGACAGTGACTGATCTAACAGGAGGCGGAGCTCAGGCAGTGATGCGAGCCATGGGGAGTGGCTGTAAATACAGACGAAGCTTCACTCACTTGCCCTCCGCTCACCTCCTGCTGTGCAGCCCAGTTCCTAACAAGCCACAGACTAGTACTGGTCCGCAACCTGGGGATTGGGGATAGCAGTTGTAGAGCTGTGACCATAATTATAATTGAAAATTCAAAACGTTGCCCAGTGATTTGGTCGATGGGATCGTCTTTTATACACACAAGTTTCTATATGGTAGGAAATGACTTAGCACTAGGGATAATTGAATACTGTGGCCATGGCCTTTGACAATGTCATTTTTCATCTCCTTTTGAGATTACTCTATTAAGAATACTGTATTAGTTTCCTAGGGCTGCCATAACAAAGTACCATAAACTGGGTGGCTTAGAACAATAGAAATTTATCATCTCATAGTTCTGGAGGCTAGAAGTCTGAAGTTAAGGTATCAGCAGAGCCATACTCTCCCTGAAACCTAGAGGGCAAAGTCCTTCCTTCCTTTTTCCTAGCTGCTAGTGGTTGGCTGTCAATCTTTGGTGTTCCTTGGCTTGTAGATGCAACACTCCAATCTTCTGTCTTCACACGTCTGTCTTCCTTCTTTGCATGTGTACCTCTTGTTCAAATTTCCCCTTTTCATAAGGACACCAGTCATATTGGATTAGGGCCTACCCTAATGATCTCATTTTAACTTGATTACCTCTGCAAATGCCCTGTTTTCAAATAAGGTCACATTCTGAGGTACTGCGTTAGGATTCCAAGGTGTCTTTTTGGGGAGATTCAATTCAATTTATAACAAGGACAATTTCAATGCCTATTAGAAGGCTACACAGGTGGGTAAATGGAAAGTCAGGCACTGAAGCGGGTAAGGAAAAATATCCCATTGACAGGCAGCTAAAACTCTCTCTTTGAATATGGAGACACAGTGTTCCAATTAATTGAACAGCCTTCTTGGGCAACGATTCCTAGCATGTAATCATACTCGTTTTAGTCCTTGGAGTAAACATCTAATCACATGCAGCTCCCACATGAACAAAATTATTCGGTCTTGGGATTCAGATGTACCGTGGATGGAAACCTTGACTCAGCATGTGAGGCCAAGTTGTATAAACTGTTTTCAAACCTATGCATATTAAACAAAATGCACATTTCCATGGTGGCAGTAACCTCAGGAGAAAAGTCATCTTTTAGAAAATGGTCAGAAGTGGATGCATATACTTCTGGAATACACTGAAGCTTCTCTCTGGCACCTCATACCCTTCAGAAATTTAGTACCTACTCTACTTCTGTAATTCTCTTGGTTGTCCGTGATGTTTCCTTCTAAATTGCACTTTAGCAATATCACCCTCTAGGCAGCATCAACAGATTTTTAAGACCAGAAAGCAGAGGAACAAATGAACTACTAAGTATAGCTACATTCCTGGGTCAATTAAATCCAACTTGACATCCTTAGCGCATCTGCAATGCGATAATGATGATGATCAACCTCATAGGATGTTGTGAGGAATAACAAATTAATGATTGTAAAGCACTCTGAAAATAGAAAGGGCTCAATACAGGCTTGTAATCATTAATGGAAATCATTTGCAACTGACCTAGAAATTATTGTTAAGTTATAGCGTGTATCTTGTAATCTATTCTTTTCTTGCAATTTTTGGACTTCCAGCTCCAAGCTCTGTACTGAGAGAGATTTTTTAGGCTGCTATACTGCAGTCCTCGAGGGCCTTCTCAACAGAAACTTAAAAGCAACACTATCCTGTGTCTCTTGCCTCTAAAATTTTCTTTTTCTTCCCTGTAGTTGAAATTGGAGATGAATTTTTGATATTCAGTCATCAAATTGTTATGTATTAAACATGGCAGGCACAGCCCTGGATTCTGAGAATACAAAGATGAAAAAGAAAAACAGACAGGTTCCTATTCTCTTGAAGTTAGTAGTCTAAACAGGGATAAAGATAAAATAATCAGGCAATTGTCAAAACAGGAATAAGTATTATAAGTAGATAGAAACAACAGAGGATGCTAGTAAGGGGCAAATAACCCCACTGTGGGAGCAGAAGTAGACAGTCAGGGACTGGATTGATAGGTGGAGTTGGGGTGGGACACCATGCCTCTCTCTTCAGGGTCATCTTGGTCCCTTTCATTGCATTTTCCTAAAAGATATGTGCTTACAGAAAACTGCCCCACTGCCTTATTTCTCCAGGTAATGATTTATCCAATGTCCTTTGTCCTTTCTCTCTTTAAAAAACTGAACAGGAGAGGCAAGTCTTTTACCAATCCAAGGATGACGTACCTTAACTTAGCTATCTGCACTGGAAAGACGTACAGTATCTGTTAGGATTCTGGTTCTGCTGGACCTCGAACATTCTCTACAAAGGGTATGGAAGCCTTTCTGTAGGTTTTAAGTCTGTCTCAGGATGAATAATGGCCCTAATTAGGGGCATATCCTAGTTGGAGTTTTGAGTTATTCATCCTGCTGGCCTCCACGCCTCGGTATCCTGGTACCCTGGTCGCTCCTTCTTCCTTTGTCTGGGTGATTAAGGTCCTAATTACTTTTTCAGTTCCTCGGAGGCAGGATGTATCCTCATTTTCCCTGTACTTTCCAATGGCTGGATTTTTCATCTTGCATCCCAGCCCTTCTTCATGAGTGAAGCGTCCCTCAATCCACATCTGCTAGTGAGTGGGTCCTCAGCCATGAGCCTTTTCCTGGTGACTCCTATGCCACATCTGGGAGCTCAGCCATAGCTTATTCTGTCCCTTCCTGACACACAACTTTGGATCCCAGTCTCAGTTCAAATGTTTGAGTCTGGCCTATTCGCTCCTTCCTTTCCTTCTTGCTGTCAACAAATACGTAGTGCGTTCCTCCTCGGGACACGATGCCTCAGCACCATGCTTGACTGAGGCAACACGAAGGTTGAAACTAACAGTCAGACTTTCCTGTGCAGCTTTCTCTAGAATCGCCAAATACTGGCTGGATCCCTGGAAGGACCCATACAGCTTCTCAGCCTACTAGGGCAAAATGCATTTAAAATAAGGTCGGAGAAGGCCAGGGTTTAAAGCTATCCCTTCACAAAGTGACTACTTCCTGGGCACCGACCAGAACAGCTGCCCATTGGCTCTGACCAGCTTGGGTCTCTCTGTTCTGACTTTTGCCTAATTCAGCTTCCTCTTAGCTTCGCTCAGTCTCGTCTCCATGCTAGGAGCACAGTCTGACCCAGTGAATGACTCCTCTTTCTGTTCAACACATCCTGTAATTGTTCCCGGACTCTGTAACAGGCTTTGGCTGTAACCACAAATATTTTTTTTTTTTTTTTTATGGATTGAGTCTTCCCAAGGTCCTGGTGGGGAGTACTTTACTCTATAATTTCTTGGATTTGACTTGTTGGGTTAAAGTTTTAGGAGCGTAATCAAGTAAGTGACTCCCAGCACACATAAATCTAGATCTTACTGCCTGGACTTCTAACCTGCTTTGCCAGGTAGACCCATCCTTCTGCTCCCACCAGAGTAAGGTTTTAGCAGAGAGGGGAGGACATGGTGGTTGCTCATCTATAAGTTGCTTGAAGTTGAGGAAGGATATGCTCTGAGCTATTGGTGTGGAATCTGGCTCCACCATGCTGAACCTCAAGTTCTACTCTGTTCATTAAGGGAGATAAAAATCTATTTTAGTGGGTTATTATGAACATTTTAAAAGCTAGTAAATGTAAAGCACCTAGCACAAAGCCTGTCATGTATAGTAGGTGCTCGAAAATATTGGTTCCTTCATAATGTTTAGAAGTACTGCTTCAAACCTATGGCATCAACCTGACCTCTCACATCTCCATGAGGTTCAGATGTTGCTGATGTCAGATTGCACCTTGATATTATCATCATTAAATACATTTCTGAACTAGATGAGGGGGGAAAAGACAACATATTAAAATCAACCACGATTAGAAAGCTCAAGGGAAGAATGTGCATTTCATCTATTTTCTTTAATTCCATATGACTCAGAGCAATGTCACCTCATAGCGCTTTGCAAATATCTGTTAATCCCCAGCAAAGAGCAGAAGGCTCTATCTCCTCACTTGTATAATTCAGAAATCAACCTCTAGGTCCAGGTCGACCGTGTCCCTTGACACCTATTTTGTAGCTTGCAGGGTTTGCAGAGAATCGTAAATTGTTTTTTGTTAAAGTGACTTTTAAGAAAAGCTTGTAAGGCCATAGTTTAATACAATTATGAAGCTAGATTCCAGTGCTGCTAACCTGGCAGTCCTGTGACCGCCCCCCACCCTCCAAGGACAAATTAATTTAAAGTGGATGAAGAAGAACTACAATTATTACCTTTCGGAAGGCCAGGGAGTGCTTGTTAGGAACAAAACGTGCAATCCGATGCTAATAATGGTTCTGCAGTCTGAGCATTTCTGAATAGTTTAGGTATACAAATTGCTTTTGGTTGCTGTAACTCTGTTTCTTGCAAAATTTGCTCCTCAGGGGAAGTGTAAAAGAAAAATGGAAGTCTTTCTTAGGTCTGCTGTTCAGGGAAAAATGGTATTGCTCTCACAGAATGAGGAATAAGGAGGGAGGGGTGGGTGGCTATATCACAATTATTTATCTCTATTTTTTCATTTGTATAAGAGATAGCATTGCTATTAATCAAGTACATTACAATGGTTATTTTTGGAATATAATCTTTAGGTGACATAGCAAAGGTAGAGTGACACCACTTTGAATTGCCACCAAAGGAACATAGAGCCCTAATTCCTCCACCGCCCTAGACAGAACCAGGTTTCTGTGCCTCTTCCAAGCACCCTGAGGTTAAGTAGTAAGACGTTTCTTGGAAATGCAGGTGACAAATATTGTAATAAAACAATAATAATACTCTGACTTTGTGAAATATCTTGCTTTTAAATAGCTTAAGATGCTTTCGTGTATTTTCCCTCCTTTAAGAAACTGGAAATATTTTCCATATATGCCTTTATATGTTAGAACAAAAATTGTTTGGGCTTTATTGATCCCTATATTGTGGGATTATATGCTCTAAGCTACACATGCCCTGCTCCTTCAGGGACAGGAGCAGCCCTGTTGAATGATTAACTGTGGGCCTAGAATCTATAACACATGGGTGTTAGTAAACTCCTAGCCACTGCCTCGCTTCAAGTGGATTTAGGCAAGTATTTTCTCCTTCATGGGTTTTTGTTTGTCTCTCCAGCAAATGTGGGTTAACATGGAAAAAGCCACTGTTGCCTGTGCCATGTGGTATCCACTGACCCAGGAATGCTACATGGGCTTCCTCCGAGGTGTCGAGGGGGGCTGGTGGTGAGAGAACATAAAAGATGAAGGTGGATACCCCCAGCAAGAATCTGCCCGTCTTTGCCTTCAGCAGCCTTCTTGTAGATGCAGGCGTCCATTGAATTCCTGCATCCCATGCAGGGACACAGGCGATTCATTGGGATGGTTGCTTTGCTCTGTCATTGTTCCCACACCAAGATCTGAGGCCTTTTCTGAGATGATGGCAGATTCAGGGCCTTGGCCACTCATGAGATCTTGATAGATTTGTTTTTCCATCAAGAACCTCTTTCCTTCCTTCCCTTGTTTTAGTCTTCATTCTTTTGAAAGTAAGCCTTCAACAAAACGCTCATCTCAAAAGAAAATCAACGAACAGACCTAATAAGTTCACAATTTTACACCCAAAAGGCTCAACCGTGTACGTTTTCAAAAGCCAGGTCTTTATATTTGTATACAGTAAAAAAAAAAATTATCAGATATACAGAATAAAATCTCCTATATTTATCATTCTCTCTCAACTCCTCCTACTTTTGAGAATAACAAAACAATGACAGGAGTTTAGGATAAAAAGAAATTTTCAATGCTGCCAAGAATGAACAATACCAACTCACATCTTAACAGGAATATCCACTCCTCTGTTCACACTCAAGTTTCAGGCTCTGACTTTTGTCTTACTGTACTGTGGCATTTCAGGTCTAATCCCCACCACTAAACCATAGTCCTCAACTGATGCAGCGAATTGAAGAGACTCACCAAAGGTGGATTTGCTGATGAGTGGTTTCCTTTTATCTCTCTAAGAAGCTGAAGTTAACATCCTTGCTTTTGGGCTTCTGCCAGTTTTTCGTTTGAGAACTCCAAACAGAGATCTCTTCTGTTGACAGTGTATACATTAGGGAGACTTCCAAACATCATCTAAAAAGACAAAGCTGCCGAGAGATAGTAAACAGCATTCAATAAATAGAACCTGTTTGGGTGAATGCCTTCTGGTGCCGTATGTTTTGATGCAGTACTTGGAAATTTTCCTAGTCGGTTAATAACTGATGAGCTATACGGAGGCACAAATATACAACTGCATGCAGAAAAATTCTTATTGGCCCTTATTCACCCACCATTAGCCCCCAGTGATCGAATACTAATGGTACCCTTCAAAAGTAATCAATCCCAGAGACTGAGAAGGCATTAAAAGACGGTTGTTAGTATCCTGATAGGGTCCACACACTCTACGAGGAATGTCCCCAGGGTTGCAAAATCAGTTATTTTTAAATTACTCTATTTAAAAAAGAGTGGATGGGAACATTTCCAGAAAAATAATTACTTATAAAGCAAAGTCCTAACTGGATGGTCAAGCAAGAGGGTGTATGACTTGGCTTCTATTTTCCTGGGAGATAGGAGGTGTTTTCCCAGTGTTCTGGAAAGTTCAGCCCAAATCTCTCATTATTCTAGCATGGGGCTGTCCGGGGCTGTGGAAGCAGCAGTTCCCCCCTTTGTTCCCGAGGCAAGGCTTTAGTGGCACAAACAGAAAAGGCTCCGGTGCACCCCCATCAGGTGTGCAAAGGGAAAGCCTCACACCAAACCACAGGGAGAAAATTAGGAAAGCCACGTTTTAATTAATCGACAAAGTAATTAGATTAGGGTACAAGTTGACTTGCAAAGGTACAGATGCAGAAAATAAGCAAGGAAACCCAGAAAAGTAGTGGGTGGAGGAGAAGGGAAAGGAAAGGAAGGATTATGATGAAACTAGGAACAAAGCTGGTGCGGAACACGCAGCTATGAAAGCCCAGGGCGCACAAAGAGGGCAGGACGATCAGTTACTCTTAAGACCAAACAAGCCCGGGCTCGTGGGACGTGTGGCTGTCTTCCATCTTCCAACCAGAAAGAAATGCCTCTCACAGTTTTTATCTGGAGTATCTGCAACAACATACCTACATCAAACACAGCGATCAGATTTTCCATGGTTATTCAATATGATCCTTTCAACGTAGGCAGAAGAGAGATGACATCTCTAGGGTCAAAGGTGTGACAAAGGTTTCTCTCTGAGACGACAATCTGGCTCTATGTCTTCTCTTCTCCTCTCCTGCTTCTCTCTTTAGCTCTCTGCACAGAAGGGAGGACAAGGGAAAGGAAATATTAATATATACTCATTTTTTCTCACTATACGTTAAGTGCTGGACTAGGAAATTTTCATACGTTATTTCATTTTGTCCTTACAATAAACCTATGATGGAGGTTTTTCCCCATTTTCCCCACTTTATAGATGAGGCAATAGTCCCCCAAAAGTGAATAAATTTACCCCATGCTGATACATGTCAGAGCCAGGGTTTAGACCTACGGCTGATTAGATGATACATCAAATATGGGGACAATTTCTATTTAAATGAATCCATTGGCAAGATCCTTCTAGGTGTCTATCATGTACCCAGCACTGGAGACGTTCCCCAGCTCCACCAGGCTCCCCTATCTATCGCTCATTCTCAGCATGGGGAAACAGGGAAGGAAAAAATAGCTGTGGGTAAAAGAAGAGTAAAAAGAATTTAATCTTTTTTATATTCCAGTGATGTTTCATTTTTCTATCTTATTCTCTTTTTTCCCCCCTAATCATGCTCCCTTAAGCAATATATATTGGTTGGGATATTAAAAATGAGCAGAAAACCATTTTGTTCAGCTACTCTTTTAAGCAAGACAGAGCTTGCTAGAGGTAATTTCAATCCACTTTGGAGAAAAAGACTGTCTGCTCTGGCATGTTTTTATCTGTAATACCATCAGGCTGCAGATGAATTTGGGACAAAGCCTCTTCATTGTGTTACGTGCGAGAGAAACAGAGTCAAAGTCATCTTAACTTTGTAATGAATAGGATTTTGTCAGAGTGAATATTTGGCTCCTGGGAGGTTAAAGGAGAAACAGGACTAAAATGCTTTAATAGTCCTGAGACTCACACAGCGAAATGAATTTATTGCTTTTGGGAGAGTCCCCGGTGGACGGCACATAATGAAACTTGCTATCTGATAAGGCTGCCTTGGTGAGGAGCCGGGCTGGCAGGCAGGAGTCGCATACTGATACCCGGCTGCCAGGAGACCTAAGGTGACCCTCACACCTGCAGCAAAGGGGGCAGATCCCCGCCCCCTCCTCCGTCCGTCTGCGCGAACAGATATGCAGAATAAATGTGCAAAAGCTCCTGGCGGGTGAAAGGGGGTCACAGGCCTATCGCCAGCGCTGTTCGAAACCATTCATTCTCAGGGTCTGCCATCCAGATATGAGACCGACCTAGCATGAATGAGAAACCGACAGCCTGGCTGTGCTTGGATGAGCTGCAGAATGTATCACACCAATTTGTTTCCTGCAAGGAGTGTTTTTAACAGACCCAGGGCCCAGGTGAGATACCTGAGTGCTTCATAACAAAGTAAATTAATTTGGCACCTATGACCTCTACCCACAAGGCTACTCATTGGACAGAAGAAAATTGACAGAGTGAGCGAGCGAGAGAGAGAGAGAGACAGACAGACAGACAGACACACAGCCCTTTGGAAGGGGTGTGTAAGGGGCTGAGCCTTTTTTATGTAGAAGAAAAGAATTGTTGTAGGGAGGGGCTTTTGGTGTTGCCAGAGAATGAAAGGGTAAAGCATTTCTACAACCTCTAAGATGGAGAGAAACCCGAGAGAATCACACAGTACAAACCATGTCAAAATGGAAAACATGGGAATAGAAGGAAAGAAATATAAACATCTATCTGGACATAATTCCAATGAATAGCGATTAAGAGGAGGAGATAAATCCATTTGCCACTGTCTCTCCACCCCTAGGAGGAAGAACTTGAAGCTTCCATTCCATTTATTCACCCTATTTATGTATTTGCAATATTAAATCATTTCACTAGTTTATCTTACGTTGCACTGGATTGGATGCTGCTTAATAATAGAGACAGAATTGCTGGAGGGAGTAGAAATGGTACAACTACTTGGGAAAACAATTTGGCATTATCTCCTGAGGTCGAACCTTATTACACACCCTAATACCTAACAATTCCACTCCTAGATATAGACCCAAGATACATTCTTGCACATATATGTCAGGGGGTGTGTATGATAACATTCATAATACTAAAACCTGGGTACAAGTGCCCATCACTAGAGAGAACAAATAAAGGGTAGATTCACATCATTGAATTTCACACAGTAGTCAAATGAACCACAGCAATTTGGGAATAGTAAAGCTAAATCTCTGCAATATAATATTAAGTAAAAAAAAAAAAGCCCATCAAAATGAAACATATCTTTTTATAAAGTTAAACACAACTAAGAATATGTATTTTTAAAGGACTACACATATATGGAAGAACATCTATATTCCTGGCCATCTATATACAGGCTAGGATCACGCCTGTAATCCTAGCACTCTGGGAGGCTGAGGCTGGAGGATCGCTTGAGGTCAGGAGTTGGAGACCCACCAGAGCGAGAGTGAGACCCCATCTCTACTAAAAATAGAAAAAATTAGCCAGGCATGGTGGCATGTGCCTGTAGTCCCAGCTCCTCGGGAGGCTAAGGCAGGAGGATCACTTGAGCCCAGGAGTTTGAGGTTGCAGTGAGCTATGATGATGCCACAGCACTCTAGCCTGAGCAACAGAATGAGACTCTGTCTCCAAAAAAAAAAAAAAAAAAAAATCAAAAAAGAAAGAAAGAAAGAACATGTATATTCCTACACACACACCTATAGAGTAAAGCATAGGACTGATGCCCAGAGAATTCAGGATGAGAGATGGGCTGGGGAGACCATGTAATTGGATGTAGGTTGTCAAGGTCCTGGCTTTTATTTTAGGTGTGGTTGTACAGCGGCTTAATATAAATAACCAAATAGTAAATAAATAGAATTGGATCATTCACAGGCCCATGATGAAATTGTGTCCTTGAATTATGATGATGAAGCCAATTCTGGGCACCTGAGATCCACAGGGGGAAAAGAAAAGAGAGAAAAAAAGAATACATTACGCTGGTCCCAGAACACTTCATTTAACACTTGGTGTTTAACAGAATTCCATAGTCAGGATGATAAAATAAAATATTCAAATCCAACCAGGCTCCTTGGTAGTAATGTTAGTCATAATTAGTACTCCAATCAGAGTGGTTCTTACCTGCTGGTCCAAGTTCATGGCTCTTGAATCAAGCACTAACATAATTCAGATGAAGAAATAATTCTTTTTCCTAAATATTCCAACATATATTTTTTCAACATTTTATAATGAATATATCAAATACACAGCAAAGTTGCAAGAATTTTACAACCAACATCCATATATACCTACCACCTAGATTCCACCATTAACATTTTACCTTACTTATTTTATTCCTAACCATCCATCCTTCTACCCATCAACCAATCCATCTTAGGTTTTTTTGTTGCATTTCAAAGTAAATTGCAAATACCGATATATTTCTCCCTAAATACATCAGCATTCCTATCTTTAACTAGATTCAACATTTATTTTCATTTTTGATTTATAGGGGGCTACAGGTAAAAAAAAAAAAATCAAAGCATTTTTTGAGTAAGAAAGCAAATCGAGTGTCAAGTGGATTTGGAATGGAAAACAATAAAAAGAATGTGCTTGAAAAAATGCTCTTAAATAAATGAGCTCCGGCATCTGAGGAGTGGCATGTCTGGGGCATAGAGAACTGTTCCATTTGCAGAAGAAGACAATGGATGGCCCGAGAGAAACCCAAGCCAGAGCTGGGCAGCACAACGGTAAATGCACCTTCAGAACTGTGGAGAGGCAAAAACAAACCCCCAAATTCTGAACAGCCCCCAGGTCGGCTTTCATGGACTCTGCAATCGGAGTGCTTCCAGGAGCATTGCTGTTCAGCCTTTGTTCTGAGCTGAGCTGGACAAGATCCTTCAGGTAGGAGAAGCCTGAGCACAAAGACTGGGCTCTTACAAGCCAACATGACAGATTTGGACAAGGCATGTTTTACCCCAGCATAACGTCATGATTATCTGACAAAGGGGTCAAGGTAACTATAGCTGCCACTCCCCCAAATCGGCACCTTTCTGCTGGGGACTTCCCGTTGGTTGGAGGGATTTCCATTCCATACTCTTTAAACTCCAGTTCAGAAGAAGACACTATAGATTTAGTTGCTACCATCCCAGGTTAGCCCGTTGCATACGTCTTCCGCCTCCCACCAAATAATGGCTCCCCTGGATTGGTCCTGCCAAAAGTGATTCGGGAAAACCAATTCTTGGTGTGATTGAGCTGTTATCAGAGGGCTCCCATGAAAATGCACAGATGTAATTTGGGTGGGACATATTTAGTTTGTAAGATTAATAATAATTTACTTAGAAGAGCATAATGCTTTCAAGCAGGCGTTGGCAAACAAACGATGGCTGGCAGGTCAAATCTGGCCCATAGGCTGTTTTTATAAATAAAGTTTTATTGGAACACAGCCATGCCCATACATTTATGTATCACGTATGGCTGCCTTTGTGCTCAGCAATAGTGACGTTGAGTAGTTGCAACAGAGATGCAAAGCCTAAAATATTCAATTATTGGCCCTTCACGGAAAAATTTGTCAGCCTCTGGTTTAAAGGAGTGGCTTTTGGGCAAGTTATATTTTGATAGAATGGAGAGAAAGGTGGAGCATTGTTTTTTTGTTTTTTTGTTTTTTTGAGACAGAGTCTTGCTTTTGTTGCCCGGGCTAGAGCGAGTGCCGTGGCGTCGGCCTAGCTCACGGCAACCTCAAACTCCTAGGCTCAAGCAATCCTTCTGCCTCAGCCTCCCGAGTAGCTGGGACTACAGGTATGCGCCACTGTGCCTTGCTGACTTTTTTCTATTTTTAGTTGTTTGGCCAGTTTCTTTCTGTTTATAGTAGAGACAGGGTCTCGCTCTTGCTCAGGCTGGTCTCGAACTCCTGAGCTCAAGCAATCCTCCCACCTCGGCCTCCCAGAGTGCCAGGATTACAGGCGTGAGCCACCACGCCCCGCCCAGAACATTGTTTTTTAGATAGCCCTCCCTTGGGTCCTAGGGGTGCTAAGGAGTCTCCCATAGATGTGTGTCTCCTTCCATGATCATACATCATTAACCAAAGAAACTCTGCTCTATACTTTGGGTTTCTGTGTAAGAGTTCACTTGAACAAAGGGTTCTACAAGTTTCTAAAAGTTTTAAAAAACACTGTTTAGAGCAGTGATTCTCCACCCTAGCTACACCATAGAATTTTCTGGGACCTTTCAAAAAATACCAGCACCCTGTCCCTCGACCTAAAGATTCTGATTCATTTGGCCCGGAGTGGAGCCTGAGTATTGAAATAAAAACAAAACAAACAAAACAATAACCAAAGCAAACTTCCCAGGTGATGTGATGGTACATCCAGTTTGAAAAACCATTGGTCTAGAGAGGAAAGAGGTCAGTGATGTGCCCATTGAGGCCTTGAACAGTTAAGGGGTCTGATGAAAGTGCTGAAAAACTGCTGGGACAGACAAAAGGGAACCCCAAGGGGGAAGAGAGACACAAAATATAGGCGTTGAGTCAGGACTTTCATAGGTCAAAGTCTCTTAAAGTTGACGTATATCTGTTGTAGTTTAGCCGACGGTGCAAGTCAGCTTAATGTATTCCCTCCAGGCCACTTAAACTGGGATGACTGCAGTTAAAAGGAACAATTTAGAAACATATTTAATGTTGGCCTTGATTTAAAAGAATAACCTAACTAGAATTTTTAAATATATGGCGCTACCACGCAATCATTCTAGTACCTAGTCTAGTCCTCGGGGCCTTGTAGCAGGTTATTTCAGATACAGGAATGGATGATAAAATGGCAGTGAGGAAGAAAAATAGCACAAAAGATGCGTCCTTTGTTTCCACGGGCAGAAACTTAGGCTGTATTCTTACATTCATGTGAGATTCTTTCTAGAGAATTCCCTGGCCCCCTAGCCATGCTCCACAAATTTTTCCCAGGAGTTTTTGGCACTCAGAGGGTCCGCCATATGTAAGGGGAGGGAGGAGTGTGGAGGGGCTGGATTAGGAAGGTCCTAGGGTGGCAGATGTGGGGACCCCTGAAGCTTTCTCTGGTGAGAAGAAGCTCTCATTCCACAAATAAGCAACCAGAAACTAGAATCACTCAGGATCCTAGTGATAGCTGAGGAGGAGGCTTTTCCTTTCCTTTTGAGTATGGTGCCTTAAGTCAAATGGCCTTCTAGAGATTTCTGCCCCTGCTTACTGGGACCCGCAGTTCCCAAGTGCAGGACTGGAAGGACAAATGGGACTCTGAAACAGTTGTGAGGAGATTTGTTTTGAAAGCCCCACCCAATGTGCTGGGATGGAGAAAGAGCATGCAGGCCCAGGTCGGGAGAGCAGGAGCACAGCCCTGAACATGCATTCTGCCCTGTCAGGCATGAACTTTTATTTCCAGAAGTGTTCCTTTTTCCTAGAATGCCTTTCATCCTCCTATACCTGGCAAATGTGACCCATATTTCAAGATCACTTTTAAAAGCCACCTCCTGGCCAGGTGCAGTGGCTCCTATCTATAATCTCAGCACTTTGGGAGGTTGAGGTGGGAGGATCACTTGAGGCCAGGAGTTTGAGGCCAGCCTGGGCAATATAGTGAGACCCCATCTCTACAAAAAAAGAAATGGAAAAATTTAACTAGGTGTGGTAGCACATGCCCGTGGCCTCACCTCCTAGGGAAGCTGGAGGTGGGAGGATCCCTTGAGCCCAGGAGTTCAAGGTTGCAGTGAGCTAAGATCAGGCCATTGCACTCCAGCTTGGGCCACTAAGACCCTGTCTCAAAAAAAAAAGTCACCTCCACTGTGGAGTCTTCCCAGACTACCCGTGACAGAATTGGTTGCTCCCATGGTGTTCCCACAGCACTTGATTTATTTCTCTATTCTACCATTCTAATTATCTGTCTTCAAATGTGTCTGCCCCCTAGGCTTTCAGCCCCTTGGAGCATTGGTGTCAGTCCTCTGGGTACCCTAGTTGCGCCGCCCAAAGGACACACGATATACCCTTATGAAATAAATCTACCTTTTCTTTAAAACCAGTATCTTAAAACTGAGCTTACATTGCCTCTTTAAAAAAGCACAGGTAAATTATGATTTAGAAGATACACTCAACTATAAACATTTAATAAGAACCGACTATGTTCCAGGTATTGTGGTCTATTGGGGGATGCAAAGTTGAACGGAATATAATTTCTGGCCTCTGGGGTGTTGCAGTTTAGTGGGAACACAAATAATCAGAGGAGAGTGAGCTAAGCCTCTTTAGAGGCATGAACAAAGCATTATGGAAGCAGAGAAGCATGTGTTTGTCTCTCTTGCATATTGCAAGAAAGACTGCCTAGAGCAAGTGTGAGAATTTAGGCAAACTAGTAACTGTGAATCTTTGGGGGGGGGGGCGGTGGTAGGTAGGAGAAGGTGGAGGGAGGATTTTAGAGAGTTTAGGTCTAGAATTGAGGCCGGGGAGAAGAATACAAAAATTTACTCTCCATCGATGAAGGGGAACCTACTCTTTTCTTGTACCATGACAGTCCTGGAGGCGACCGTTCCCAAAAGGAAAAAAAATGACCATTCATTCAGCCCACTAGTGAGACCCCAAATTGACAGCCCCCGTTCTGGGGGAGTCCATACAATAGAAAAAGCTTTTTCCTGTAAAACGAGTCTGATCCCACACAACCCAGCTGGCGACAGCAAGGTTCCCACATCATTTTGTCAGGGAGAGGCCAGTAATTTTAGGGTGGGAACTGATCCATTTACACAACGCGAGAATTTCCCTCATGCACAAAGTATTCCATAGCAATTTGTGGCCTCACCGAATGCCATTTATAGTTCCTACAGTGGCAGGAAAATTAGGGGCCAGAGTGATGATTTCTCTGCCCGCAAAGCTGAAGGGTGCATTGGCCATGCTGGTCTACTTTTCCTTTCAAGCTGGGGAGGGACCACTCTGCTGGGCTTTCTGCATTGAAGAAGCAAAGCAAAAAACTCCAATCAGCTCTCCTCTTAGATATTATCTTGTGGCTTCAAAGTCTCTTTATCAACTGCTAACTATAGCCTAGGGTCTGAAGTCATCACCCAGAATAATGCTTCATCTTCATTCTGAAAAAAAACCCATCTTAAATGCTTCTTCAGGGAGGCAACCTGGGCACAGGAAACTGGATCTCAATGCAAACAAGGTCCCCAAAGAAGACCTGACTGTATTGCATAAAGCCTCCCCATTGTCATGGCTAAACAGTTCATTTAAATGTTGTGCTTTATTCTTGCTAAATACTTGGATGGTTCCCAATATGCACTTTACAAGGAAGAAATAAACATGCTCTTCCTGTCTGGATTGCATGGAGTGGTGTTCATAGCAGGATCTCTCTGTGTTGTGCACAGCTAATGAGGTGGTGATGGATGTAAATTGCACTGCTGGCTTTCAGGCTCTTAGTCCCACTCTCCATTGCTTCTGCTTAAAGGAGAGAGGCTGAAATATTAAGAAAGCCCAACTGTATCTTTAGCCATGAAAATAAAGTCCAAACGGACAAAATAACCCTTCGGAAGAGCAGGAAAGGTTTCAGAGAAGAGGATAGCAGAGGTGGGTCCCACCCAGACTCTGCCCTGATTTTACAGCAGAGGATTATGAGGAAAATGTTCTGTGAGTCTCCTTTAACGTGGAAAGAAGAACAGATGCTCTTGCCTGCAGGAGTAGCAATGTCCCTCCTAGTCTCTGAATGTTTTGTTCAGAGATGAATAAATGAGTGTCATGGTAACACCTTACCTTTGTAAGGCATGTTGAAGTTTTATGCCTTTCTTACATGAAACCTCCTCGACCTGTCCAATAACAAGGTTATTACGTTGGTCACACTGATAACCCTGACATGAAATTAAAAACCCCCAAAGGTGAATGGTTCAGTGAAGCCACCTTGCTAATGAATGGTGAAGCAGATGATCCCAATGTCACGTTTGCCATCGGTCTCATGCTGACGCAGCCACCGCCGGGTAGCCGTCTTAGCATTATATTTATATGATTTGGAATTTGGTTTGCAGGCTCATTTTCAGTAGGTCGTTTTTTATTTATGACTTTCTCTCTGTTGCATCTTTGATGCTGAGAAAGTAAAAATTAGCTCAGACAGGGAAAGTAAAATATCTGCCTGGTTACTCACCGTGCTGGTGATGACAGACACAGATAAAGCCAGCTGCAAAGTTAACAGCCACCAATATTCCACCCAAGGATGCTCTGCCATTGTAACGTGTCATAACAACCTCCTCGTTTGAAGGAGTCTCTCTGTCACTTATTCACTGAGAAACCTTGTTTTCTAAAATCAGAGACTGTCCGAAATTTTGCAGTTTGAAATATCAGTAAGAACGGAGCATTCCACTTTTGCCTGGAAGACTTTTGCCTAAGTCCCTTTGCAACAGAGAAGTTGCCTCCATTACTAACCCAATTATAGAGCTTTAGGTATTCTGAACACGAAATTTCATATTAACTTAACTTTGCAGTTTCCGAGGAAATAAGACCCTAAGTCCACTTCACAGACCTGTTGTTGACCCTTTTAGATACAGTCCTGCTTGGTGTTAAGCCTACTGAAACACTGCTCCGTTCCCCAGTGACGTACCATGCCACACCTACTAAGATGGCTATAATCAAAAACACCGAAAATCACATGTTGACAAGCATGTGGAGAAATTGCAACCCTCATACGTTGCTGGTGGGAATGGAAAATGGTACAGCCACCGTGGAAAACAGTTCATTGGTTCCTCCAAAAACAAAACATAGATACCTTGTCAAAACATGGAAATGAAAAGAAAACAAACAAACAAAAACAACAAAAAATGAAACATAGGATTATCATATGATCCAGAAATTCCCCTAGAAGGTATATACCCAAAAGAATTGAAAGCAGGAACCGAAATAGATATTTGTGCACCTATGTTCATAGCAGTATTTATTCCCAATAGCCAAAAAGGTGGAAACAACCCAAGTGTCTATCAGAGATAAATGGATAAACAAAATGTGATATTAATATGTAGTTAGAATATTATTCTGTCTTAAAAAGGAAGGAAATTCTGAAGCATGCTGTAACGTGGATGACCCTTGAGGACATTATGCTGAGCAAACCAAGGCAGTCACAGCAACCCTATGACTGGTTCCACTTACATGAGGTGCTTAGAGCAGTCGGATAGAGACAGAAAGTAGAATGGTGACTGCCAGAGGCTGGGGGTACGGATAGGGAGTGGGGAATTAATGTTTATGTGTGCA
This sequence comes from Indri indri, assembly GCA_004363605.1. NCBI lineage: Eukaryota > Metazoa > Chordata > Mammalia > Primates > Indriidae > Indri > Indri indri. The sequence continues at coordinate 447,397 of RJWJ010000018.1, read as the reverse complement.
GAGTTTCAGCTGCAGAAGACAAAAGGAGTTCTGAGGATGGGTGGTGGAGGTGGTAATCGACGCCACTCAACTGTGCACTTATAAATGGTTAAGATGGCAAAAAAAATTTTCAATTTTTAAAAATTTCACCCAAACTCCACTCTTCCTCCAATCCTATACTAACTCTATTTATTCCCTTTGTTTGGTGAGACACCCGCAGTTCATTTGGGGCTGCTGTCTCCCTCATGGCAACAAGTCAATAAACACGACCTTGTTGGACTATGGGTTTGTCCCAGGTAGTCTTTGGTTGGTGGGACTCAGAAAGCATTCACTGTCCTCACACACACAAAAAGTTGATTTACTTATTTGTAAATGTGGAGGGGGTGGGGAAGCGACATGGGATTTTTAATTCCCTGGCTGAATTACTTTCACCAGTGTGAAATTCTGACCATGTATCAAGCAGTGAGGTGACGGTCTTGTGATCCTTTCCCTCTTTTAACAAAGCACATTCTGTGTCACTCCCCCGTCTCCCCGTTTTCCTCTGGTGTTTATTTATGACTTTTACGATATACATTGCTTGTGGTTAAATTTATGTTGCCAAATAATTCCATTGTAAATTAGGTACCGCTATTCCCTGGTCTTGTTTAGATCTCATCAGTGGAGCTCTATTAACTCGGGGAGATATTTTCAGTTACAGATAAATTGCTCTGTGCAATTTGCATCTCAGTAATTTTCTGATTTAGACATGGGGTTGGTAATGGGCATAATAATTCAGGAAGGTGAACCGAGGGGAGGGAATCTCCTGAAAGGCTTGCATCTTTAGCAACATCCCAAAATAGTCACCGTTTTCCACTATGCAGTATCCTCTTATATCTGAATAGATAAAAGTTAATTATCTTTATAAAGCAGTGCTGGAAACCGTGTTAGCTATTTGCCTCTTTTTGTAGTATGTTTTGTTGTCAATTTGAATTCAAATTGGTTTGATAAGGAGTTTCGCCCCAGGGGTCTGTTTTAATAGCAGCATTCCTGATTTGTCATAATTTACTAGAATACATGGACTATTAAAACCTAGATTCCAAAGACCAACTCTTAGAAAGAAAGCATCAGTCGTTGGCTTTGTGGCTTGATTTCTGCTTGTGGATTATTAAGTCTTCCTTCTTCCATGAAGTCTTTCCTGACAATTTCTTTTGTGTTTATATCGTTTTTCCCACCTTTTCCGAGTATGATCTTTTTGAGACAGGGGCTTGGTTTGTTAAATTCTAGGACCTAATCCAGAGCTAGACAAGCAGTAGGTACACAGCAGATTAAGTAGAATGATCTATCAAATACGAAAACATAGTATTTGTCTCATTAAGAAGGAGGGGGAGGAGGAGAAGGAGGAGGAGGAAGAGGAAGGAAGAAGAAGACATCGAAACAGAGCTGAGAAGTGATTCATTGATTGGTTGCTTTGTCTTCAAAATTCCAAACAAAATGTTCTGGATGATTTTTCCCAATATCGAATTTATGTATTTGTATGTACAGGCACTTAATCAACTGTCCTGACAGGTTGTTTTTGCCTTCTGAAAACAGTGCTTTTAAACAAAAAAACTGGATCCATTAACCGATATGAAATTGCTCTAACCCTATGCACTACATAAAGTGTTTACATATGTGTGTGCATGTGTGTGTTTATATATTCACATACAAAATATTCAGATTATAAAGGGGAAACAAGCTTCACCATTGCCCTTTAAGATGCTTCTCTCTCTTTTGAGAAAAATGTCATGCATGTTCATGAAAGTAAACATCATAGAAAAGAATAAAGCAATAACAAAAAAAATTGTCTTTTCCCAATCCCCTGGAACTACTCCTCAGAAACAATCATTATCAAAAGCTACTTATATAGCCTTCTAGAAATCTTTAATGAACATGCACACACATTCTATAGACTGTTGCATTCATTGCTTGAATGTTGACTATAATAGACATCTTTTTATATTGCAAATGTAGTTCTAGTTCTATCTCAGTTTAATGGCTGCAAGGTATTTCCTTGTATGGGTTTATCAAATTTATTTAAACATCTCACATTGATTTAAATCTAATATTTGCCATTATAATGAAAGTTAGAATGAACATCCTGTTACATATATACCTTGGCACACTTGCAGAAGATAGGTTTGTTTTAAATTTTGGTAGATAATGTAAAAAAAGATGCCAATTTACATTTCCACCAATAGGGTATGAAAGTGTCCATTTTCTTGAATTCTCACCAACACTGTAGTTTTATCAAGATTTAAATTTTTTTCCAATCTGATGGATGCAATTTGGTGTCTCTTTACTGTTTCTTGTTGCCTTTCTTTAATTATGAACAATGTCGAACACATTTTTTGGGTTGATATTTATCGCCATTTAAACTTCTTTGGTCTATGAACTCTCTGTTTATATTCTTTGTGCATTTTAATTAAATTATTCTTTCTCTTATGGATTCGTAGGAGTTTTTGTGTCTAATCAGGAAATTAGTCCTCTGTTATATTCATTTATTCATTATTCAAAAAATATTGAGTGGCTATTATGTTATAGGCACTGGAGATAGAGCAATGAACAAAATAGGTAAAATTCCTGCTGTCATGCTACTTACATTTACTGGAAAGATGCGGAAAATAAATAAGATAAATAATCAAAATAAACAGTATGTAAGATAGCTGGGGACATGTGAGAGCTTGAGAAATGTCCCTTCTGATTGTTTCTATTTTCTCAGCCAACTCTGAGGCTACGAGGGTGGGAGGGCAAGACTGGAGGACTGAAGTTGGTAGAAGAGGGAGCTTTGACGCGAGCAATTAGTTTTAGGTTGGCTTTAAATTCCTACTGATAGAGGTATGGGGGCCAGGTGAGAGGTGATCAGAAGTGTTGCAAATTCTTTTTGTCTCAGATTGTTTGTTTTTTGATTTTATTAAGACATATTTCTATTATATGTATTCACACATGTTTACAAAAGGTTTTGCTTTTTTCTTGTTAAATTTATCAATCTTTTTTCTTTATGGCTTTTCGATATAGTTTAGGCCTAGAAATATCTTCCCTAATCCAAAATCAGAACCGCTTTTTAAAAAAATAAAAAACATTTAAAAATGCTTGTTTTAATATTTTTTATTTTCCATCTGGAGTTTATTTTGGATTAATGAGTATGTAGGAATCTAAATCTGGTTTTTTTTTTTTTCCCTACATGACCAGCTTAATGTCTCAATTCCATGTTTTGAAATATCCCAAGTTATGCTTTGAATGTCTATTTGTTATGTGTTCACATCTTTCCCTCTCTATTACTAAGTAGTCTGGCACTAAAGTTCTCAGTTCACAGCCTTATTTAAGGTTTCTGTGCTCTTAGCCTTCTGTCTCTTGGTTTATAATAAAACTCCAAAAGCAAACGTCTTCTACCTTTAAAATGCAGATGTATCCTTGAACGCTAAACACCTGGGACACTTGGATTGTACCTGCTTCTGGGTCATCCATGGTGATCCTGTTATTTGCATTTCGCTAGTAAAGTTGGTAAAATATTAATAACTCCTGAAGGAAAACTCTCTCAAGTCAGTGTTCTCTCTCCCAATAACTTGATTTTCGTCAATATTCTTTCTCCAGAAGGATATTAGAACGCAGAGCCATGGGAAATGGGAATGTGATAGTCATCAGTCTGTTTACTGAATAGCAACTACAGTAGCTGTTTATATTGCAAGGCTTATTGGAGGTATTTTTAGATTAATCCAGGAGGCCACCCAGACTAAGTGACATTGCGTTGCTGCCAAACCCACAGACTACCCTTACTTTTTGTTTGTCGCTTATATTTAGAGTTCCCCCGCTTCTCAAATTCTTAAATACTGCCTTAAATTTATAAGACTTTTGATTCTGAAAAAGAGAATAGAACACGAAGCAGCCTTGCCCTGGAGAAATGAGAAATGGGCCTGCATTGTTGACACTTGCAATCCATCCTGTTAGACAGGAGCTGCATTCTCCATTCCCTTCCTGTACTCTTGTTCATACCTCATGCTCTGGAGTGTCACTGTGGTCTTCCTGCCTCCAGCTGTCTCCTTTCTAATGTGTGGTCCAGGTGGCCTTCATAATTTTCTTTCCAACGTGCAAATTAGAACATGATTGGAAAGTTCTCATGGCATCCTACTGCCTGCAGAATGAAGCCCAAACCCTGGAGACTGCTATGCTAGATTCTTCATACTCTGACCCTAATCTACTGTCTAGCTGGGTCTCCTACCACCCTCCCCCAATTTATTCCTGTCTGGCTACATACCGTCACATCCCAACCCTTGTTTATTGAGTTCACCATTCCTGCAATACAACTCCTTGCGCACACACCCCTTCACCTGCCTCCTAAACCAGGGAAATCTGGCAGATCCTGTAAGGCTCAAACATCCCCACATCTAGGGAGCCTTCTCTACTCCCTGGGGCAGACTCAATCACTTCCTCATTCGTACTTAGTTTATATCACTATTAAAACAGTGAGGCTGGGTGTGGTGGCTCACACCTGTAATCCCAGCACTCTGGGAGGCCAAGGTGGGAGGATCGCTTGAGGTCTCAGGAGTTCGAGACCAGCCTGAGCAAGACAGAGACCCCGTCTCTACTAAAAACAGAAAAATTTAGCCAGGCACGGTGGCACATGCCTGTAGTCCCAGCTACCCGGGAGGCTAAGGCAGGAGGATAGCTTGAGCCCAGGAGTTTGAGGTTGCTGTGAGCTAGGCTGATGCCATGGCACTCTAGCCTGGGTGACAGAGTGAGACTCTGTCTCCAAAAAACAACAACAAAAACAATAAAACATTGGTAGTTTCTTTGAGCGTTGATTATGAGACTAGCTCTGCTGCTGTATTGGAATTGCTTCGTCGCAGAAACGTAGTTAAAAATTTTGTACCCAGCCTAGTTGCACTGTGCTGAGCATTTTACACCCATTATCCCACTTCATCTTTCAAAGAATCCTACGAGGAAGGCATTTTTACAATCTTCATTTTTACCTAAGGAAATTGAACCTAAAAAGGTTAAGTAACTGCCTTGCATACAGATTGTATATTGACTCAGTATCCTCGGTGCCTGGAACTCAATCCCTTTGACCCCACAGCCTACGAATGAAAGAACCAGTTCATGTGCTGCGTGCAACTTGGTGACTTCTCTTGAAGAGAAACTTCCTGTGTGGGAGGCCTGTATGGCATTGAGAACTTCGTACCGTCTGTGTCACCTTGGGCAAGTTTCGGAGTATCTCTGAGTCTTTGGGTGAACATCTGTAAAACCAAGGTAATGAACTGCTTAACTACCTCACAGGGCTTTGGAGAGGATTAACTGCAATAATGTATGCAAAATACACACAGGCTGGCAGAACAAGTTTGTAATAAATACCTTTTCTTCCCTTTTCCCTCATGCCTATTCCATGAAGACCACACGCTTTCCTATGAGCCCCATCCTTCTGCCCTGACCAGAGAGGAAACCAAGCAGTCGCTATAGAGAAAAGAACCAATGGAATGCCAAGTTTAGGCAGAATTAACTGCAGCTCATGCCACTTCCGTGTGGGTCCTAATTGAATAATGATCATGATCTTAAATATACCATACCTCTGCTTTTAACGCCAATATTTATTTTGGGAAAGGAATAGCCTTGTAGAGTGCTATAAAAGAGAGAAAGCAACTGGAAATGATCTCTTGCTTGTCCTAAAGGGACTGTCTCTTCTTGCCACACGATTTCGGAGTTTGGACACTGGCTTTCAAAATCAAGAGAAAAACAACCCGTTAGAGATTCCTTTGATTTCCTTTTTGGCATCACTCGCAGCATTATCGAATAACTTCAAAGTTCTCTGCTTCAGCGATAAGAGTGCCGGGGTCACACTTTTGGGGTGTGGCTTTATAGAACTTTGTGGTGTCTTTATTTTGTTCGACTTTCAGATATCGAGTATGTGTTTGGCACCTACTGCCCGTGAGGAGCTACAGTGTAAGACTGAGAGCCGGTCCCTGGACCTTTCTAAACTCTTCCAATCTAGTGGCAAAGCGAAGGGGCAAAACACAGTGACTAATTCAGATTTGAATTGGTTGGTGACTTGAGAAAGGTAAACACAGAGCGTCAGTGGAGTACAAGAGATGACCACCCCACCTGGGAGTCAGTGGGTAGGTAGGTGGTGGTCAAGAAAATTGGGAAGGCCACCTGGACCACACATTAGAAAGGAGAGAGCTGATGATGGTGTGGATGGTGCCAAAAAAGAAATCAAAAGAATCTCTGAGGGGTTGTTTTTCTCTTGATTGTGAAAGCCAGTGCCCAGAGGAGGTATCTCAGGGTCTGTGGCTTGGAAGAAGAGTAGGAATTAGCCAGAATAAGAAGGAGGAAATGGTCTTTCTTATCCTGAGAGTCAAAGCTGCTGTCAGAAATGGGAACAAACCTTTCCCAAGCACTTAATCCTAGCCTGAGTCCCACGGACAGTGTTTAATTTAATCTTCACACTAACCTTGTGGGATAGGTATTTTAGAAATGAAGAAATGGAGAAATGTTGAACGACCTGTCTAAAATTCCAGTACTGATCAGTGGAGAGGCTGAGATTTGGATCCAAGACAGACTAACATTTTTTGGTCTTTCTATTGCACCAAGCTAACTTTACATAGTTGCCAGTAACATTTGTACCCACTACAGGACAATTATATTTATGATAGTGACATCATAGGATCTTAAAACTGGACTGAGATGTAATATATGTATGTTTGTTTTGGGGATTATTTTAAAAGAACAAGAAAGGAACATTTCTATGTGTGATCAAAGGCTGCAGCAATATAAATGGCATTAATGAGACTATGATTATTTTGGCAAAAAGCATGTAAGGATAAGTTCTTTAAAGATAATTCAAGGCATATGCCATTTTCGGAATTGAGTTTATGTTATTTCAATCCTGTACTCAATGTTATGAATCTAAAATCTAGAACCAAGTTAAGTGCATTAGTGCATATGTGCACTTAAATTAAAATTTCAATGAAGTATGAAAAATTGGATTACAATCCATTCAAATCTCTTGTTTTCTTTTTCCATCAAGTCACTCAAATCTCATAATACCCCTGTAAATATCCCTGTTCCCTGTTGACAAGGCAGGTGTCATCTTTCCTTTACAGATGAGGAAACCAGGGGATTATATAGGTTATTCAAAGTCTTAGCTCAGGGTAGCAGCAAAGACATCATTAGATCACAGGACTTTCAGAAGCAAAAGGAAATAGGACACTTCAGTTTATGTGCAAGGCACTATACTTGGAATTTTCATAATATATTAAATTCTTATAATAATCCTACAAGGTGGGTATTTCTGCCAGTTTTAGAAACAAGAAAACTGAGGCTCAGAGATGTAATATGACCAAGTTAGAGTCATAAGGTGTCTGAGTTGGGATTTGAACCTGGTTTTCCAAAGCCTCGTATCCGTTCTTCTACGTATTTCTGCAAGCCATCCATATTTTTCACAGTTGTTTTCCAATATTGGGCACAGTGCCTGTCACACCATGGGCACTCAGTACTTTTGTGAAATGACTAAGCGATAAACAGAATGTGTTCATTTGTGACTAGCAAGGAGGACAAAAAGAAGAGCGTTTGATACGGTCTGAGTCTCAAAGCAAAGAAATGCTTATCACATTGTCAAGGATATACTGTAGTCTTTTTGTTAAAGAGGTTTTTCCTTTCTACTTTCCTTCCTATTGAGTGAAGGACTATTGCTCCAATGATAAAGATAGAAATTCAGGTCATAGGAGTGAAATGCCACCAAACAAAAGCTTATTTGGTAAAAGGAAGCAGGGGAAATAATACTGAAAATATTCCTGAGTCTTTTTCTCAGGGTTCTTAAGCACAACATTGTAGAAAGTGCTTCTCTGGGCGCCAGCTGCCTTGTGTTTGGAATCACTCTGACTTCGCCCTTACTCCAAATGTCCATATCCAAAACACTCTTTCCCTTTGACCCTGAAGGCCATGTGGGCCCTCTCCAATGAATGCCTTAGAGTAGAGCCCAAATGCAAAATGCCTTTATTTATTTATTAAGGTTGCCATTTGTCATAGATGACCATCTGCTAATGCATAACATTGGCTTTCATTGAATTGGATTCTTGGTTATTCAGCAAATATTGATTAAATAGCTATTATGCACAAGGAAGGACATCATTCACTTTCCATTAGATGGCAGAGAAAATCTGCTATTGTATGAAGTTCCCCAGTCCTCGGTTCTAGTCCTGCCTCTGTTATCAATGACTGTACAGTCTGGGCTATTGAATGTCTTAGTTTGGACATCTGTAAGCTTAAGATATTTCCTGGATCTTGGCCTGTGGTCTAACTGTGCCTTAGGGGACATATGGGAATGTGTGGGAATGGTGTATGGTTTCATTAAAATGATTGAGGGTTGCCACCGCCATTTAGTGCCCAGGGACCAGGCTTAAATGCCATGCAATGTGGGGGTCGGTCCCCCAGCACACGAACATTTTCTGACCAAGATTGTAACAGTGTCTCCACTGAGAAACACTGATTGACATCGTCCCCAGCCTCCGTGTTCTCTAATTCCAAGACAGCGACTGAGAGGCAAATTACAGTTCTGTTAACTCTGACAAAGTCAACAAGCGATCATGTTAAATATAGGCAAGCCACTGGCAAAATGCTTTCCAAGGAGCAGAAACAAAAGAAACAGGAGTATTAAATACCAGTGGTCTGTGCGATGCATGCTGGCAAAGAAGTTACTAAAATACCATTCATTTTGTAGCACATTTTCTATTAATTATCTTAGATAATTTGTAAAGCAATAGTTTGAATGCCACATGGACTGTTAATTTTGCTAATGAATCCAGCAACTGCATATTCCCTGGCTTCTCATCACAAGCTTATCTTCATTCCACTTTAGTTCATGTGCAAGAGCCATGGATTCGGTAAACTCGCCTTCACACCCCTGGATTTCTTTTATTACAGAAGAGCTGTATGCTCCAGACTTAGTGCTGCCTAATTATTTTATTTTGCCATTAAAGCTAATTGTCAATAAGGATAATGAAAATGACTCCCAGACATTGCAGTAATTTGAATCATCGTAAGCCTCGGGACAGCATGACGCTGGCTGGCAGTACCATCCCGGGCCTGCTCTGCTGCTGTTCAGAAGGCATTCCCTCTGGAATAGGGCCATTCCTCGTCCTCTGTGCCTCGGGAGATTATAGGGTTCCAAAGCGTTTCTCAGACAATACAATCTATTTTTAAAACAGGAACATACACAAAAATGTTGTTATTGACCAAATCAAAGTCTCAAAATCTTTCTCCCATGTCACTGGGTTCGAGTATATTTAAAACAACCTGCTCATCCCACATTTGGGAGTGGGGCTAAGAGTGCAGTTTTGGGGGTTTCCTCTCCCCCACTATTTAAGACTACCTGGCCTCATTTCCTCATTTTCTCTGGACTGGAGTATACAGTAGCATTACCACGTAATGTTTGATCCATGCATGGCAGACTCCCTTACCACAGACAGATCTCGATTTTGTTTGGAGCAGCCAAGAGTCCAGCTTCAGGTAGTGGGTTGTGACTGATCATGATCAGTTGTGACAAGTCTGTTCTCCCATTTTCTAGACTCTTTTGCAAAGAAAGTTTGGCATGTTAGCTAGTTCTGGCCAATGAGACCTAAAGGGAATGCTTTCAGAGGAATTTCTAGAAAAGCTTCTCTTTATCTGAAAAAACAAACATAAGGAGGGGACAGATGAGGCTTTACCTTTCCCTTTGAGTGTGGACATCATGCCTGGAGATGCGGCAGCCATTTTGTGACGAGTAGGCAGGGCAGAAGGATCTAAATAGCCTAGTTTCTTGATGGCATCTTTTAGCACCTCTCCAGACTGCCTGCCCAACCCAGGACTTCTTAGAACATGGAAAAAAATCAACCTTTATTTGCCTACATCTGTATAGTAAAATTTTCTGTTATTTACAAATATAAACCTTATTGATATACTGTGTTTCCTGCCCAGTGCAAGACACAACTCTGAGGATCTTAGAAATTTGAAGATGAAAATATTGTGGATAGCAGCACAGTGTAATGATCTTTAATATTTTAAAGCTGTTATATATGACACATTCCTTCCTTCTCCAGCCGATGGAGATTTGGGCACGTCAAGCATGTTTAGGTAATACAGGGGCTACCATTGCCTCAGATGTGCTTCAAGAAGCAAAACCAAGTGTTACATGGTGAGAGTGAAAAAATGTCAGGACTGGACATCTCCAGGGAATCGCTTCCATAAAAAAAAAAAATGGTGCAGCTGGGATAAGGAAGGAAACACGTGTTTGCTGGATTTAATTTAATTTAATTTAATTTAATGTGTGGATAGAGTTGTGAGATGGGTGGTATACATGTCATGTTATTCACATGACTGGAGAGTGTTATAATGGTGCTTCTCAATGGAAATAATGTACATTTTTATTCCTGGATTTTAACGTATATTGGAAAAAGCAATGGATTAAGAGTCGACATTTCTGAATCCTATTCCTACCTTGCAATTTTACTAGTGTCTCTGAGTATCAGTTTGTCAACTCTAAAATGTGGATAGTAACTCTTGTCTACTTCACAGAATTTTTGGAGAAATCAAGGGAGATGAAATGTATAAAACTCCATTTTCTAGTATATTTGTCATGCCATCAACATCATCATGACCACATCATTTCAAGTTTTACAAAATGGATGTGGTCATTATTGTTATTTTAACAATTTGACTTTGAAGATAACTTTTGGTGTATTTCCACTCAGGTAAGCCCCTAGCAGGATGGGTAATCTACTACAAGATGGATGTTGACGCTTTGGGCTTTAAGTATCCTGATTTTCCATAAAGTTGGCTGATGGAACCAATCATTGGTATGTTTCTGCACTCTATTATATTAAAGAAAAACAATTCCTTAGTATTTCTAATTTCAAATCTACTCATCAAGTTGTGACGTCAGAGAACACCACTTAAATAGAATGTACAATTTAAGATAAGGTTTAAAGAAATATAAACGAGATATATGTATCTGTGCCAAGCATTAAAATTTTATGTGAGAAAATATTCTCTTTATTCTTGTTACAGTAGCCCCCCCTTATCCATGGGGAATAAATTCCAAGACCCCCAGTGGATGCCTGAAACTTCGGACAGTACTGAACCCTATATATACTATGTTTTTTCCTGTGTATACATATGTATACTAAAATTTAATTTATAAATTAGGCACAGTAAGAGATTAACAACAACTAATAATAAAATAGAACAATTATAACAATATACTGTAATAAAAGTTATGTGAATGTGCTCTCTCTCTCTATTTTCTTCTTGTGATCTGTCAATCTGATAACCACGGTGGCTGCTGATTAACTAGCGGGTGGGTAGCATAGACAGTATGGATCCACTGGACAAAGGGAGGATTCAGGTCCTGGGTGGATTGGAGTGGGACGGCGTGAGAGTCCATTGTGCTACTCAGGGAACAAGATTTAAAACTTAAGAATTGTTTATTTTTGGAATTTCCCATTTAATATTTTTGGGCCACTGCTGACCTTGACTCACTGAAACTGGAAAGCGAAAGAGCAGATACGCAGGACTGGTGTATAGAGAAAGAAGACAAGCAAAAATTAAAAAAAAAAAAAAAAATGGAAAAGAAAGTTAAAATCCCACCCACTCATAGTAACTGTTCCTTGTGCCTTAACGTATGTGCCGTGCCCACTGGCTCCTCTGGCGCTTCTGCACAAGAGTTTTCATGCTTCGGGTCACGGGGTTCCGCAACCCTGGCCATTGCTCAGGGGACCAGGCATCTGTGACCGTCACAAAGGCAGAGATGGATACATTGGACACTAGGCAACCAGAGATCTCTGAGATGATCTGATGTGAGAACTCAAAGAAGGTGCTTTATACGGAGTGATTCGGTTCATTCCTTTGCAGCTAGAACAGGAGAAAAACAGAGACGGAAGTGAACAGCAGAGAAGGACAAAGAGAAGAAGCCGTGAACAGGAGCCGCGAGGCAGCGGAGCGGTGAGAAAGCAGAACCTTCGAGCGAGCGAGCGGACGGCGATGCAGTGGCCGAGTTGGCAGGGGCCGAAGTAAAGCAAAGACCGAAAGGAACCGCATCCTGTGAATAATAAAATAAAGCAGAGATCTCTGAGGCGATGACAGGGCGAGTTGTCACGTGGCCATCTATTCCTGGTTTGCCAGATGGGAGCATGGAGCCACCGCTGTGTTCCGAGCAGCGCTGAGGTCACTGCGTTCCCATGACCGAATGCAGCGCATTCAAACCGTTTGCTTTGCATTCTTCCTCTCGTGTTCCGTGTCGTATGGCGTCTGATGTAACCCGAACCTACCTCTGTTCCAATCGGTAGGAATGAACTGGACGCAGGTCACAGGAGAGCCAATAGGGCATCTGCCAATATAAATAAGTCTCCTGGAAGAGGGACACTTGGTCATGGCTTGGTCACTCTGGCATTATGCCAGCTGCCAGGACAAAGAATCATCCTGTGAAGCGCGCACTATAACATCCATGACCAAATCTCTTGGATTCCCATCAGGAGGGCTAGGGTTTATAGTCACTCTCCAAAGAGAGACTTCAAGACTGGAATCAGGAAAAGTCACAACAGTGTGTATTTGGTCTGTGTCCCCAGTTCCTGACACAGAGCTGCCAGAACCCTTGTACATAGGTGCCCTAGAAGAATCTTCCATTCTAATATTTAGTCTCAGTCCCTAACAGAGCTCCTAAGACCTTTGTAATTTCCCGAGTGATAGGAGTGTCTAACACAGCCGCAGACCTCAAGTCACCTGTATCTGGTTCCCAGCTTGAGAAAGAACCTGTTTCTTCTCCTGGCCCCTGGTTGGTTGTCCTGATAGGTTGACTTTAAATTTCTCTCCAAATTAATTTTTCTTCTCACGTGAATTTTCCATCAGTCTTTCGATGATAGTGAGAGATCTGTAAGCACCTACCTGCAGAAATCAAACTTGGGAGGAATTCCTTTTTGTGAGGAATACCTTTTAATGCTACCATCATCCGTTTGAAAGTTCAGGTCTCTGCAGAGTGAGAGTTTTTAGACAGAGGCTCACCTACAATGGGTAAAATGTTTCCAGGCCACCAGTTTTAAGATCTGCCTATACATCTGCCTGTGGTTAGTCTTAGTCAAGCAGCCCCATTGATGAGAACAAGAATTTTTTCCTGTGGTTGAATAAAAGGATTAGGGGAATTGCTCCTAAAACAAAGACAGAAAAAAGAAGGGAAATGTTTTATTCCCTGGGTATTGTCATTTGAGAAGAGACCGGAACACAATGGCCAAGCTGAAGAATGGATGTCATTGAAACGAGAAATCTGGGCCAGACCAACCTGGGGCCCAGGAATCACAGCGGCTCAATGCTTCTGAATGTCACTTAAAAGGGTTCCACCAGCTGCATACACCTTAAAATGATGTTCCTAATTGTTCTTCCTTTTCTTTTTTTCTTTCACAAATCACAAAGCGGGGGACGACCCAGCAGGAAGAGCCAGCTGCTGAGCCTGTTATGAGAAGAAAGAGCACAGATGTAATTTTAATTTTGCTTTATTATCTTACCCTCTGCAAAAGGCCGGCGGGCAGGTGAACGCTCGGCTCAGAGCATCCGGGGAGTTTTGATCGGGAACAGCGGTGTGCCTGGTGTGCTGGTATTATCTAAAAATCTCCACGAACAAGGGTAGGGGAAAGAAACAAAAGCCTTTGTGATTTCCATCAATTCTCCAAGGCGATATATAGCTCTCCAGTAGATTGAGGAAAGATAACAGGCTCTGCTTGCTTTAGCTGGAGACGTTCAGCTTCCAGAACTCGGGCACATTGAAGAGAAGCTGAAATGTGGACTGTAATTACTTCTGGGAAAGAAAACAGGCTTCCATAGCAAAGGAGGCCTGTGCACAAGCCATTGTGACTCTCTCTCTCTCGCTGTCTCATGTGGCGCGCGCACACACGGACACACACAAATGCACTTCAGCACTACAAACACCCAGAGGACCATGATGGATTGTTCAAAGCACAGTGATCCTGACCTGCTACTCATGAAATGCAAATGCTGAAGTTGGAGAAAGAGCGAGGAAATAAGAATTCCCTGTATAAAGAAAGAGGCAGAGAGTCTGTTTTTCTGAACCTCAAATCAGAAAGACAGAAAGAACCATCCATGTTTTTCATTTTTTTTTTTTTTTTTTCCGGATGGGACTGCTCAGACCTCATATCTAACCAGGTGGCTTCGGGGCTGATTCTGTGTGTGCCTGAAAATCCTGCGAGGCGAGCCAGCATTTCTTTATTGCGTTTCAGACGGTTCACACGGGCTACCACCACTTTTCTGCTCAAAGAACTACCACATCTCCAAGAGTTAAAAGTCATGGTCCTGGGGTCACTTTGGGAGTTCAATAGTTCACACCTGGCCATGCAGCTTAGTGTTCAGGTCCTATGGTATCTTCTTGCCGAGCAAGGTCACTGGGCTGCCGAAGGGAGGAAGTATTTTTAGCCCTTGCCTCTGTCAGTCCTCGTTAAGATTATTTACCTTCGGTTCTGACCCATTAATGAATCACTCTTGTTGGAGGTGGAGGAATCTACTGCCAGAGTGGGCAGATGGATCGCTGGGGTCCAGAATTAGAACTTGCTGTAAACCCACTTACTGTCCCTGATCTCCTGTGTATGCCTGTTGGGTAGAAGCCCTCCCCTGATCCCTGACATATCATTTACCCCCGCATCAGAATCATTTAGACTATTGTTAAAAATGCAGATCCCTGGATCTTACCCCAAACTTATTTAATAAGGGTGGGCCTAGAAATCTGTATTTTAGCTGAAGAAGAATGGTAGCCTATAAGAAGGAATATAGTACAACGATTAAGAACGCAAGCTCTGCAGATTACCAGCTCCATCCCTTAATATTTGTGTCATCTTGGGGAAAATCACTTAACTTTCCTCTGTCTCATCTTTCAAATGGTGATAATCACCTTGATACTTATCCCATAGAGAGGATTAAATGAATAAATCCATCGAAAGTGCCTAGAGCAGTGCCCATCACATAGTAAGGCTTAACGAAGGCTAGCTATTACTCTCGTTATGCAGCAAGCACCTCAGAGAATTCACAGGTCCAGTATGTTCATCTTGGATTATCAATCTGCTTTTTCCTAAACCCTACTGAGTGCTACTGGGTTTGGAGCTCTGTGCTGTCCTCCCAACCTGTTTTCCTCGAGATTAGACCCTTTCGACTCTCTTGTAAGTCTTTCCAGCCCCTCTCTGGGGGGACTGGGAATGGGCATCTCACCCAGTTACCCTTCAGTCAGAATGAGGGACCACTGAGAACAGGGATGCTGCTGTCCACTTGAGAAGTACCCATTCCTCAAATGGGGAGAAAGAAATTTTCTGTACTTGAGGTCCACCTCTAGCATTGGAAGTCGCTAATTGCACAATATAATTTGTTGTCAATGACTGTTCAATCCTAGCCCAAGCTACTAGGCTTCTTTGGGTACAGCATATTTGAAAAGGACCCCTTCCCTTAGGGATCTATCCTCAGGGTGACCGACTGTCCTGATTTTCCCAGGTCTGTCCTGGTTCTAGCACTGGAAGTTCTGAGTCCCTGGGAATTTCTCGATTCCAGGTAAACCAGGATGGTTGGTCACCCTGTGCCCTATAGGTACTGGGTGGGGTCTCCAGTAGATTGAGAAAAAAAAAAATGCCTAAACTGACTCTCAGTCGCAGCAGTGACTGCCCTGGTGTGTGGCCATGCAGAGTTATGACGCTCTGACCAAGAAAGCCCTTGATCGTGTTGGTTTAGGACACTCAGGTCTGAAAAACATGGTATCGCTTTCTGTTTGCAAGGCTGACAGGGAGCAGGATTATATTGGACTCCTTATATTTTTTGTCACTTCATGGAGATCTGAGGAATTCCACATTACGGGGCTTTGTCTTAGGCACTCAGAATTTGCACCCTGCAGTCTGCCATATTTTCTGATGTGAATAACAGCAAGAACTATAAACATCAACTCTTCCCCGGGTCTGGAGATTTATATGCTGATTACATTTGGGTTGGAGAACAGCAGAAGGGCTTGCTTTCCTATTTTTTTTCAGAAGAAGAGATTTGGGAGGGAGAAAACAAGGATCTAGATTTTATAGAGCTATAGAAATTACAAATGTTGCCAAGGTAGTTAATCAACATCCAAAGACAACACGAAATCTCATTCTGTGCCACATATCTATGCCTCTAAACCCCAGTAGGTGTGAGTAGTAGTATCGAAATGAAGGAAATTACTTGAAGGAAATTGCCTAAATGGGACTGTTATAAGAGGACGATAGGGCTTACTTAATTAAAGCACGGTTTAATTACCGCTGTAACTTAAGGCAGTGGTGTGCCATGCAATGAGATGGGAGTATGAGAGGTTTGGGCCTTGTTGGATAACAATTAATTTCAAATAGTTTGGGGGTGGCGTTGGTAAGGCATGATTAAATACAGGAGCAGGCTGATAAATGAATCATTAGAGAAGTGCATTTTTAACTAAGTAGAAATGAGTCTAGGAAGAATAGGAAAAAAAGTCATTATAATTATCATTGTGTGGCTTTGTTACTTTGTTAGGGCAAAGAGGGAGGACGGTCTCTGGGTCAGAATAACTGTGCAGTGACTGAGCTCCGCTCTTTGTTGGAATCCCTGGCGCTCCTGGGTACCGCCCAGGAAGCAGTAAGGTCATTACAGCAGCAGGGCTGCTCAGAAAGCTCTGGACCCTCCTCTCTACCTGGGTTCACACCTTACTTCAAACCACCCCTATGCCTCGGCTATCTCCGGGAGGCCACAGGGTCCTAGGACAAAATCCATGTCAGGCGTTCCCGCTTCCTTGACTAATTTCTGGCAACAATGTTCTCATCTCAGAACTTGCAGCTTTTTGGTTTTAGATTTTGTTTGTCAACTGGGAAGAAAAATTGTCATTTCTTACCCACCTCAAAGTAAAACTGTCAGAAAACAACATGTAAAGATATCAGTGAAGGAAGAGATTTATCTAGTCAAAGATGAAGATGAGAATGGGAATATATTGTCTTTTATTTGAAAGTATTGTCCAACGTGAATGCAAATGAGAAGAGAAGGAGAAATCCCTTGATCTGTTCAGAAATACATGTGTATGAATATATTCAAAGAATTCCCGTATAGCCTTTACTCTAATGCACCAATTCTTTTTAACATATTACCTCATTTGTTCTCTCTCTCTCTCCCCCACATATGCACATACACACAGTGATACCAGCATGGACCACCCACCCACAATGACAGGGTGGGTTCTTGCATTCTGTGCCAGAAGAAATTCAAGCACGGGGCACAAAAGAGAGAAAAGAGTTCAGCCACAAAGTATAAGCAAAAGCAGAGAGGTTTACTGTAAGCAAAGTACACTCTTTAAGAACAAGTAAAAGAGCCGACTGACCCAGGAAGAAACAGTACCCCATGGGGCTGGGGGCTGTTCTTCTATGCTAATCCCTAACAGTATGCTAAGCTGGGGGTGGAATATTCATAGATTTTCTGGGAAAGGGTTGGAGAATTCCTAGAACTGGGAACCCTCCTCTTTCTTGACCTTATAGGGTAACTTCTGGGAGTTGCTGTGGCATTTGTAAACTGTCATGGCGCTGGTGGGTGTGATTTTTACCATGTTAATGAGGGTGGTTTATTTAGGGACACTGTTGCCTCCACTATGCGCATGCCCTGATTAAAGGAATTCCCCCTTTTACGTTAGATAAAGATGCTATGGCTGAAGTAAAATAACTAAAGAGTTCCTGTTAGTTACATTTATCTTAGCTAAGCATATTCACACCCTCATAGCTTTCTTGCTCTTGAGTTTTGGTCTTCTTTTTCCCCTTCAATTTTTAAAAGTTCCTTAGAGATATTAACTCTTTACTTGCGGTATATGTTGCAAATATTTACTGTTTATCCTTTGTCTTTTGACTTTGCTTAAGATATATTTTTATCATTCAAAAATTTTTAATGCAGTCAAGTTTATCAATCTTTTCTGTTATTGCCTCTGGATTTGGAGTCATAGTTAGCCTCCTCCTATATCCATATTATAGAGGAAGTAACTCCTGCTTTCTAGTACTTGTGTGGTTTCTTTTCTCACATTTAGATCTCTGATCCATGTGTGTCAGGGGTGTGGTGTAAGGAATGGATCTAATTTCATTTTATGAAAAATGGCAATCAGTTGTCTCAATCCCATTTATTTAAAAATCCATCCATCTTTGCTCTAGTAATTTGAAATGTTCCTTTTATCATCCTTTAGATTTTTATATGTAGTTGAGTTCTAGACTTTCTATTCTATTCCATTGGTCTGTTTGTCTACTTACATGGCAATACCATACTGTTTTAATTTAAAAAATTTGTAGTATGTTTTACTATCGGAGAGGTCTGGTTGCTTTCACAGTTCTTCCTTTTCAGTGTTTTCCTAGCTATTCTTGCATAACTATTTTTCCATATGAACTTTAGTATCATTTGTCTGCCTCCAGAAAGACAGCTCATTTTTTAAAATTGTCATTACATTATATGTAAAACTGAACTTAGGGAGAACTCACATCTTTACAATGTTGAGATGTCCTACCTAGCAAGGAAGGTCTGCTTAAGAATTCATTAGAATTTTCAGTTCATTAGAACTCTAAGTCCAATTGAATTAACATCCTGTGATTAAACCCAGAGGGAGCATATTAGAAGAATCATGATCAGCATATGGACATCATACTCTCTCCTAAATGCAAATGTACAGAACACACACAAACTCTAGCGTATGTCATTTGTACAGTAGAGTACAGGAAAACTTAAAATTGTGCATCGAGCTATAAACATTTAACTTTCCTTTCAAAATGAAATAAAAATAACACAGGAGTCCCGACCTTGTACAGGAGACGTGATTTGGAAAGCTCATTAAAAATGCAGGATGTTATTCTGATCCTACAAACATTGACCTCCAGATGAAGGAAAAAATTCTTCCAAAGAAATAGAGAGATCAGAATTGAATTGCTGATGACTCTATGCAGAACAGTTTCATTTATGCATGTGGAGGTCGGCAACTCTGAGTTATTATCATACACAAAAACTTGTTATTTGTGTGAGACACATTCTAGCTCATAAAATCTATTCTTCACCCTTGTGGTATGACTCATCAGAGAAATTCTTGAAGAACCTATTTTTTCAACTTATGTTTGAAATTGTTGTCATTCAGTAGTGATTCAGTTGTGCTTGTGGCCATTTGATGGATTGTCACATAGTCATTGAGATGGTTGGAAGGACCATGCAGGCCTTGCTGTTGCCAGGAGATGGAGGTCACAAGGCCAGTAATTTCTTCCACCACGGATCATTAGGCACGAAAGCAGCCCATGCATAAAGTTCATTGTTTCAAGGGGTTTGACCACAAAGGACTGAGCTCTCAAAATATTAGATGCCCAAACATTAAGACAAGGTACCACAAGGCCTGTGACATTCCAAGGGCTGTGGACTCTTGGCTTTGAATTTATGAGCTCTATTAGTTTCTCCCCTCAAATGTGATTTCCTGAGCAATTGCCTTACCCACTCATTTCTCTCATGAAATTTTATTTGCTGTTTCCACCTCTTCTACTTATATTCTTTGCTCTTTAGCTCAGTGGTTTAAATGTTGGGCTCTAGAGTCAGACTTACGTGGCTTTTAATTCTGTCTCTGCCATGTCCTGGCTGTGTTCCTGGGTGAGAAAGTTACATTCTTTGTGCCTTCAGTTCCTTGACAATAAAACAGGGATCATATTGCTAGTGACTTCATAGAGTTTTTGTAAAGAGTAAATTAGATAACATACACAAAGAGTAGTCCAAAGTGTTCCATGTATTGATTGTTAAGTCCAATATATATAGCTGTTTTTATCATTTAAACTTTGTTATTTTAAAATTTGTTAGTTACGCAAGTAATTAGAGAAAATTTGGGAAACTTGAGAAAAACAATCAACAATATTCCCATTAACCAAAACAATCACTTCTGTCACTGTATTGCTATTAATACTTTTTTTTTCCTCTTCAGAAAACCGTAAGTTCACCACTACAAAATTTGCTGGTGATTCTAGCTATTTTGGGTGATTTCATCATTTGATATTCATTCTTTTTAAAAAATGTTTTATGGATTCTGTTTTCATTACTTTACATGTTAACATTGTATTCTTATGCCACAAAATAGTCTTCATAATTATTTTTAATGACTACATGATAATTTCATTGAGAAGATGGACAATAATTTATTTGTTGGTTGACTTATTAATAAATATTTAGGTGATTTCAATTTTTTTCTGTTAGTAATATTTCTGCAATGACCAGTGTATTGCATAGTTTTATTCCTCTATATTTTGTATTTTTTTCCTTAGGCTATACATATAAAAGTAAAATTGCTGAAGCTAAGGACAGAAACCTCTTATGGCTCTTAGTACATATTATAAATTTTTTTAGTAAAAGGATTATTCTAATTTGCCACATCACCAGCAAAAGGTAATTTGGAATAGTTTTTTTTTTTTTTATAACAAAGAGATTTTTTGGTTTCTTAAATGTTTGAAAGAATTTAATACTAAAGGCACTGTGGCTTGAAATATTATATTGCAGCTAGTCCTTTGATAACATTTCTCATTTTTCTCTAGATTATTTGCTCACTTAGTGTGCTGTGTCAGAGATCACTGGTTGGGGCCCAATATCTATTCTCCTCTTCCTCCTTGGTAGTAGAATTTCTTATTTTTAGCCTAGATGTAGCCAACCAGAATAAAGACTACTTTCCAGCCTCCTTTGCAGCTATGTGTGGCCAAATGAATAAGTGTTGGTAAATGGAGAGTGTATTGGTATCTGTTTCTATGTAACAATATTACTGCAATAGCAGCTTAAACAACACACTTATTGCCTCAGTTTCTTTGAGTCAAGAGTCTGGACCCAGGTTAACCATCCTTTACTTCATCGTCTCTCAAAAAGCTGCAATCAAGGGAGCAGTCAGGTCCGGGGTCTCATCTGAGGCTTGACCGGGGAAGGACCCACTTTCAAGCTCAGGTAGTTGTTGGCAGGATTCAGTTCCTTGTGGGCTGTCAGACTGAGGGCTCAGATTTTTGCTGGCTGTTGACCAGAAGCTACACTTGGTTTCTTGTCACTTGGACCTCTTTATATTTCAGCTTACTTCATCTAAGCCGGCAAGGGAGAGTGCTGTCACCTCTCATCACCTGTAGCAGATCTTGCACATCAGCATCTGCCTCTGGTCTGCAATCTCTGTTCGAGTGATTTTCATCTACATAACAAATGTAAACCACAGGAAAATTTGTGTGCCTGAAGTATGCAGATCCATGCTGATTGACAGGTCAACAACCTATGTCAAAAGGTCCAATGGTTACAATGGCCAGAAGTGTTAGTACTAATGGCACCTCGGACAAAGAAGGCACTGGGGATAGAAGCTCATTCCTACAGGCAGAGAGCCAGCTACTTTACAAGCAGCTGCAAATTCTGTAAGATTAGAATGGCACTTCCCAAATCCAGATCCTATCACTGTTCTATACCCTAGCTTTAGTATGGAAGGAACTTGAGAGCTTATTGGAAATCATGCAATAACAACAGCAGATCTTGTGGATCATCATCCAATTGCTTTTTGGAATTCTATAAATGAGATTTTGTGTAGCAAGATCCCAAGAGGACTCAATGCATAAACAGCAGCTTTTCAATAAAACCTTTTGAAAAAACTAGAATTATCAAGTTTAGAGAATTATCAAATTTGTAGAATAAAATGACTTTCTTTAACCCTTTGTTCACACTTTTCCCCCTAGAATGCCTTTTTTTCATTCACCTGGGAAACGCATGTTTAATGGACCATTTAATTGTTGTCTCCTAGCAAGCCTGTTTAAGACACTCCTTTTCCTCTACTCAGCTGTTCTCTACTGCTGTGTCGCCTCTGCTTTAGGTAGCCTTCTTTCTTCTGTTTTAGCATATTTTGTACATATCATTATTTTAGTACATATGATATTATGACACAGTTGATCATGAATGAATTCTGTCACCTCGTATCTCAGATTCTGAACTTCTAGGGTCCATGTCTTATCCTTCTCTCTGTCATTACCGCCTGGCTCAGACTCTGTCATCCTTAGCATCTGTTCACAGATGTGTGTTAAATGGACATGTGACTACGTAGCACAGGGGTTTTCCACCCTGCTCCCAGGTGTCTATTTGCATGAATGAATGTTGTCACCTTAGAGGAAGAAGGTTTTCAACATATGTCAGACCAGAGTCAGGCAGGGGAGATGAGGAAGACAGTAAGACGTCTCTTCCCTAAGCCCTAGGCCTTGATCCCTCTTTTGGAGAGGGGCTGAGGGCGAAAAGAAAAGAGCTGTTTCCTTGAGCACTTCCTAGGACTCTGGGCACAGGCAGTGCCACCCCGGGACCCAGACAGCATTATACAGTACAGGCCTGGAGAGAAGGGTGTCATCCATTTCTTCAATTTTTAAAATTGATATATAATATTTATACATATTTTGGGGTCCCGTGTGATATTTCGATACATGTATACAATGAATAATGATCAAATCAGGGTGATGGGTGTCATCCATTTCTACACTAAAATGAGTATCTCTAGGGGTGCAGAGATGACTTGACAGAACTTCGTGTCATTTGTTACCTTCAGGTACCAAAGAGCAGCTTTGCAAACTCCCAGGGACAGCGCTCTTGGAGGAAGAAATCACATGGATTACTGCAACAACAAAAGCAATGGTGGTGACAAAGGCCAGGCTCTCTTGAAAGTGACCTTCAGGCAGTCAACATTTAAAAAGAGGCCAGAGGAGAAGATTGTGAGCACACGTTAGGGCCCCTCAGAGAACTTCCAGGATAGACTGAGGGACTTGGGGACAGAGGCTAAGGGCCACCCCGCTCTGCGGGTGGGGACACCCAGCCCACCACTGGGTTTAATGATAACATAACCTAATTTGTACTGTCTGATGGGGTGTAGAAAATCTCAGCTTATAGCTGAATAATAGCTTCATAGTTTTGAATAGAGGACATGTGTAAAATGCTAAAAATCACATGCTCATTAGAATTATGTTTTAATTAGGTGCCTTTATATGTGTGTCAAAACATTGATTAGGTAGCTCAAGGTGGGGGCAGATTTCCCATTTCCTGAGTTTATCACCATGGAATCGATCATTCGAGCGGACATTGAACATGGAGCGTTCACCTTGAAAGATGAAAGTCCACAAGAAAAATGTGTTTGACAGGAGGTAGAGGAAAGGCCGGCTGTCTGGCTGCTAGGTACTTCAAAAGGGAATTTACCTTGGTGATTTCACTACAGTCTAGGGCCTGGCCCTTAGTTTTTCAGGTTCAAAAACTGAGAAAATTGGTTTTGGCAGCACACCGAGGTAAGATCGGTTTATCAGGCCCGCTGTCATACCAAGTTTACAAGAGATGGGTTTGTAAATCAAAGTGCCGTTTTATTAATTTACAAAGACAAGTAAAGTGGGCCAGCAGATCAGACACATATTCTGTTTGAAGTAAATCTCTCCCTGTCCTGCAGTCTGAGTGGGAAGTCAAATTATCATCAGAAGATAGCCCGGCGACCCTGGAACCACAGTGAGAAGAGAGAGCTCGCTGTCTGATTGGAAAGTTAAATGAAGCTGATGTTTCACTCTCCACCAAAGGGACACACCTATAGGGGAGATCAGACAGATGGGATTCTCGGGACAGGTCACACGCTCCAGCACAGACCTGGGCATGCACGAATCCCTCTTCCTCTTGGACACCGTTTTGTCCCATGCGGGACACACCTCTTGTGCCGGACGTGTTCTTTCTTTAGCTGTGACAATTACGTTGATTAGGTTACAGCCAGGTCTGGCTTTTCTTTGCCATTGTTTTCACCCCATCTACCAAGAGAAGCTGGGAGAGGGACAATTGTCCCAGAGCGACCTTAACCTAGCTTCGGGGTCAGCAGTGGCTGTGATGTTCTGCTGAGGTTAGGAAACCTTATGTGATCACTCGTGATCAGTGACAAAATACCCCATCCCACACCCCAGGCTTAGGCTGACAACCTTCAGAAGGCCAGGGCCAGCAGTGCAGAGCAGGCTAAGGAATTGGTAATGATGGGTGATCAATACCTTTATCTTGGAACATGGGCTGCCTCTTCTCTGTAAACCGTTTGCTACCTTAGTTGAACCCAGAGTTAGCGGCCACTGGGAGCTGAGTTGATGAGAGAACCCTGCTCAAGTCCTAGAATTACAGACTCATTCTCTGCCTCAGTGCTAAGACGTGGTATTTGAAATGCTCAGAATGTTAGCTGACACCTCTGTGAAGAGGAAGACATATCCTAAAGGCAACAGCTCTGGTTTGGTTTGGGAGGAAAGAAACCTTCATTGCATTGATCTATTGGGATGCTGTCCTTTCGCTCTCATGTGCCCTGACTTCCTTAACTCATCTCTTCCTTGGACACCTCCCTTATGAACAGGATGGTCATGTGAACCTCTGCTCTGCTAAAATAATATTAATAGACAGTGATATGGAGAGCTTGTCACATGCTAGCCTCTGTTCTAAGGACTTTACATATGAATTCCTTTAACCTTCACAATAATGCTATGAAGTTTGGCACTGTTATTGCCTTCTTATTACAGACGAAGGAAGGAGACACAGAGAAGTTCAGTAACTTGCCCCAAATCACTAGCTAGTAAGTGGTGGAGCTAGAATCTAAACCCATCATCTCTCCTTCTTATCCACAATGCGAAACAGAGCTAAAAGGCTTCTCTAAATGTATTCCACTCTCCCTATATTAAATTTTAACTGATGATGCTAGTGCTTACTCTCTGAATTTCCAGAAACCTGCTTAAAAATTGGGGTATATTAACAACAAATATTAGCTTCTACTATTTGTATGTCCCTGGAAAAGTCATTAATCTTTCTGGAATTCAATTTGTTCAAATGGGGAGGGTTAGACTACAGAATCTCTAAGTTCCCTTCCAGTTTTGACTTTCTGGGGTTACTACATGGTCACCACCACAATCACCACCAGTGCTACTACTACTACTTTACATTTGTATAGCATTTAATAATTTACACAAATTATATTATTCTAATATTAAATGGCCATTGAGCCAAGAAGTAATTTTCATTTACCTTTACATTTCCAGAAGTATCTATTATAGTTCTGGACATAGTAGGTACTGTTCATATGTTTATTAACTTGAAGTGATTCTCATGTCATCCTCTAAGATGGGCAGGGAACATTATTAACTTCATTATACAGATGAAGAACCTGATGCTCAGAGTGGTTCAATAAGTGACCTAAAATTATAGCATTCACTTCTATGCCCTCTGTTTCCATTCATCCATCTCTCAGTGGTGTTGTAAATGCACCTGTCCTCCTACAATAGCAAATTCTCAAGCAAGAAACAATAGTACAGAGTTCATCTCCTAGGCAGCTGTCTGCCAGAGAAACAATAAAATTATGCCTGGCATAATGTAACTTTTCTAGCTACTCATTTAAGAGAACAAATTGTCCTAATGTGGTTTTTGTAGAGCTATGTAGCAACTGAATACAGTACATACATGTCCTTTTCCAATTGAGTAATTGGTAGCTAAAGATGAACTTTCTGTCGCTTTTTGTTTACTGAATTAGAAATTCTCAGTGTTGAACAATTATCCATGCACGATCACCCAGGAGCTTGGTGCAATGAAAACACCCTACAGTGTGACTCCTATTTTTGTTATGGGGTAAAACAGTCCAAATTTCTGCAAACCACACATCTAATAGAGATGAAAACAGCAAGTTAAAAACTGAGTTCATACTTTGATTAAGGAGGGTTTTATATAGGATCATTAATGACATTTGCCATCCAAGTTTTTCCAAAGTCATATTCTTTGCACAGGGAGGAAAAAGAGCACCAATGATCTTAAGATCAGACTAAAATTTAATTCCCTGAGGTTCTGTTCTCTGGGAACTGTTTAGCCCCTCCAAGCTTTAGATTCTCCAGACTTCTGGAGGAATGCTGATTTCAGATAGGATGATCCTCTGGGAAAATAGAGCCCCATAAATACATCAACTCTAATTATCAGCATAAAAAATCCTTCTGGGAATGCCTGGGTATAGTCGGGGCTGGGACAAGGATGGAAGGAACGGGCTGATGAGTTGGGAGATGAAAGTCAGAGTCAGGTTGGCTGGAACTAACCTGCATGATGAACAGTCACTTCCGTGGCCCGCCCAAAGGAAAAGTTTAGACGCTAATGTCTGGCGACTGGCTATGTATACGCTTCCATTTCTTCCTCTCAAAATGGCTACTCTCCTCTGTAACTGCTGTGCTTGTCTCAGAAATGCCTTTGTGGGGCAAGAAACAAATGTGTAGACATGGTTCTAATGGGATATTTTTTATCCCACTCATTCACCTAAGTTCCTACACTCAACTCACAGACAGTGAGTGACCTGAGGGCAAGGACAGTTTGTTTTCCATCTCTAGTTCCTTTTTTTCTCTTCCTCATCCCTCCTTCCTATCCAGATAGGTTCACATTGTTTCTTGAAGGAATCTCCACTGGAGTCCTAAATAGTTTTTAAATTAGGAAATAGTCTGTCTTCCATTAATAATATAACGTTTAAAGTTCACATGTTCAAGATCTGCTGAAGGATAATAGAACTAGGTATTTTATGGTTTTTATTGCTCTTATGGATGGATTTTCCCCCCACATTGTGTCTTTTAATTAGTTATTTCTCGTGTTTAGGAGACTTATTGCATCGATAAGGTATTGCCACAAAAAATGTTACATAATAAACCATCTCAAAACATGGTGGATTCCAACAACAATCTTGTATTCCCTTGGCCTGTGGGTTAGATGGGGGTGGTTCATATAGGCTGGCAATGAGTGTGCTTTAAGCTGCAGACCCATCTGGTTGGGACACTCCTGTTTCAGGGGTGTTTGTTCTTGGGCCTGGGGAGAAGGACACGTATTCCCTTTTTCTGTTGATGGCCCAAGTACAAGAGACCAAGCAGAAAAATCAAATGCCTTTTAAGGCCTGTTGTGGATTGAATTGTGTGCCCCAGAAGATATGTTGAAGTCCTAATCCCTGACTACCTCCTACCTGCGAATGTGACCTTATTTGCAGATACAATCAAGTTAGGGTGAGGTTATACTGGATTAGGGTGGGCTCTAATCCAACGACTAGTGTCCTTATGAGATGAGAGCAATTTGGACACAGAGACCCAGGAGAATATCATAGGGCAGAGATTAAAGGTAGACTGACACAACCAAGACACACTAAGGATTGCTGGGAACCACCAGAAGCTAGGAGGGAAATGTGGAACAGATTCTCCTTCTGAGCCTGCAAGAAGTAACCAACCCTGCCAACAGCTTGATTTTGGATTTCTGGCCTCCAGGACTATGAAAGAATACATTTCTGTTGGTTTAAGCCACTAAGTTTGTAGTAATTTGTTATGGCAGCCCCAGGAAACTTACATAAGACCTAAACCATCACTCCTGCCCACATTCCATTGGCCAAAGCAGGTCACTTGGCCAAGCCCAAAATCAAGGTGCAGAAAGAACATGCTGAACCTTTATGAGACTGTGGCATAGCTGTAGATCTGGGGGTGGGAGTAGGAAATTGGGGATAATAATTTAATCCACCATGCAAAAGATTCAGATTTGTATTCTGAAGCATCTTTAGGCAGGACAGTAGAATCTAATGGTTAGTAGCATGGATCTTATATTAAGAGAGATTGGAGCTTGAATCCTTGCTTCTGACACTTCCTACCTGCATGATCTCAGGCAAATTACTTACCTTCCAAGCACCAGTTTCTTTATTTGTAAAATAAGAACAATAAGAGCACCTGACTTACAGGGCTCTGATTGATATTCCACAAATGGATGCTCGCGTAGTGTTTATTTCGGTTGTTGACATATAGCACGGGCCAATGAATGTTACTTGTCACCATTATTATTGCTATAATAACATGGCAGTCAAAGACTTGGAAATACAAAGACTTTTCTATTGGTACTTTAGAGGTGAGAGGAACACTGGCTATGCAAAGGGGCAAATTTAAATTTTGATTCATGAAGCATCATTTAAGGTATGTTAAGGATGCATCATCGGATAGGCATGGGTTGTATCTCATGGAGAAAAAGAAGAGCCTATTTGCTTGGACAACAGCCAGTCAGTTTTGGAGGACCTTAGACTGAATATAAAGGGGGGTGAAATCCAGTTCCTGACTACAGAGGAACAAGGATGGGAGCTTTCTGGGAAATTTGCATGGGGAAACACAGAGGGAGGAGAGGAGTGTGGCAGAAACAGGACTTGAAGCTTTGACATATACATGTCAACATGGAGAGCCTTAGAATTCAGTGGATATAACATAAAAACATAATCTCAGGAGCTGATTTCCTCAACCTATGGGATGGAACTCAGAATTTTAGTATGGGGATAGGATGAATATACTCTTTCAGGAGGCACTAACTTGTGAGATGATGTTTTGAGCAAGGAAACCCAGGCTCAAGTGGCCTGTGATGCAGGATTAGGAATTGAGCCAAAAGGTACATAAATGATCCATGCTGTCACCAATTTCTAAGCAAAGTCACACCTTTGTTCAAGGAATGACAACTGCCCTCCTATTGTATGTCCTGACTTCATTTCCTGAACCTATTATGCAATTTTGCACCTTTCAACTCTTGAAGAGGCTGTTTCACTGTTTGGAGTATCGTTTCATCTCTCCTCTACCTGGCAGACTTCTAGTCTTTCTTCAAGGCTCAGCTCAAGTGGCATCCCACTTTTGAAGTCTCTACCCTCTTCCTGACAAGCTGTGAACTCTTTGGGGCCAGTGTCTTCCTAATCTGGTCTAAATGCTCTAAACACTAGCACAGGGCTTGGCACAGTAGGTATCAACACACGTTGGGTGGGTATACACGCAAATGTAAGTACATATATTAGTCACAAGAAAATGATCAAACGAAATAAGGAGTACAGTGGGCTATTTGCCTAGTATTTGGGAAGAATGCTATTGCTTATTCTAATTGAAAAGCAAAAGTTAAAGATGCATGCAAACTCTTTTCTTTTGAAGGAAAATTTGTCTTGCTATTATATGCAAGTAGGTAAAATATGCTCATAAAACAATCTGTTCTGAGAATGGCAAATGCTTCAGGGAAATTTCAGGGGAATAAATTCTTTGTGATTTCATTACCTACCTTTCCGTATAGACAAAAGACAGAGATGAGGGCAACAGCTCCAAATATTACAGTGGGAAGCGGAATGGCTGAGCAGGAATTTATCATTAAAGAAGATTTATGCAAATCTCGAGAGCACCTTAAAAGTTAACCAAAAAAAAAAAAAATCCCTGTAGTATAAGCAGATCTTGCTTAAGAAAATCTTTTTGGGTAAGTCCATGGGAAAAATAAATTTTATTTCATAATTTAAAGGAAAATAGTATACACTTGTAATAGTGATTTAAGATTTATTGTTTTAGGTACAGTCCCACCAAAAAATGTTTCTCATTGATATATCCTGCCTACGTGTTTTCTAGGTTATTTGTGAATGTTCTCATTTCAGCTAAAATACATTAGTTACAATAAATCATTCAAAATTATTTTTTAAGCAAAATGCTATTTTCTTAGGAAAAATATGTTCTTTTGGGAAGATGAACCAATTAAACACTGAATTATCAGTCAGAGTTCATAGACTAGGAAATGCTGAGGTCCAAATACACAATTGCTCAGGTAGGCACAGGACAAAAGCAATTATAACAAATAAATCTCATTACGTGGTGATGCATACCCTTGCTCTAATCAAGGAAGAAGAAAATAAGCCACCGACATCTGGAAATGTGAATTTTACATATTTATGTGTCTCAGAGTTCCTGGACAGGATTTGAAAAGAGTGAACAATAACTTTCAAAGCTCACACCAGACACGTGGTGGCAAGATGGCTTCCTGAGAAGCTTAGGCAGCCGGCTCCGCGCTATTATTGTACGGCATTTCTACCTAGACCTTGGTGACAAAAATAGACCAGAGTCAAATTTCAGAACTGGAAGTATTTTCCAAGATTATTTATAAGAGCTGTCATTTATTGAGTGCTTACTATGTTCTCGTCACTGGAAAGCACTTTATGTGCATTATCTCACTTAATTCTCAGAACAACCCTATGAAGTCAATATTATTACCTCCAGGTTTACAGATAAGGAAACTAAGGCTTAGAGAAGCAAATTCTCCAAAGTCTTAGAGCTGTGAACTGGTAGAGCTGGAATCAGGACCCAGGTTGGACTCTGGAGTTCTTGAACATGTACACTATTATTATATGGTATTTCCCATTTGAATTTCTCCTACAAAAATCCCACCATGGGATCTAGGCCATGTTTGAACACTTTCATGATCTCAGGGGGCTCTATAAGATCAGAGATGGGGTGTATTTTTTTTACAATTATCCTCAATATATATTGCACATGACCTTGATAGCTGCTCATTATTTGTGGCCGCTTGTATTGGTTGAATGAACAAACTCCCCTAAAGGGGCTTATGGGTATATCAAAATTCTATGTGTATAGAACCCGAGAGAATCCATATAACTATATAATTAAGAAGCATAGCTTTTAACAGATGGGAAACACAGAAGCCTAAAAAGATTGTACAGCGGCCAGTAGCTTGTATACCAGATCACCTCTCTCCCAGGTCCATGTTTGGTGTCAGAAAATGTCTGTCTCCTCTGTTGCTGATTTTCCGTCTCTCCACCTCTCCTTCCCTTTCCGGCTCACTCTTCATCTCTCTCCCCGTAAGCCAGGGAGACAGAGACTGTACCATTGTGCAAACCGTAACAATCTCTGAATCCCTGAACCTACTAGGCTCTTAAAAATACTTGTTAAATAAGTGAATAAATCAACAACTAAAACATCTATTTTGCCCCCAAACACCAACATTCTTTTTTTTTTTTAGACCCAAGACTACTCTCTGCAATATAAATGGTTTCTGTAAGCCATGCTTTTGTGAAACAACACAAGAAGCTGCAGAAAAGAATACTCATCTGATAGAATTTGATGACCTTGTCAAGTCTGTAGTTCATGTTTTTAATCACTGAGAAGCTATATCTATGTTAGCTGATGTTCTTCCTGGTTTCCTTGATTATAGTTGGGCGTAATGTTCAGGATTCTGATCTTACATTAGCCTTCTAGAGAACCAGGAGCAAGGCACAGATGGAGTGGGACTATGTACAATGCCACCTTTCCTGAAAGCAACCCATAGTCCTCCGCACATGGCGCCTTGTGTTCTGTGCCATAATGAAAGGGATTTTTTCCCCCTACAAATCAAAAACCTTCCATTTTGTAAAAATGCAGGTCATGTGCGATAGCAGGTGCAGAATTGCTAATGGAATTCCAGCTCTACGGACCATACTGCAGGTCTTTCATGCCTATAAATGTGCTTCCTCATTCTTTAGGAAGATTTCAAGGATAAGTTAGGAAAGCAATAAAAGGCTAGCACCTTATGTCTGTATGCAGATGGGATAATTTGTGGCCTCTCTTTGGATGATCTTCTCCTTGTTTTGGGAAGGAGGTAGTTAAAGTACCTCTAGTGACTCTTGCCAAGTTTTGCCTGAAAGTATTTTTGCAGGCAACGTTAGACATCTGCTGTGAGCTAGCAATGCCAACATTAGCTGTAGGAATGGAGAAAGCTTTTCAACACTTGCAACAAATTCAGGAAAGTCTTGGAGCCACCTGACCTCACAGGGTGACATTTCAGAGCCAATGTCTTCCCCCGTTACCTGCCTACAAAAGATACCTGTACTGGCAGGCTGCACACCTGTGCACAAGTCAGTACTGTCTCAGGACATTTCCTCCTTTCATGAGAAGAGCTTCTGCAGACACAAAATCGGGGAGTCTGCTCTCAGTCCCTAATTGTTTTATGTTGCACCAAAAGTAAGTAAGTGAATAAATAGATAAATGGAAGATAACCACCCCTCCCACCCTGGAAGTGTAGCAGAACAAACACAAGGCAGGCAAAACTAAGAGCTGGTGTAGTGTCACCTGTATTTGGGGAAAGTAATGAAGGTGAAAAAAGGTGAAGCACTTAAATTGTCATATTGAGACAGTCTGGGCTTTAATGCCTTTATTTATCAGTCCCCTCAGCCCTTATTAAGTTTGCCTCGTTTGACTGTGGAAAGGATAGGGTTCCTGTTTTCTACAACTTTTCTGGGTAATTTGACCCTTCATAAGATTTTCTAAGTCAAGGTAATAATGGGCCATTTTTCTGCATGGTACAGAAAGCTGCACCATCTTTCTCGAGTCCACATCCTGGGAGGAGGTGGAAGTGCCTTTGCCAAAGTGGGGGAGAAGGAGGACCCACAGTTGCATAGAACTCAATAGTTTGAAAGTGCTTTGCCACTTTATGACTGCACTTTCATGACACCCCTGCAAGAGAATCACCACGTGAAGTGTCCCCCATTTTATGGAGGAAGAAAGAGCAGAGCAGAGTGTTGAATGATTCTGCTGGGGTCTCAGGGTCCGTGAGCAGTGAAGACAGAGGGGGCTCGAACCCAGGAGTCTTGTCACAGCAATTCTACTAAGCATGTTATGCAAAAGTGGTGGATACTCAACAAGCTTCCTTTGCTTCCTCTTAGGGGGACATGTTGGTGTGGTGGAGGTTGGGGGTGAACAGGCAAGGCCATTGAACTGCAGGAAATTGGGTCCAACAATGGCTGCATCGTGCATATGTTCCACAGCCAGCCCAAGAGCCACTCCCTAGGCCTGGAAGATTCCCAGGCTAGCCCCCCAGCTTTGGAAACTGGTTACACCTCAACTCCCAAGCAAGCATTTTCCTCTTTTTATCATCCTATAGCTTCCACTTCAGCCCCTGCCTCCACCAACATGACTCGAAGCTTCAGAGATAGGGTCTTTCTTTCTTTCTTTACATAAAATTTTATTTTCATTAAATTATTATGTGCTCATTGGTTTTTAAACCAGTCATACACTTCTAAAACGGTCACCTTGGGGGTGGGCATCACCTTCTTTTCCTACCCCTTTTTACCTCTAGTTTTATTTCCTAGAAACAAGCCCTTTCAACAACTTTAGGTAATTCTTCTGATATTTATCTCCGTATTTTCTATATAATATGCATGTCCTGCTATTTCTTACTGCATTGGTTTTAGATGGTGTCTGTTGACTCTGTTACGGTAGCTAAGTAATTAGTTCTTGTATCTCCACCTGTTTGCCCCCCCCTTCCTCAATATCACATGTTAAAACATCATTATGATTATATAAATAAAGTTCACTGCTGAGCCAAATACTGCGATTGATTTTTAGTTATTTATTGCTGCAAACCAAATTATACTCAAACTTAGCAACTTAAAGCAATAGCTAACATTTATTATCTCATGTAGTCTGTGGGTCTTGAATTTGAGAACAGCTTAGCTGGGTGGATCTGGTTTAGCGGGGTCTCCTATGAGGTTTCAGTCAAGAAGTCAACCCTACAATAGCCAAAGTATGGAATCAGCCTAAGTGTCCATCAACAAATGAATGAAGAAAATGTAGTACATATGCCCAATGCAATATTCTTCAGCCATAAAATGAAATGAAATCCTGTCATTTGCGGCAACATGAATGGAACTTGAAGACATGATGTTAAGTGAAACAAGCCAGGCACAGAAAGACAAATATCCCATGTTCTCACTAATATATGGGAGCTAAAAAAAAATAAATTGAACTCATGGAGATAGAGAGTAGAATAGCGGTTATCAGAGGCTGGAAAGGGTAGTGGGGAGGCGGGGAATAAAGAGTGATTAATGGGTATAAACATACAGTTAGATAGAATAAAGAAGATCTGGTGTTCAGTGGCACAATAAGGCAATTATAGTTAACAATAATTGCAGTACATTTCAAAATAATTAAAAGAGTAGAATTGGAATGTTCCTAACACAAAGAAATGATAAATGCTTGAGGTGATGAATATCCCAGTTACCCTGACTCAATCAGTACACATTAAATGCTTGTATCAAACTATCATTGTACTGCATAAATATGTACAACTATTATTTACCTACAATAATTAAAATTTTAATTTTTTTTAAAAAATAAAAAAAATATCAACCCCAATAATTTATGTCTCTCCTACCTGCAAAATTCATTCACCCCTCTCCCCCAAAGTCTCATGCCATTATAGCATCAGCTGGAAGTCCCGGTATCTCATTGTCTCAATCAGGTCCAGGGGAAAATGAACCTCATCGGGGGTTGTTCCTTAAGCATAGCTCTTTAAATACATTCCTTCCGATCTGAAGACCTACTAATTAAAGAGACAAGTTATTTGCAGCTACACACCCAACATACCTTGGTGGGACAGGCATATGACAACTGCTATAAATCCTCCTATCAAAAAAGAAAAAAAGAGGAAACACCCCAGAGTCAGTGGTCCATAGCAATTCTTACATCTAACAGGACACCGTTGATAGTTTCTTAACACGCAAGGCCTGGGAAGAATTCTCCATGGCTCCCGGCTGTTCCCCTCAGAACACTCGTTTCTACTTTCTGAGTCATTCTTTCGTTTTCATGAAAGGTAGCCTGTGTGTGCAGCTGAGATGTTTTCTCAGCCTGCTTTTTGCCCATAGACGTTTGGGGATCCAAAATTCTCTTTACGATTTGTTCTGTTTCTATTCCTTTCAGTTCAAGCTGGAGGTATTTTTGCCAATACAGTTCTTACAAAATCTTTATACATTTTCTGTGAATATTATTGGGGTTTATGCCATTAGAAAAAAGCCACCCCCAGAAATGTCTTTGAAATAAGCCCTTCTCTACCTTGGGCTCTTGCTGAGATGATTGAGGGATAACACCCGGAACCTTCTTAGAAGCCTTGTTTGACTCAACACTTCTTGGACACACTGTCTTAGATACTTCTGAAGTTTTAACAGTTTTTTGTTGTTGTTGTTGTTGTTGTTACAACCACACCCTCAGCTTCATTTTTATATCATGTTTTCATGACACCGTCCTGGATTTGATCTCTGCCTGGGAGTCATTTGCTACCTGGCGATGCTGGGAATTTCCAAACTGTCACGTCCCATCTCCCTTGTGTTTAATAGTCTTTCCTGTGGCTATCTCTGTACTCTCACATTTTATTATAAGCAGCAAAAAGAAACCAGATGGGGTACCATCAACATTCTGCCAGGAAACCTCCTAAGCTAGATTATCCACTTCGTTAGGTACTTCTCTATTTTTTCATGTTACGACAGGCAACAGTATTGCTAAATGTTCTGAGGGTCCTCTGCATATAAATAACAAGGATCCCCTTTTCACCATTTTATGGTAACATTTCTCCCACTTTTCTTTTTAGACCTTTCCCAGCAGTGTCCTCAAAGGCCACCAGGCTTCTACTAACTATCTTTAATACTCCTTGGGCTTTCACTAATACTCTCCTCCAAGTCCTTCTGGCTTCTGCCCAATACTCAGTCCAGATTCTTATCAACATTTTTAGGTTTTTGTGATAGCTGTACCCCACATTCAGGTACTAAAGGCTCCATACTCTAAATGTACCCCAAAATGTGGCACCTTAAAACAATAATAAACATTTATTATCTTATGTAGTTTCTCTGGATCAGGAGTTTATTACAGGAGTGGTTTAGACAAGTGGAAGTGTCTCATGAACTTGTATTCAAGGTATTGACGGGACACTGAAGTCATCTGAAGGCTCAATTGGGTTAGAGGATCCACTCCGAAGGCAGCTCACCCATGTGATTGGCAAGTTACGCTGGATGTTGGCTGGCTCTTGGCCCCAGGGCTGCTTAAGTGTCACCAAGTTATGGAAGCTGGCTTTCTCCAGAGCAATTGATCTGGGAGAATAAGCTGAAAGCCCCGTTGTCTTTTATAACCTAACCTTAAAACTCACACACCATTATCTCTGCAAAAACCTAGCTGTTACATGGTCAGCCCTACTGAATATGGGAGGGGATTACACAAGGATGTCAGAACCCAGAAGCATAGGGTTAAGAAGCATGGGTCGGCCAGGCGTGGTGGCTCACGCCTGTAATCCTAGCACTCTGGGAGGCCGAGGCGGGTGGATCACTCGAGGTCAGGAGTTCAAGATCAGCTTGAGCAAGAGCGAGACCTCATCTCTACTAAAAAAATAGAAAGAAATGATCTGGACAACTGAATATATATATATATATATATATACATTAAAAAGTTAGTCGGGCATGGTGGCACATGCCTGTAGCTACTTGGGAGGCTGACACAGAAGGATCGCTCGAACCCAGGAGTTTGAGGTTGCTGTGAGCTAGGATGACACCACGGGACTCTAGCCTGGGCAACAGAGTAAGACTCTGTCTCCAGAAAAAAAAAAAAAAGCAGCATGGGTCATTAAGAACCATCTCAGAAACTGGTTTTAGTATTTTTTCTCATCTTTTTTCTATAATTAATAATTGCCTAGTTTTGTTTATTTGTTTAGTTTTATATGCATTAATCTCCATTTCTTCCTTAAGGCTTCACTACCTTTCAAACACGTAGGAACTGTTTTTCCAAACACTGCAATGTATCGGATTATTTCCACTTACAGTGTTTTCCCTTTGGACGTCACCCTCACATCCCTCCGTCTTTCTCCTCCATTCAGACTAGTTTCCTCCTAGGCTTGACACACAGTTGTCATCCCAGGACTTCCCTTCACCATTATTTTGTATCATTATTTTTCTTTTCTGGATCCCACATCTTTCTCTTTGTTGGGTTCCTTGCTCATTTTGCCAAAGCACAGGCTCTAGGAGTCTGAGAAACAGTGCATGGGAGACAAAGTTTTTGAGTTCTGTGCTTGAAAATGTCTTTATTCTACCTTCACTTAATCTCTGGCTGCCCACGCAGACTTAAAACTGGAGAACTAAAATGATGATGATAAGCTTAATGTATTTGGGTGGAGTTTGTCAAGTTGTAGGTTCCTTTGTAGGGTGCATGCAGGTTTTATTTTCATTTTTTCCATTGGTAGATTCTTCATTTCCTTTGCACAGAGATCACGCCCCTGGGATTATTTAGTTTCTCCAAAGAAGACTCCTCCATGCTGTAAGGGTATATAAGGTTAGGGTGTGAGCTAGTGCAGGCGGGTTTTGAGAAAGATTTCTCCAGACAAAGATGAGGATAGAAAGAAGAAGTATATTTCATTTTTCCCAGGCAGAAAAGGGCCGACACGGTAGTGAAGGAAGCAGAGAGTATTGGCAGACAGAATCAGGTATTCAGGCTTTTTATTTAGGGGATGAAGAAGATTTGTGGCTGTAGCCAAATTAACAGAGTACTGTGAACTGTCATATTTGCTCCTTTCTTTCTTCTTGGCAGGCAGATAACAAAAATGGCTGCCGTATGTCAAAGGTCCTGTCCACGATCTTGCCCTTAAGATGTGATTTTGGGCAGGAAACCGAGGCCTGGAGTTTATCCCCTGCTGTCCCTTCGGGAGCTTCCCAGGCTATAAAACAGATTCTAAAAGGCAGTGAGCTGGTGAATGTGAGGAGACAGATTTTCATTTCCTTTCTGTCTGCCCAGCTCCTTTGAGATGCTGGGAAAACAGAACCGGTCAGGGTGCCTATCAGCAGAGAGAGAGAGAGAGGGAGGGAGAGACAGAGAGAGAGGGAGGGAGAGAGAGCACTCATAGGATTGATCTCTAGCTGTTACTGGAGAAATTGTGAGATGAGATATTTTCCTGTGACTCTTTACAAGGCCACCCTTTCACTCCTCCCTGGGGTGGGAGGGGGTCTACCCCTGACTGCTACATTCCGGGATCAGGGCTGAGGCAGAGGACTGAGGTCTTCACAGTTCAGTAGGAAGGCCCTGAGTCACTCTGTTTGTAGCATCCACCTTCCTCTGCCCTCAGCTGTGCCTTGAGCACCCAATCTCCAGAAAACTAGACCAAATTTCTCCCACTGCTCATGGGAGAGCGAGAAGGGGGGTGGT
The DNA here is from genome assembly GCA_004363605.1 of Indri indri. NCBI lineage: Eukaryota > Metazoa > Chordata > Mammalia > Primates > Indriidae > Indri > Indri indri. Next base: position 409,604 of record RJWJ010000018.1, on the reverse strand, counting down.
TACCCAGATCTTCAGAGTGGGGCGGGCGGGTCCTGTTGGTTCAGCAGCTCAACATGGAGCCTTTCAAAGAGCTCACCTGCTTTATCATCTCCTAGCCCCAGCTGACCCCTGCACAATCTACTTTCCAATTCTGAGCTAAATCAATCTCCTACCTGCTTTCTGTTTCCCCCCATTTATGGAAATAGCTTCTGTTTTTCCCTTTTCCATTTTCATTCTCTTTGCCTGTGGGTTAATGTCTTTTTAAAAATTTCACTACTGGTTTTTAAATTGGGGTTTTGGAAGGAAAAGAAAGAGAAACAGGTCTGATCATGTCTTCGTGCATCACTCTAAGTCCAGGCAAAGGATTTTAATTCATAAAACAAACACATAACACAAAAACTCAAAACGAAAGAAAGTCAACCTATAACCACACCAGATGAGGGGGGCAAAAACCTACCAGTGTTGCCCAAAGTGAGCCTGACCCCTTACAGCCCTAGTCTTCTGGAAGATGAATCTTTACACCTTCACTCAACGGGAAAACCTCCATCCCTTCTCCGGCACCCAGCCCACTTTGAAGCATCTGTAGCCAGTGCGGCTGGTACAGATTCCGTGGCCAAGGAAAGCAGATGGCTTTCAAGCACTGATTAATCACTGTTCTTCCCTCACTTAGGTCTCCAGCTGTGGTACACTTTCTCCTCCCTGGCATGGAGTCATTTCTGCTGGTTTCTTTTCTTCCTGGCAAAATGTCAGAAGCACTCTGTCTTACTAATCTCTTCTGGTCATCAGCTCCACAGTGCTGGTGGTCAGCATTGCTTTTCAGCTTATCTCCAAGCCACCATTAGACTATAACCCTCACTTGTTACAGAATGAAGTCTGTCTGTCCTCGTGTGGTCCCTGACCTCTGATTGCATGGTGTGATACATCCGAAGCAGAAAGTCAAACAAAAGGAAATGTCCATGAATCAAAGAAGTCTCTTCCTGCATGTCTTCTGGAGTTACAGCCAGGAGACCAATCACCTTTGGGGTTTTTAGCTCCCTGTTTAACCTTATTTCAAAGTCACATGGCACATCAGAAATCAAAATGAGGTCGTCGGTGCTGACGCTTTGGAGTCTGGCAAATGGTTGGCCAAATCTGATAGCACTGAAATGGTCCACCCTGCCCCATGCTTGGGGGATTTAGCAACTTCTCCCAATCACCTCTTTTCTCTATGTAGGGATTCTGAACCAGAGATGTATTGTACATCAGGATCTCCCTGGGAACTTTGTCAAGAGACACATGTCCAGACTCTACCCTGAGAGATTATTCGAGCCAAGGCATTTATGTTTGGAAACAGCTCTCCAGGGGATTTTGGTTGAGAAGCGTAGCTCTGTAGAAATATCTGTAAAGTGAAAGAGACAACACAGGATAATAATTATTAAAAAATAAAAACTCTGGATACCTGGGTGTAGGTCTTAGGCCAAGCTAAATTGCTTTTTTTTTTTTATTAATAGGGAGACCATATAATTTATCATCCAAGTTCGGACATATTTGAGAGGAAAAGAGAGAGCTATTAATAAGTACGTCAGGACAAGAGGCGTACATTGAGACTGCCCGGACAAAACAGTGACCCTACTCATTAGTCAAATGAGAGATTGAAGTAGAGAACTCTGAGGTCCGTGTTAGATTTATGATTCTGTAATTTATGACAACTGGGAGAAGTCAAAATATGTTCTCATTCCAAGTGCAGGCAGGATAGAGTTGTTGAAGCAGCATCTACACTGACGGGGGCTGAAATGGGAAACACACCCAGCTCAGAGGCTGGGACCTGATGACACGTGAGGTGGAGAGGCCAGGCAGACGAGGCAAACAGGGGGCAAAGGCGCCAAAAGGCGTTGTCAGGAAGGGCAGGCTCACAGTCAGGATCTGTCAGAGGCAGCTGCTGTTGCCATTGGAGCCCCAAGGATAAACATGAATGTTATTTGAGGACTGTTGACATTTATCATACTTCTGGGTCATATTTCGAGATGATTCTCCGAGACATTTACACACATTTCTGTATTACATTCCAGTGTGTTACACAAAGAATTTGTACAGCTATTTCCTGCACAAAAACGCTCTCCGCCATGTGGCACCGTTAGAGAAAAAGGGCATTTAGGTCAATCTACTATTCTAGTTACTTATAAGTTAGTGTATAAATTATACCATATGCAAATTTCTAATTCTATAAAAATCAAAGTGTAATAAAATACCAAAAACGCCACCCAAACTCTGATCATTTTATCTTTCATGGTTTGGAAAGCACTTTGGGGCTCTGCATGGTCATCATGAAGAGCATGTCACGCTGCAGCTGTGACAGGTTAGCCTAATAGAATCCGAGGTATAGACAAGTTCCGAGGAACACAGAAGAGTTAAGTTTGGTGCACTTTCGTTTTTATGACTTTTTTCCTACTGGATTTCTTATGTTGGTACTTATCAAGTACGCATTAGTGGAAATCTTTGGGGTGAGGCATCAGAAACAAATAGAAAGATGGAGAGAGATACAGAGACAAAGAAAAGACAGCGTATGTGAACAAAGCCAGATGTATGCATGTACATGCACACACATGAGTGTGTCTCTGGGGAAAGAATGGTAAATCCTGGGTTAGAATTTATAGTCCAAGCCTTGAAAAGTCTTGCATTGGAACACAGGAGATGGAATGGCTCCCACAGTTGCCGCAGCTATTTTGATGAACACAATCTAGTTCATTTCATGTAGATTTAAGCTCACGCTGTTTGGAAGGAAATTGCTCACCACAGCTATGCTTTAGGGGTGTCATCGGAAGGTCTGGCATTGATGGAAAGCTTCTCCCCACTGCTCTAGGAGGAAGCTGGCAGATTGTGAACAGCTCTGTTCCCACAACTATGGCAGTGTCATCTGCTTGTCAGAATCCGTGCCCTGCATGCATTTGGGATGCGCATATGCTCAGCCCAGGATTAGAATTCTCCTGGCTGCAAAATGGTTTTGCTTCTTACCGATTCTTACCTTTGGCAGAAAACAGCAGCATAGCAAGGAGAAACTGCTATTGTTGGGCTAGGAGTCATTTTCAGAGAGCCTTGGAGAAACTGTCTGTCCCTGAGGGGATGCGGTAGGAGAAGGTAGCCAAGAGGTTATCACCTGGCTCATCAGGAGACATGGGGTAATGTGACTGGAATGGCCAGTGTGAGGCTGGGGTCTCCAGGAAGAGCTTTGAAAACAAATAACAAATACTTGCTTTCACCCCAAAAATGCTGTGTGTACTTCTCATCCCTGCACAACAAGAAGGACATAATGGAACTGTGGAATGTTCAGGGGATGGGCCAATGGAGTGATCGGGGGAATGGAGGACTGGGAAGATGGGCAATGTTGAGATCTTCTGTCCAGAACAGCAGAGGATGGGAAGGGATGGGACAGATTTCTGAAACAAAGGAAGGGTAAGAATGGAGCCCATGGGCGTGGTCGTGAGATTCCTGGATCTCAAACCCTTGAATGTTTAAAAAGGTCATTTTAGGGGGGGAAAAAAAAGAAGCATGCATAGTGAACAGTAAACTTAGGAAACTCGCAGATGAACCCACTGAATACCCTTAGAGATGATACATGCCAAAAATAGGAATACAGGAAGGAAGGGTGTAGACAGATCTGTCTACACTGCACCAGACTGGCTTCATCCATTCACAGCCCTTGCTGGGGGGAATGACCCTTCCCAGGGTTCTCCTGCCTACCTACCTTGGCTTTAGTTTGCCGCTCCCAGACCCTATGGCCAATTGGACTGGGCGGGGGCACCTAACCCAAGGGCAGCCAACTCTACCTGATTTTTCTTTCTTTTTATTCCATTCAATCCTGCATGGTGCTGTCAGACTGCTCTCCCTCACATCCCAGTTTTATCATACCTTGTCCTACTCTAGATCCTGAAACAGCTACACCGCAGACAGTTCCATGACATAAGAAGAGAAAATATGAGAAGAGCATGGTCAGTACCTGGGACAGGGCATGGGTCAACCCTGCTAAGAGTTAACCCTTCACGAAAAGATCGTGTGCCATGCACTCTACTATGTGCTTTCCACATGGTATCACATTTAATTCCCATAACCCAATGAGGCAGCAGCTATTCTTAATTCCATCTCACAGAAGAGGAAATTAAGTTGAGAGAGATTAATAACTTGACTCCGAACAGCTAAGATTGGAGCTCAAGTCAATCCAACTCCTGAGCCCAAGGATTAGCTTCTGCTCTATCCTGTCTCCCAGCAACTCTGGCCTCTCTCCTCCTCCTGCTCTCCTCTCCTCTTCATTCCCCTTCTCTCCAGTCATTCTCAGCCTTTTCTCCTCCATCAGCTTCCTCTGGCTGGCTTGGAGATCCTCAGCATCACTGGGGATACCTTCAGTAAAGTAATAGAAAACAACTCCAAATGACTTAAACGATAAAGGTGATTGATGGATTGTTTTTCCCTCACATAACAGGAAGGCTGGAGGTAAAGAAAATACAGTGCTTCTCTATTAATGATTCAGTTTCAATCTCAAGGTTCTTTGTGTCTTTCTCCTCTACCATCCTTTGCCTATTGGCCAACTCCCCTCAAGCTCACAAGATGGCTATGGCAGCTCCAGGCATCACATCCTTAGACACTAATGTCCAGAGAAAACAAAAAGACTACTCCTTTCTTGTGTGTCTTGTGTGCTTTTTTTAAAGAATGAAGAAATCTTTCTAGAAGCCCCTCAGCAGACTTTTCCTCATGTTTCATTGGCCAGAATTCAGTCACATGGCCATGCTGAACCAATCACTGGTAAAGAAAATGGAATAACTGCTATTGCTTAGACCAATCATAATATATAATGTATCATGTATAATATATAATATACACGAATCAACAAGGGGATAAATGAATGGAAGAACAGAAACCAGAATTCTGACAACATAAAAGGTGGAAGTCATTGTTGGGTAGGCGACTGTACTTATTTTCTACTGTTCTCAGCAAACCTCCTCTGCTGCAATCAATTAGCATCCTCCCACATGCCTCATTCATTCCTGCCTCATTACTTTCTCATACTCTTATTTCCTCCCAAGGTAGTCTCTACCCATCCAATATCCCCAAGATCCAGCCTAAGTGTCTTCATAACTGTTTACTGAACAATTTAATCCTTACTAACTTGTTCCTCTCTCAACTTTCTTACATTTACTGTTAGTATCTTATAATGTAGCTATAAGTTATCATGAAATTGTCAGGATTTGATCCTGTTTATTTTTAAAATAACACATTTTGAGAAACCTCACTGGGACAGAAATTAATTTAGATGACTTTTAAAAGGACTTTCTACTCTAATATTTTATGACTCTACAATTCTACAATGGCTTAGTCTCTCCTTTGAGATGGTTTACTTATTAAGCATAAGGTCAAAGTCTATAAACACCACTAACTTACCACTCAATAGAGTCTCATTGGCTTTGGGCATGAACTCTCCTAACTAGATCCAAGTAGGTGGTTGGTAATTTGTCTCCCTGCCATTGCTGGGTCTGTATCTTAGTATCTGCCCTAGAGTATAGGTAATTTGCCCAACAGAACTTGGAGACCTGGTGAAAAGTGTAACAGCCAAGTGGGCAGGTGTACAGAGCAAGGAAGAGAATGTGTTCTGGAAGCGGGCTCAGTAAATGCTCACTGGAAACAGTCAGAATAGATCAGGATAGAGAATTATGGGGTGACAGCACAGAAGAAGGTCCTGAGGTGACCCAAGATTCACCATAGAGGGTGGAGGATTCCACTCGAGGGTGTCTCAGAACCTGGAAGGTTAGGCATATTTGATATACGTCATGCCATTGCAGTGTTCCTAAAAATAAAAGATCCAATGTGTCCACATCTGTTTGGCTGGTACAGTGAGAAAGCAGTGCAGGGAGCACAAGATATAAATATTGGGAAACACAAGTCTGGTGGAGATGTCCCTCATCTTTCTCCCACAGCTCCTAGCATTAACCCATCCTGACACTTGCCATGCTTCGTAGTAATAGTCTATTTGTCTGACTTTGCCCCCAGATTGTGAGCTCTGTGATGTGGAAGACCTTTGTCATTCATCAACACGTCCCCGGTGTCTGTTGGATGAATAGACCAAGTGTCCACCCGGCTCTACGCAGGATATGTGGTTGCCATCGTGTCCTCCATACATTTTATCTCCTCTTTCTTGGGCACTTAGCACCCTTCCCAGAGCTTCTCTTCTTCTTAGTCTTCAGATACAGAAGCAACCTCAAAGAAGATTTGACAAGTTCTTAGAGAACATGGAAGTCCCCCATTTCACAGACGAGGAAACCAAGGTCCAGACCAGAAGAGTAAAGTTAAGCCCAAGGTGAGTAGTGGATTCACAGCACATCTCCAACAAGAGCTCAGATCACCTTGACATCATCACTCTGGTTGCTAGGCAGCTCTGCCTCAGATTTTCAAAGTTTGTGAAGTTCTAAACTAGACTAATTGGTTTGCTCATTTTTAGCTTTGATAGAGGGTGGAGCTGAAAAGGGGTGAGTTACATACTTCATCAATACGCTTATAGGTAAACTTTGGTTTCCCACACGACATTTGGCAAGAGAAATGGCTAGTGGGATGGGAGTATGGAGTGAGGGGGGAAGGGAAGGCTGATGAAAAATAGGACTGGCGTGGGCCTGCCAGGCCCTTTGTCCCTCTTCATGTGTCATTTGGGTCAACTCCATTACCTGGCATTTAATGTCCCTCCCGATCTTTGCCCAACGTGCTTTGCTGGCCACATTTTTCCTAAATAACAATAATTATAGCACATTGTGTTTGTGTGGCAGTTTAGCATTTTCAAATAACTTTCCTATCACTATTAATTTGATCCCTACAAACACTGCAGGGGGGAGTAGGGGTGGTCTAGAGAGAAAGATCTTGATGAAGGTCAAGGTCAGTACAGACCCCACTGTAAGCTGCCTCTTCCAGACCATCTGCTGCTCTTCCCATAAGCCCTGGTGTCTCTGCACACCACGTTCACTCACTCTGGGTCCTCGCTGCCACTCCGAATGAACAGCTGGGCGAATCCTTCCTAGACTGATAATCCAAGTCTCACTTGCTTCTGTAAAATCTTCTCTCGGTCCTTGACAGCTCTGGCCTGCCCAGGTGGCCCCGCCTTGTGATGGGCTGCCTTCCATTATGCGGTAACTCTGCTGTGTTCATGTCTGTCTCTCTTGAGCATGTGGATTTACCCACAGAGCCTCGCACCGGGTCCTGGCCATTGTCAGAACTGGTTGGTGGCTAACTCCTCCCCCCAGGGCTGAGACAAGGAGCGGGAGCCGGGCTGCCGTGTGCCAAATGTGAAGATCGGATGTGTGTGGTAGAACCCAGCTAGCCTCAAAGACAGCCCCTGCTGCCCAACATCTAAGGAAACCACATCTGAGACTGAGACCTCACCTGTTATTAATATTTTCTATTAACAGCACCATTTCCCATTAATATTTGAAAGGTAATTGATTTCAGTTCAGGGTAGGGCTGGAGGTATTATGATAAGGGAAAGTGACTTCATAAGACTCCCACAGAGCTGTCACAAAGGCAAATGAAAGTCCCTCCAGCTACCTGGAGACCAGTGGGGCGATTAGATCAGAGACCAGGAGACGGCTATTTGATGAGTCATTTGGTCTTCAGAGGAAAGGCCACGCTTGTATTAGCATTGGCTTGTCAAAGATAAAACACAATTTAAAAAACAAATAACTTAAAAGTGCCAAATCAAAGGTTGAGATACTTTATAAACTTTGAACCATGCCAGAGGAAATGCCTGGTCATTTATCACATTTGGAGAAGAATGTGCTTACAAACAGTACAGAAGAATTTATGAATTTTTCATTTTTTTTTTCATCATCAATCCACTGATATAATCATTCTTTCATTTACTTATTTACACAACAATGATGTTTTTCAGCATTTTCTCTGTGCCAGACACCGCTCAAAGGTTTAAGATAAAACTTTAGGGGATGCTATACTTGTCTATAAGCAACTCCTATTCAAATGGATATTCTTATGTGGTATGCAAAAGATTATTTCCATTTTATTAATACAAAAGAAGAAACACAATTTCAGACAAACTTGCTGAATTTCCCACATCCTGTCTCAAATATTTAATGAAGGCTTTAAATCATTGCAGTGAGAATTCTCTCATCCTTCAAATTTTGACAACAGTCCCCAGAAATCTATAATTTATCATGTAAATGAGTAGTTCTGAACTTGACACCTCTATTCTTGCTCCCTGAATTACGGGAGATCTTGAAGCCCAGAAAAAAATGAAGGGCTTGAATTCAGGTCTGCACATCTTCGGAGTTCAAGATGATAGGGCCAAACTCTATTGCCTCCCCCAGTGGTGGGGGGGTAAGACCAGTGAATCCCAGTTTTATGTGAACAAGCCATTTTCTGTAAAGCCAAGGAACACTTTCCTGGCACCAGTAGAGATAATATTAGGGTCAGGAATCTTCCTGAAGAATCTGGCAGAGACTCAACTCTGGAGTGCTGGGTAGCTTGTTTGGAGGTTTCATAAGACTAAATTTATTCCTCCCTCATGCTTAATTGGAGCATTCATTTCCCCCCCTCTGGCTCCCTGATCTGAAAGAAACATCTATTACTCACATAGAGGAACAAAAGGATGACTGGTCCAATTCTGTGAACAACAGGAGAATTAACCCTTGAAAAGAGAAGGAAACCCCAGCCCTGGCCCTTCTGTAAGGGGTGCTGCATCCGTACACAAGAAGGGATGGAGCTATCTCTTTAAAGCATGACTATGTTGATTTATAAGTGGGCTCTGTCCATTTTGCTTCCTGCACGTTGACTCTGAGGAGCCTGTGTGTAATTGCTTCCGTTAGGTTCATTGCGAGTGATATTTTCCTACTCGCAGGTGGAAGACAGGAAGCCAAACGGACTCTACATTTCCAGCTGACGACTTATTACCGAGCTGAATGATGCTATCGTTTCACACAAGTGTTGTGTGCCTGATTGATTTGTCCTTTTCTTGTCTTCAAGAATTCACATATAAATGTTTTGGAGGATTGCTAATGTCATGCCAATGAATCTCTTCAAGTGTTCTTCTTTTGGGGAATAAATAGCTATAGTTTCCTCTTGCCTTGACATTGTTCATTCTTTCTGTTGGCATTGCGTGGAATAAATGGGCAACATTTCTCTTCGACTTCCCTTATGCACACACAGATCACACACACACACGAAATTCTGGTTTAGAATTTTTTGCCCTCTAGCCTACTTTTTAAGGAGGTTTTTTAAATCTAAGGTAAGGCATTTAATTTTTTAAAACCCCACCTGTCTATTAACTCTCCTCAGATGCATTCTTTTCAGACCATGACAAGGCTGGAAGTACAAAGGCTTTTTTTGTCTTAGCTCAGTGCTGGGCCTAAAACAGGCACTCAAACTATTGGGTTCATAGAGTCCCCTGTCTGGAAAAAAACTCTCCCTAAGCCATGTGCAATAAGATGTCTTATTCCTAAAGGACAGGAGACAGCACAGTGATTTGGGAAAGTGTTAAAAATGAGAGATCACTTAATCAACAGGCGGAAAGCAATTCTAGTCCTAGCTCTGATATTTACCAACATTGTAACCTTGAACGAGTTGCTTAAATTTTGTAAGTTGCCGTGTCTTCATCTGTAAAATGGGGACACTATTACTGCTTAACTTGGAGAACCGTGGTAACAATCAAATGGTACAAGTGTGTAAAGCACTCGGCCCAGTGCCTGGCATATAGAAAACGCTCAATAACTGAGCTCTTGTTGTTACTCTTATAATGAGTAGTTCTGAACTTGACAGCTTTATTCTTGCTCCCTGAAATACAGGAGATCTTGAAGCCCAGAAAAAAATTAAGGGCTTGAATTCAGGTCTGCACATCTTCAGAGTTCAAGATGATATGGCCAAACTCTATTACCATATGGTGGGATAGAAAGATTATTGATTTAGGAACCAGGAACCTGGGAACCTGCATTTAAAATACCCTTCAGAAGGTAGCTGTGCCTATCCCGGATTTCACATGTGATTTCTTATTCTCCAACACTACTTAAATGGCAGTAGACTCACACACATCCTCTCTCCTCACTAAGATCCAAGAAATAAAAAGTGGAAGTTGAAGTTTGATGAAGAGTGTTTCTATTTAATGGATGGAGTAGGCTACATTTATGGGCTTTTCTTAAAATGCTTGAGGCCGAGTTGGAGAAGAGCTAATAGGAATATTTTCTGAAGCAAAGTGTTCAGCAAACTTCACTGGAAGAGCTTGGACCATCTTTCTCTTTTAAAAGGCTTTTTGTGAGGAGCCTCAGATGAGCCACAGAACAACTAGATCCATCATGTTGACAGCATGGTTTTGCAAGGGCCCTCAAGCTCTTACTGTAGCCCTAAGTGGCAATCTCTACTTATCTGCAACAATTTCATGGAAAAAGAGAAGCAAAACCACTTTTCATAGAGTTCCGGTTTCTTATTAGATCTGTAGTGAACTCTCAAATAACTTTAGAGAAAAGAATAATAGAACATTTCAACTGTTTCCATGACGATTTCCTTCCCATCCCTTATCAATCTGTCGCTTATTTTTGCCCAGCATGTATACACTGAGTACCACTGTTTCCAACCTCGTTTTTCTACTTGATAGTATGGCATATATATGTTTTCATGAATTGACATAGCTTCCGTATTCATCGGTTGTAATATTCTTCACCTGTGAGTTTTTCCATATGCCATAAAACTAGAATTATAGAACGATATAGCTGGAGAGATCTTCGAGCCATATTATATCTATTAAGAGCCAACTTTCATCAAACCCTTACTATGTGCAAGGCACTGTGCTAAGTGCTTTATATATTTATTTCATTTAATCATCCCAATAATCCTATGAGGCTCATCCTCCCAATCTCTCTGTTTTACAGATGAGGAAATTGAGGCTAAAGAGGTTAAATGACTTGTTGAGAGTCTTGCAGCTAGTAGGGCTGAAACTCAAACTACAGTTAGCCACTGTGCTATGTGCTAGGTACTATATGGTCCTTACTTTTCAGATGAGGATCCTGGACTCTCAAGAGAGTAATGTGAGTTTCCTAAGAGCCATCCTGTTAGTGGCCTTCAGGGCTGGAACCCCACTCTCTGCACTTCTGGGCCCCTGCCTTTTCCACTATACACTTCACTCTACTCTCAGTATGAGAAGTAGGGCTCCTGTATCCTTTTGGAACTCTCTTTTCCCCACCCCACTCCATGTTTGCAAAATCCACAGTGAGTATGTTTATGTCACTGAAAATTAAATTTTTATGTAAACTACTTTTTACATGACACGGTTCCTATTTTTCCATTCCTGCTTGCCTAGTCATATTTTCTTGGGGCATTTGAAATTTTCCAAATTTTTAGGTTCCGAAAGTTCACTTTGAATCCATGAGAACTTTCTGGATTCCTCAAATAATGTCTGTAAGTCACCAGGTTCCCCAGGGAGAGGAGAACCGTCCACTCCAGTTGCTCGGCTACTAGGCCTTTGTCTCTTTAGAAAGCAGAATAAAACCCGCACGCTACCCCCTCATAATAGAACCTAAATGAAAACAACAATCAGATAAGAAACGTACCCAAATTTGAATTAAATTTTATTTAGCTTATTTTCAGCCTGTTCCTTCTATTAATAGCTAGATCTCTGGCAGATCCTTAAACAAATGGTCTCAATGTGTATCACACACACCTGTCAAAATCTCATATGGTCTTGTCAGATCAGGGTATCTCTGTTTGGACCCCAGGAAGAGAGTGATGGATGAAAGCTGCTGCTCATGTGTCGCAGTGTTTATTTACTTTCTGGATGAATTCATATGACAAGAAGACTTTGGCAGGGTTGTTATCCTTGTAATCTCATTTACTGCTCTGGGCACCTGATAGGTTCTATACCTTACATAATGTTAATTTTATTCTTTTGGGAGCTGAGCCTGGTGTTCATGAAAAGCTATAAGACATAATTTATTTCTCCCCACTTACTTTTGAAATATTAATTCTATTGAAAAATGATTAAATAGATTATGTAAATCATGGCCATTGCACCCACTTTAAAGGTTAATCCCGCCATCATATAGCCAGATAATTAATTCGAATTCCTTTCCAAGCACTAATTCTCAGGCAAGTCAAGGTGTAATGGGCCGCAGTATCCCATCCCGGAGGTCAATGAATGCCAGCCAGTGATAAAATTTGGAAGAAACAAATCTCGAAGTTTCGAGAACAAAAGTTCCTTCAGGCCACGAGGGGCCCAGTGCATCATGGGATTAGAGCTACACTTTCTCCAGAATTTTAGGAGATGGGTTTTACTGACATAGCCTCTGCTTCCTTGAGTTTTCTCAAGTGTCACTTGTCTTGTTGGAGAGTCAGGGGGTGCTTTGGTTTCAAAGGATTCTGGGATAGTCCTGATGCTTCAAACAGAAAACTTAACCCACTTTCCAGAAATTATAGGCCAGGAGGGACCATCTTAGATGTTTTTACAGCTTCCTCTGTCCAGTACCACATTCCACACTTGGGCACATCCACTGACTTGTTACCTCCCTCCTCCTCCAAGCGTAGCCAGCCGCCAGCCAGGTAACTCTCTCCCAAGCTGATGGAAGATTCCTCCTCACCAGTTGGCTTGGAAAACCTTCTTCATTGTTTCCTGCTCTTCCTTGGTTCACTCTCCTCAATTAGGGGTGGGGCTGGGAGATGTGGCGTTTGAAGCTTATTCAGTTTTGTGGGCTCTTTTAAGAAAAAGAACATAAAAAGAGAAATTTCAAATTAGATGCAAAATGAATATGTATTTTGAATGTGAAAAGAAACCACAGTCATAAATTTTGAAAAGCTAACACTATAAATATCACAAAAGCCATAAAATGACAATATTTTATTTTTAATTTCCTGACATGCCTTTATAATACATTTTTCCTAATTTTTTGACTGCCTTCTCTTTGATTGCTTCTTCCAATGACAATGATTTTGTGATATCATTTTCTATAGAGCAAATAGGAAGATAATTTAGTCTTTCCTCTAGCACAGATGATCAGAATTTGTTTCTTATTATTGATAGGTTGAATAAACTCGATACATAGACATACTTGCTACTTTTAACACATTGACTGCCACACTCGAAAAAAAATTTCTTTTCCTTGGGACCACGGTGTTTTATTATGAAAATAGAATAAAAATTTTGAAAACAAAATGATCCTTTCTAATTTAATAAAAAATTTGTTATTTTTTATTGTTTTCTGTGCATGAGTTATAGTCAACTTGAAAAATAGTTCTTGTGGCTCCCAAAGTGAAGAGATGTATGAGTTACATGTGCTTCATGAGGCCCCGGGCTCAAAGCTAGTGTGAGTTAAATACAACTCACATGGCAGTTAACATGTTAAATACTGCTTCGGATTTGGGCCCTACCAACATAGGCATTCTGATAAGTTCTACTTCATGTAATGTCCATCAAAAAAAGAAAAAAATTGGCCAGCTGTGGTGGCTCACACCTGTAATCCCAGTACTTAGTGAGGCTGTGGCAGGAGGATTGCATAAAGCCAGGAGTTCAAGACTAGACTGGGAAACATAGCCAGGTCCCATCTCTACAAAAAATTAAAAAATTAGCTGGTTGTGGCACACATTTGTAGTTCCAGCTACTCAGGAGGCTGAGGCAGGAGGATCGCTTGAACCTAGGAGTTCCAGGCTGCAGTGAGCTATGATTGCACCACTGCACTCCAGTCTGAGTGAGAGAGTGAGACCCTGTCTCTAAAAAAGAAAAAAACATAAAATTTAAGGTGTGTTTATACTTGTATATCTTGCATTATCAAGTATCTTCCTGACAAGAGAAAGCTTCAATTTTAACTAGGCATTGATGTGAACCAAAGTATTCTCTGCTTCAATTTTACTCATGTAATGATTAGAATTTTCCTAGATTAGCTTGGCCCCAAACATTTCAAAGATTATTTCTTTTCCACTATCCAGATACTTTCCTGCCAGTCATTGGAGAATTGATACATATCTCGATGTGACCTGTGGCCATGCATCGTTGTGTTGTGATGCTGGGTAAGTCAGTGCAGGCAGTGGTAGGTATAGTTCTGGAAGCATTCCTCCCTTGGAATGAATGTGCATGAAATGATTAAAAACCACGTAAATTTATCCCATTAAACCCAGACTAAATGTATCCCCAACTGAAATTCCCCTTAGCCAGAACCCCCAACACCCTATGAACATTCCAGAGCCACTTGATAAATGAGGAAGGACAGAGAGGAAGATGGAATAAAGAGTCATCAACCTTAACTCATTTCAGCTAAAACATATTTTCCCGCTGAATTTTGCCAATCATATGATCATATGCATACGTTGTCAGGGTCCTTTGTAAACCCTTGGAAAGTGGCCTTTCGGAGGGACCTTCAAACTTTGCCTTCATAGTGTATTTGCCTCTGTTTCTGCATGGTGTCTGATGGTTTCCTATCTTCTTTCTCCTCTGAGCACCTCATCCTACTCGTCAAACTTTTAGCACTGAATTATTAATACATCGCTGCCTGCTTGAACTTTTCTTTTTGACCCATCTCTTAGATTACTTCTCCCGTCCCATCTAGGAAACTTTCATTCTCTCCAATGATCCAGAGCTTTCAAAGCATCCCTCAAACCTTTCGCTCTTTCCAGAAGCAGACATCTGTCGCTCGTATCCACAGCATCTGTGATTTGGGAACATCTCAGGCAGGTGACAACAGCACAGACCCCATCTTCTGGGCACTGGAATGTTCCTCCAGGGCTTTATCTCCTAGAGGCCTCTGGTTTAGTCCCAAGAAATTGCTACAACACATGCTATTTAGAGTCCTGAACATGTGGGGGTCCTGGGAAGGCTTCCTTAAGCCTGTCTGTCCCAATCCATTAGTTGTAATCCACCTACGAGGCTATTCAGCAAAAAACACTGAATTTCCCCAACAGGTCCACCCAAACTCTTTAACGGGCAACAAGAAAGAGCAAGAACTTTGAGGAGAATATTTTAAACCTTACTCCTCTATCTGCTTTTTTGCCTTGAGAGATCATTTCTTTCCTCCTGGAGTTTCCTGTATTCAGACTCATTTTAGTTTTACCAATCTCTCCAAAATTTCCATCATTCTAGGAGATACTAGAGCAGAATGCAAACAGCATAACTTAGGAATGAGGTAGACTTGAAAATTCTAGTCACTCATTTATTGGCTGTGTGTCCTCGGGTAAATTGCTTAGCATCTCTGAGCCTTGGCTTCCTTGTCAGTATCATTGAAATAATAACAGCTGTGAGAATTGCACATGATGCCTGCAAATTTCATAAAACAGTGCCTGGTGGTGGTTAATAGTTGGTCACATAAAGGTGATGAAGGTGATGATGATGCTAGTCTCAGTGCTCCTTGGGGTTGACGCTGTTCTCAGGTTGTCCCTTTTTCTAGCCAGCTTTTACAGGCAGGCCCCCACACCCCAACACCGCCCAACTCTCTCCTTGCTTTCATTGTTGTGAAGAATATAACATACATTTCTGCTCCTGTGAGTATAAAGACAGTAACCATATCTATCAGTTGGAGCTCTAAAAAAGTTTTGGGGTCTGATGGACAGAGTCCTGTCACTTCAGCCAAAAAGTGCTGCAGAGCCTGTCTGCCTAGAATAAATATTCATTTCCTGTAGTTTTAAACGTTGGTATTATTGTGAGCAGGCCCGCCGGTGACAGCACAAACATCAGCATTGTCTGCTGGGTGAGATGGCAGAATGTTCTGCACATCTCGTCTCCCAGGAAATGTTCCAAGGATTCAAATGCAAATGAGTCCAGAGCGAGCCTGTCCTTATTTGCATTTGTTCTCAGTGAACCTGATTTTTCCCTCGTAAATTTACATTATGTGCAGATACAATATTGAAATGATTGGGCCAAAGTTATTTTTTTCCTTTTTCATTCTGTTCATATTACTGGCTTTTGCAAATCCTTCCTCCCAAGCCCCATTCTTTCACTATATTGTTTAATTTTACCCTCATTGCCAAAGTCCCCCGGCCACCCAGCCACTCTGGCCCCACTGTGTGTCCCAGCTCACTTGGGTGCTTCTCCCTCCCCTGCGGGTGGTCGCAGCTGTTCACCCCTGTTCTTCCCCCACCCTGATCTCTTGCAGAACTTTGCAGGTTCTGCAAAAAGCACGTGGGAGGTGACCAACAGTAGACACTTGGAGGAGGGAAGCCAGATATGCCCAGAGTCAGATGCCAGACCTTGGAGGATTCAAGGCTCTGTTAAAGCAAATTTTATGGAGGTGCATAAACCGTAAGTCCAGAGCGCAATGAATCTTCACAACATGAGCACACCTGTGTAACCAGCATCCAGACCAAGAAACAGAACATCAGGATGTTGCTAGAATCCCAGAGCCTCCTCCCACGTCCCCTTCTAGGCATCACTCCCCTCCCTCAAGCATAGCCACTCTTCCTACTTCTAGACCAGAATTTTGCCTGATATTGAACTTGACATTAATAGAATAATACAGTACGTACTTTATCGTGGGTCACTTCTTCCACCATGTTTGTAAGATTTCTCCATGTTGCCCGTCATTTTCCCCTCTAGATACTATTCTGTTGTGCGAATATCTCAGCATCTGTTTATCCATCCTGCCTTTAATGGATCTTTGGATGGTTTTCCCCTCTTTGGGGCTATGCCTATTCTTTCACATGTCTTCGGTGAGTACATGGACACATTTCTGTTGGATATATGCTTACAAGTGGTGCTGCTGCCTTATAAGGGGGAATTCATGACTTTTGATGAAGCTCTTTTGATGACCAGGGATATTGTGAATTGGTCTGAGAAACTTTGGTAATTAAGTGACTTGTGCAACTACAGTTCTATTTTGTGCTATAGACTGAATTTTGTCCCCTTCCCCCAGATTCACTTGTTGCAGCACTAACTCCAAGGGGACTATATATGGAGTAGGCCTTTTAGGAGTTAATTAAAGTTAAATGAGGTCATAAAGGTGGGGTCCTAATCTGATAGGATTGGTGGCCTTATAAGAAGAGGAAGAGATAGAAAATTCTCTCTGTTTTCATGTGCACACACCAAGGAAAGGCCATGCGAGCACACAGCGAGAAGGGGCCTTCTGTAAGCCAGGAAGAGAGCCCTCCCTAGAACCCAACCCAGCTGGACCTTCTAGTCCTGTGGTCCCCAAAACCCGGGGACCAGTAGCAGTCCATGGCCTGTGAATGGTGGGTGAGTGAGTGAAGCCTCATCTGTATTTACAGCCACTCCCCATCGCTCGCATCACTGCCTGAGCTCCGCCTCCTGTCAGATCAGCGGTGGAGGCATTAGATTCTCATAGGAGCTCTAACCCTGCTGTAAACCGTGCATGCGAGGGATCTAGGTTACACGCTCCTTGTGAGAATCTAATGCCTGATGTTCTGAGGTGGAGCTGAGGCGGTGACGCTAGCGCTGGGGAGTGGCTGCAAATGCAGATTGTCATTAGTGGAGAGGTTTGATGGCACAGAGACCATAATAAATCAATTGTTGCAGACTAATCAAAACCCTATCGGTGAGTGGCAAGTGACATTCTAATAATAATAAAGTACACAATAAATGTAATTCACTTGAATCATCCCAAAGCCATCCCCTCCACACCCCAAATTGTCTTCCATGAAACCAGTCCCTGGTGCCAAAAAGGTTGGGGACTGTTGTTCTAGTCCTTGGGACCGTGGGAAACTAAATTCCTGTTGTTTAAACCACCCAGCCTGTGACATTCTGTTACGGCAGCTCAAGCAGTCTAAGACATTTTGTTCTGTTTTGTTTTTTTGAAGTCAGAAAGTACCTTTTTAAAAAAATTATAATTTTTATTATGGTAAAATACACATAAGAAAGTTTACCATCTTAACCATTTTTAAGTGTA
Organism: Indri indri; assembly: GCA_004363605.1. Classification (NCBI taxonomy): domain Eukaryota; kingdom Metazoa; phylum Chordata; class Mammalia; order Primates; family Indriidae; genus Indri; species Indri indri. The sequence continues at coordinate 391,800 of RJWJ010000018.1, read as the reverse complement.
TAGTTTAGTGGTATTAAATACAGTCATAATGTTGTACAACCATCACTACCACCCATCTCATAATCCTGTTCATCTTGTAAAACTGCAACCCCTCACAACCACCATTCCACTTTGTATGATTTTTGACTGCTCTATCTCATATAAGTGAAACCATACAGTATTTTGTCCTTTTCTGACTGGTTTATTTCACTTACCATCATGTCCTCAAGGTTCAACCACGTTGTAGAATACGCCAGAATTTCCTTCCTTTTTAAGGTTGAATAATATTCCATTGTATGGATATACCACATTTTGCTCATCTATTCATCTGTTCATAGACACTCGAGTTGTTTCCACAATTCAGCAATTGTGAATAATGCTGCCATGAACGTGGGTGTACAGATACCTCTCTGAGACCCTGTTTTCAATTCTTTGGGAGGGAATACTCAGAAAGGGAATTGCTGCATCATATGGTAATTCTATTTTTATTGTTGTTAAGAACTGCCATCCTGTTTTTCACAGTGGTTAAACCCTTTTGCATTTCCACCAACAGTGTACAAGGGTTCTCATTTCTCCACAACCTCCCCACACTCATCTTTTGTTTTTTTGATACTAGTCATTTCGATGGGTGGCATTTTATTGTAGCTTTGATTTGTATTTCTCTAATGATGGGTGATGGAAGAGTATCATTTTGACATTGCCGGTAATTTTCTGTTATTTTTGGAGCATGCTTTCTTTGTTTGGGGAAATCAGCAGAATGTGCCCCTGGGTCACATAGGTGTAAAGCGATCCCGTGCCTCTTCTCACCCTAATGTCACCCCATTGCCATCAATGCAGATGCTTCATATGAGATGTGGGTTCTGTACATTCTTAGCAGGACTGAATCTTCCCAGGCTTGAAAGATGCTTGTCTGTCTAGCCTGTAAATTTGAATTTAGAGTGGACACGTCCTGAAAATTGTTTGCTTTTGGGAGATGGGTGAACCTCCTTGTTGTAGCATGGCTTGGCAAGAATCGGCCTCTATTGAGGGCCTTCTTGATGCCTTCACTCTATGCCATGCACTATGTTGGGCACTTTACAGGGACTCTCCCACTTAATTGGCATAAAACTCTTTTAAAGTGGGCATTATTATTTTCCTCATTTTATAGAGGAGAAGACTAAAACTTGGTGAAATTAAATAACTTATCGCATATCATATAACTAGTGGATTGCAGGGCTAAGATTCAAGCACAGCCTAATTTCAGAGTTTGAAACCACTGTCACACGTTAACACATATTCACACACACACTTGCCAGGGGAGAGATGCAGATTTAATCTTCCCTTAGCTGATGCTGGAGGAAAGATTCTAGAAGTGAGTAAGATTAGGTTTGGATATTGCAATTGAATGGGTCTCCTGGTGGCCCCATGGTGTGCTGGTTACCCTCCCTCTGCTCTTCTCTGCTCTGTTCTGTGCCCTGGGACACTGACCCTGTGGACTGCACCCCTTAGAGCCCCTTGATGGTTGGCTGCCAGGTGGATCCGACCCAGGGAGACAGTGGCAGGACATAAGAGTGGAGGGAGAGGGCAAATGGAAAACTCCCTCCACAACTTCAGCACCTGCCATGTGGCCTCTCCTTCACCTTCCTGCTCTCACCCAGTGCTGGTACCTTCCTTGTCTCTCTGGCCTCATGGGGTGGTAATGGCTTCCAACATTGGTAGTCTCTGAATATCTTTAATCTCTGGTTTGTTTCCGTAATCCTGTTCATCCATTTGTAGATGTTTCTTCATAAATTCTCTTCATTTGAACCACATGAGATGAATTCTGTGTCCTCCCAGAACCCTGAACGAGACACATGGTTTAAGTTGAGTCAAACAACCCAGACTTTGGCAAATGTACTGTTAAAAGTTGTGATTGTCTTCTTTGGGCTTGGGAGCAAGATCATAGTCAGTTATCCTGGAGCTTCAGAGATTGGGAGTCTTGGACTTCTTCCTCTCTGGAGCCAGGGAAGGTTTGAGATCTAGACTCTGAGAAAGAGGGCCACAGTCCCATTGGTGGGCAGTCGTCTGGACCCTGCAACAGGGTGACAGGTAGAGGGAGATACTAAGGATAGAAAAGGCTGGCAGTAAACTCATTGTGGAACATGATGGCCAATGGACTCAAACCATATCAGGCTTAGATTAGTTAATGATGGTCCAAAGATTGGGAAAAGAGACATGCTTTTCTTTTCAAATTAGTTCGTCAGGAGCTCATGATTTTGCCACCCTGCTCACCACCCCACCAAAAAACCCCTCCAAAACCAGATAACAAAGCAATGAAAAAGATACCCCAAACTTGAAGTTTAGCTAAAAATATATGTGTATATTTAGTTATGAGCTCTGTGGTTTGGGACATCAGTGTCTTCTGTTAAAATTTTTGCTCACAGTTGATAGCATGTGAATGCAAAAGAACAAGAGGAACTCTGCCCAAATGTATCCTCTGTAGTAGGCATGCCACTTTTTCTGCTTGCTCCACCTCTTTTCCTTTGGAACTCTTTCCCACACTCCAGATGATTTGTGGGTTCTGCCAATCAAGGGTTATCACTACCTCTGCCATGGGGGCAGGCATACAACCCAGTCTGACTGATAAGATTATTCTGAAACTGTGAGTGATCTAGGGGTAGACTCAAGGCTAATCAGAATCCTTTATTGATGAAGATATCGAGACAGGAGCTTTAAGAGCTGAGTAAGCTGGAAGCCATCTTGAGAAAGCTGGAAGCCATCTTGAGAAAGCTGGAGGCCATGTTGCCATCACAAGGAGAAAGTCTTTCAGACAGTAGAGCCAAGTAGAGTGAGAGATGGAATGAGACAGAATGTTCTCGGCTCTATTGTTTGGACTCCTGAAATCAGTTATGCCTGTGGTTCACCCTTTGGACATTCATTCATGTGAGCTAATGATTTCCCCATTTAAAAAGGAGCTAGTTGTGTTTCTGTTACTCTAAAGTGCAACTAATTCTCGACTAATTCTTTTACCCTTAAGAATAACTAAAGCCAATCAATACAAGATTGTATGTTGCCTTTCTCCCTAAAGCTTCAAAGAAGAGAGTTCTTGCTGTCTCACCCGTTTCAAAAGAGAAAGTCCTCCTCCTATAGATCTCTCTAAATCCCTCCCATGGCAATTTAACTAAACTTCCTTTGTTCTTTTTCCAGTGAATGTGCAAAATAGCTGGTTACCATATTCCATAGAGTAATCTTTATATACTCTACGGAAGACAATTGTCGACAATTAATGGGCTACCCCAAAGCAAGTTTCCTCCAGGCTAAGAATTCTAGTAACTTAAGTCTTTCTCAAAGATTTTTTTAGCATGCTTCTCTCTAAATTGTAGACCTTTGAATCTTCTCACTTGTTCTGGAAAGGTGGAGGGGGCCACCAGAAAGTTGTGTGGAAGGTCCTTATTGAAAAAAATTTGTATAGAAGGTCTTTATTCTTAAAAAAATTAAAAATTCTATTACTGAAATTTTAAGACTATAAAAATGTTGTTAAAGTGAAAAAGGCACAAAAAAATTCAGGCATAAAAAATACATATCTATATCTATAAACACATTTTTGGTTTAGTTTGAAATAGTTTAATAGCAGATGGTGATTTTCTGGGGATGCAGTCAGTGATTGGGTTTTGCCACCCCATCAATGTGTTGTCGGTGTGAAAAAGGATGTAAGAGCCTTTGATATATGGAAGTGGAGGCTCTATGGGGCTCATCATTGCCTGAATCTTCGTGCTCCCAGGCACTGTGGAAATTCGCATCTCGAGAATCAGGCCAAAAGGACTAGAATTTCTCGGAGTATGTCTCATGCCAGGAAGCTTTAATTGAAGAGGGGGAAGTATAGATTTCCTTAAAGAAAGACCTCTGTTAAAGATCTATTTTTGACCTCAATGAATATGCTATTACTTAAAAAGTCTTTTGGGTAAGACCCAAGAACTTACCATGAGATTGCCATCTTCTATGTTTAACCTGGGAACATGATACAAAATACTTTAAATAGAAAAGTTGTTAAGTTTGAAGAGAATTCTTCTCTTGGTAAAATAATGTTCAGAACAATTAACTTTCAATTTGCCATAATGACTTTTAAACACATATACGTTTTCAAACACCAAAATGACACTGTGCCCCAGGGGTCCTGGGGGTGGGGTTGAGGTGGGGGGCCTGGTTCCTCAGATGAACTGTCATTTCTGATATGCAGCAAGTCTTGAAGGCATATCCACCAATCGACTGTTTAACAAAACCTCAACTCCTCCTTCTCCCCATTTCCCCTCTTATCTAACTTCTAAGTATAATTCAATCATAGGTTTGAATTTAATTAAATTACCACCACTAGCTTAGAGAACAGTATCTATTCTCGGTTAGCTAAATTATTTGGAGGCGAATTGAACATTCAGAAAAGTGGCTCACATCCGTGTCTGCACATTAGCGTTACCTGGGTAGCTTTAAAAAAAATGCCAATATCCTGATTCCACACGCAGAGGTTTTGTTTTAATGGGGATGGGAAGGAAGGCAGCAGCTATTAGTATTTTTTAAAGATCTGCACAATTTTAACCTGCAGTCAAGGTTAAGAGTTACTGATTTAGAGACTGAACATAATCAAACCAAGAGTGTGAAAACAACTCACCAGGAAGAGGACGGTTTCACGGGAAGAGCACAGGATTCAGAGTTGAAGGTTTTAATCCTGTCTCTACTCTTTGTTCACTGTTTGGACTTGATCAAGTGCATGGCTTCTCTGTGCATCATTTCCTCATTGGTAAAATTGGGATAATTATGCTCATCTTGCAGGGTTATTTTGAGGGGGAAAAGCATCTAGCACATGGGGGAACCTCTATAGCAAGAGCTACTGTTAATGTGGCATTAACTCTTCCTGGAAAAACCATTTTCTCCCGTTTCCTGTATTTGCCCCTGCTGTGCCAATAGGAATCCAAATCTGCACTGTTCCTGGAGACACTGAATTTTCTGAATGAGCATAGATGGTCCTAAAGGCGACAGTGAGGTTGCAGAGTCTTGGGGTTGCAAACACCTGTTACTTCCATAGCTTTGCTGAGAACACCTGAAGCAGCATGGCTCAGTGCAATGAGAACACAGGTCTGAGTCCAGCTTTCTTACAAACTAACTGCGTTACTATCTCTGTTATTATGTAAAAGTTATTAACTAGCTCTGGCCCCTCCATTTCTCAATTGGTAAAATTGGATTAGACTCACTCAATTTTCTTTCAATAATAGGAGTCTATGAGCTTTGAAGAGCCTGTATGACCCCAACCAGACAAGCCTGCAAATATTTTTATCTGTCTACAGGAGAAACAGTGCCCAAGGAGCTTCTGCAATTAGCAAGTCCCATGAAGAGCGTGGATAATTTTTCTTCTGAAAAGCTAGTTCTTTTGCGATTAACAATGGGAAGGGGTTCCATCCTGACTTCTGGCTTGAGGAAAGAGTACATGAATCTCCTGATCAATCTTGATGGAAAATAAGGTCTTACGATTGATCTCAGGGTCAAAATGAGACCGCATCAGAGCCTCTGGGGAGATGGAGTTTGTGGTTGCCAGGAAAATCTTCTTTATTGAATCCACAGGACATAGAGAATAAATTGCTCATGCAAAATTTGGACTGAAATTGTCTGTACTGATTGCACCTTTAGAAGCTCTCTGGGCCAATAGTTTTCAGACTGAACATGCATCAGAATCACCAGCAGAAAGTATTAAAGCACAGGTGCCTGGACCCCATCCCCAGAGCTTCTGATTGAGTGGGTCTGGGATGGAGCCTGAGACTTGGCTTTTCTAACAAGTTCCCAGGTGACGCTGGTGATGTTGGTCCTGGGATTGCACTTTTGGAACCACTGGGTTTTACTCTACAAACATCTGGGTTACTACAAGTCACCTGGAACACCTGTTAAAAAATCTCAGGTCCCTCCAGTGGAGAATGTGGTTAAGGAAATTGATAACAAGGCCCAGTTTGTTCTTATTATCAGAGGCAGTGAGGAAATCCTGAGTCAGTCAACTACCCATCAATTGTGTTAGGATCACTTGGGGAAGCTTTTAAAAAATACTGATTCCTAAGACCGATTCCCAAGATTCCGATTCTGAAGAGTGGGGCTGAGAAAGTCTGCATTTTGGAAGCTTCTCAGATGATTCCGATGTATAAATAAGTTGCCTCATTTTGTAGGCAAGAGCCCTGGGGAGGGGAAGGCATTGCTCTGGGCTAGTGGCAGAAGCTGTGCTAGAATCCTCATGGCCTACATCCCTGTGCTTGGTCCACATTGCCATATTCCATCTTGTCTTGTCAGTCAGAGGCAATGATTATGTCAGCTGCCATTGACTTTCAGATGGAGGAGTCCAAGGAATTGGCTATTGCACTAAGTTCCAACACCAATTCTCTGACACCAGCTGGATGTGGTGGCTCACACCTATAATCCCAGCACTCTGGGGTGCTGAGGTGGGAGGGTCACTTGAGCTCAGGAGTTCAAGACCAGCCCAAGCAAGAGTGAGACCCGATCTCTACAAAAAATAGAAAAATTCCAGGTGTGGTGGCACGTGCCCATAGTCCCAGCTACTTAGAAGACTGCGGCAAGTGGATTGCTTGAGCCCAGGAGTTTGAGGTTGCAGTGAGCTATGATGATGCCACAGAACTCTAGCCAGGGTGACAGAGCGAGACTCTGTCTCAAAAATTACAAAAAAAATTTTCTGACACCAACTGGGAGAATTCAATTCAATTCTAACACTACCTGGCATTAGTGTCAGATCCCAACTGCAAGGGTGAGGACCCCAGCAAGACTGCCCTTACCCCCATGCCAGTCACAAATGGGGTCTCCGGGATACCTGCATTTCTGTCTAATTTGGCTACAAATTTGGAGCTTCCCACCAGACAACCCCTTCAAGTTTGGTAACTTGCTAGAATGCCTCACAGAACTGAGGAAAGAGTTATATACTGCCCATTACTGTCTTATTATAAAGGATACAAATGAACGGCCAGATGAAGAGATACACGGGTCAAGATGTGCAAGGGTCTTCAGCTTTGGGGTCTGTGGAAATCCACCACCCTCCTGGCACATAGATATGTTTGTTCACCAACCGGGAAGCTCTCCTAAGCTTCGGTATCCAGAGTTTTTACGTGGGTTTCATGACGTAGACATGATTGATTAAATCATAGGCCATGTAATCTGACTTAATCTATAGTTGCCCTCCCCTCCAACAGAGATTGGGGTAACGGCTGAAAACTCCACCCCTCCAGCCACATGCTTGGTCTGTCTAGCGTGGCTAGCGCCTCTCTTGAAACTATCTAGGGGGCCCGCCATGAGTCACCTCATTAGCCTGAACTTAGGTGTCGATGGAAAAAATCTCCTTATGAATAACAGAAGACATTCCTACCAGGAAATTCCAAGGCTATGTGCCAAGAACCAGGGACAAAGACTAGGTCTATTTTTTATGATATTGCTTGCACCTACCTTCTCCCAAACTCAGCTTCCCTTATAAAAACACAGCTCCTTAGGTTCCCACCTTCCTGTCGCTGGCCATTTATAAGGAATAGAGCAATTCAGCAGATCCAAATGCATATCGCACAGCTGCTCAGCTCATTACAAACCGTTCTCCTTGCCTTTGTAGAAACAGCCTCTGGGTTCCAATTCTGCTTAGACCCCTGAGCAATGTTATTTCTCTCTGGAAATGTATACGAGATTTGGCTTCTGGCCAGACAGGTCCCAGCTGTAACTTGCTCATTCCAAGTAATGCTGTTCAGAGACACAACTCAGTTAATAATACCTTTTGTTTATTGCATTACAACTTTCAAAATACTTTAACATTTCTGGTTTCGACCCCACAATGAACAACCCCTGTGAAATAGGCAGGGAAATGTAATAATAATTCCCCTATTTTTCATTTAGCAAACGTTGAGTGCTTGCCGTGGATGTGCTCAGCGCAATTCTAGCTGCTGAGACATAAAGAGGAACAAAATCTCGTCCCTCCTTTCATCAGATTGGGAAACCATTGCTCAGATAAATGGAGTGATTTGCTCAAAGCCAAGTAGGCCTTCTAGCTCTTTATTTTGTGCTTTTTCTACTACAGGGTGCCAGAAGCAGGAGCCTTTTAGTAGAAGAGTCTTAGGGCCAGGCTGAAAAAATGCAGGGCGTGTCAAGGAACCTGTCAAGGACATAGTGGCTTCTTCTGCAGGGTGCACGGGCCCAGTGTGGCCTTTCTCCTTGTGTTAGCTTCCTGTGGCTTTTGTAAAAAATGGCCACAAACTTGGCAGTTTAAAACAACAGAAATCTGGTCTCTCACACAGTTCTGGAGGCCAGAAGTCTGAAATTAGCATCATCGGGCTGAAATCGAGGCGTTAGCAGGGCTGCACCTTCTCCAGAGGCTCCAGGGGAGAATCTGTCCTTTGCATCTCCCAGCGTCCGGGGGCTGCCAGCACTCCCCGGCTCGTGGCCACATCACTCTAATCTTCAAGGCCAACATCTTAGGATCTTTTCCTGTTCTACTTTCACGCCACGTTCGTGTGCGTGTGTGTGTGTGTGTGTGTGTGTGTGTGTGTGTAAATTTCCCTCTGCCTCTTTGTTACAAGGACACTTCTGTGGCATTTAGAGCCCATCTGGATAATCAAAGACTTTTCCAAACAAGATAACATTTACAAGTTCCAGGGAGCATTGGGGGTTATGCTTGAACCTAGTACACTCCTGCAAACCAAGGCACACTTGGAGAGGTCATAAATCTTTATCTTTGAATCTCCGGAAGAACTCCATTCAGAGGCTAGAACACTGGATTTGGAAGTGACTGTGGAAAATCCAGTGCAAGGCAGGCCAGAGAGGGAAGGGCCTATTGTGGGTTACTTGTGCAGAGCTAATGGCCATGGGAGGATTTGGCCTCCAGTTTTCTAGTCTAGTGCTGTTTTTGCAAAGTTTCCCACTGAGATCGGGAATGGGCACGTCTCTTACATACGGGTCCCCTACACTCTGCTTTCTCCCCACCTCCTGAGTCTCTCTCCAAAGACCTGTCCTGACCCCTGTGTGAGAGGGCAGGGGGATGGAGGGTGGGCAGGAGGTTCCAGTCTGGTCTGGGGCCGAAGAGGGCAGAGTGTGGGCACTATCCATCTGGCAGTGGGGAAGACCTTTGGTCTGGTCCCAGTGAAACCACTGCCAATCATTCCTTTCCCTCACCCTCTAGGAAGAACTGAAATAGACATTCCCCAGGGGAACTGGTTCACAGCCTCCCCTCCTAATCCCAGGCTGCCAAGGCTGATAAGAGGCCAGAGCAAAGGCATTGCCACATCTCTTTAGAGCCAGGCTGCAAGGCAGGGCCCTGGGAATGCAGAAATGGAGGAGCCTTTGAAGTGCAAATTCAGAACTGCTGAAGGCTCTTGGTTCTTTAAAAGGAGATTTCCTCCTGGACACTGGTTAGATGGAAACTCTGAAAGTTTCATATTACACAGCATAAAAGCCAAATACCAGCAGTGGGCTAGCCCGAGAGGACAAACACATCTGAAAGAAACATCATCGACTTCCCCAAATTGGCTCCCCCTACCCAGATGGCTGCTAGCAGCCTGGCTGTTCTCTGTCTCCCAGGCTGGAAGCTTCCATTCCCAATGGAGGACAATGATATTGCTGAATGTACTTAACACCACTGAAAAAATGGTTAAAATGTTACGGGTAAATTATATGTTGTGTATGTCTTACCACCATTTTTTGAAAAAGGAAGTGGGTTGGCTTATCCATAGACAAATCCAATCATAAGGAGGAAGGTAATTCGACACTTGCCACCACGCTGCTTTTTGATTTCAAATGCCACACTGAACAAATGGCCGTCTGTCCCTTCTGCAGGGTTGACTTGTCTTAGTAGCAGTGACAGAGCTGCCTCTTGTTGTAGAGATCATACGGGTGCTTGTGGGGGTTCTAATTCTGGGGCATTTGAGAGCAAACAGAGCTCCCATAACTCCAAACATTTCGATACTGTTCAGAAAGGCTTGAAACCCTTTTATCCTCCCAAAAATGGATAGAAAAGAATTTGTTTCTGACGTAGGCCATCCTACTTTTCCTGTGGAAATAATAAATACTTCATCCCATTTAGTGTAGTTATTCAATAAATTTTTTGTATGTCAACTTCTCTTTTGACTTTTCTTTTCTCAGCTGGATTCTTTGGAGCTGAACTAGGTAAGAGCTTTTGAGTTTCTGGCCCACCGTCACTCCCTTCTGCTGTATTCGGGCCTGGGAATGTTTTCACCCCCCCAGAGACTAGTAGAATCTTGAGGTTCGAAGAGGCCGGAAATGTTCTCTTGTCTGACTTCCTGTGCAGTGTCTGTCGAATGGTCAGTCTTTGAACAGACGCCTCTGTAGCGTAGTGGTTCCTATCTTTGACAAAGTCCCACCCTGTGACCATCACTCACCCTATCTCCTCAAAGAGCCCCTCAGACATAAACACATGCCCAGACATAAATTCAGTTTCAGATACAAATACATTTTTAAAGCATCCTCCACCAATCTCTATTTCCGTGTTGGATTTAGATTGGGTTATTTGCATCTTCCAGGGAGACTTTGCACGTTCAGATCAATTCACATTTTCTACTTGTAATTTCTGGCTGGAACTTACATATGGAAGCTGAGTCACCTCCGTCTCTCCTGGAGTCTGAGCTGGCTGCTACCAAGACCTTCCTCATCATGCAAACTCATTCACATGAATACCAAAAGCAACACTTGACGGTTGCAAAGATTTCCATCTTCACAGGTCATGAAATGCACCTGTGTTGGGATACTTTTTGTTTACCACCTACACTAAGGATTTACAACTGCCTAAGTGTTATATTTCCAATGACTATGTTCTGAACGCAAGCCTCCTGCCCGAGGCAAGGACAACTTCTTTATTCACATTGAAAATGACAGCAGGTAAAAGGGCAAGAATTAAAAAAAAAAAAAAATCCCACTTTTAGTATATTCAGAATGAAAATCTTATATTAAAATAAGACCTTGAACGTGTTCCCTTTCACTGTTCATTTGGGAAGATATTTCAGAGATGGTATAGACACCTTGAAATGTTGCCTGGTCTGAAATCTTTTATCTGCAGCTTTAGAAGAACAAAGGGTATAACATATGGAAAGGAGAAACCAGCAAGAAAAAGGCACAGTTAAGGACGGGTACAGGAATGCAAATTATGATTTTAGCCTTGAAATATTTCTGGTCGGTTTCTACCCAAGGAGGACCATATTTAGGTATGGGATGGAGATATGGGGCAATTTAAGGGAAGAGGTGATGCCCTGAGAGCAATGTGGAACAGCAAGCTTTGCACATCCCAGGTTTTTACCAAAGCCACACTTTTTAAAAGAAATGAGGAAGAGGAATTTTCATTTTTACAAAGTCATGGTTAGTATGATTTGAATTGTGTTACCCCCAAATTCATATATCGAAGGCTTAACCCACAGTATCTCAGAATGTGACCTTATTTGGAGATAGGGTCATTGCAAATGTAATTAATTAAGATGATACTGAAGTTAAGTCATACCGGAAGAGGGGGAGCCCCTCATCCGACATCACTGGTGTGCTCATAAGTGGGAAATTTAGACACAGAGCCAGGCGTGGGTAGCCGGTGCAGCCTGTATGAGGGAAATTGATGCTTCCCTCACAGCCTTGAGAAGGAACCAACCCCATCGACACCTTGATCTTGGACATCTACCCTCTAGAACTCTGAGAAAATAAAGTTCTGTTGTTTAAGCCACCCAGTTTGTGGTCCTTCGCTATGGAAGCCCTAGCAAACTCATACAGTGGTCAAACTGGAAGCATTTAGTGCAGTGTTTTCTTTTTGAGAAGTCATAGAAGCTGTAATACCTAAAGGTACAGTTTTATTTTCAAAACGTTTATGACTAGAAATGGTTTTTAATATCTTGATTTCAAATTTATGGCTCATATACACTCCTCATGTACACATGTAGATTTTTGTATAATTCACTGAGTCTCATTCTACTCCTGCTTCCTAATGTTTGGAAGTCCTGTACTCAGACCTTGAAAACGTCTCCAAAGACTTAAGGGTCTTGACATCTCAGTTCTATCGCCTTAAAATACATATCCAAGAGTCCTTATGACATGTCACCTTTGACCTCTGTATCTTTTTCACATGTCTACATTTATTAAAGGGCTTGTTACACACCTCCTTGGTTTCTAAAAGGCTGCATGTCTGGAGTTATAACAGAAAGGTCCATGGTTACTTCCATAGGTAGCTGGATGTGGCTTCTTCGCTTTGCTGGAAAGGGTCTAGTGCAATTCTGGGGACTCTAGTGAGGTGCCCAGCAATAGACACCTTGCTCTTTTCTGTTTACCTATCGTATTTGCCTTTAGGGGCGACATGGATGATCTGTGTCTGTTGACACATCTCTAAGTCTCAAATTGCAACTGCATTCTAGCATTGGATGGTTTGGCATTTTACCCTTACAATGTGACTCTATACACCTTTGAAGTATCATTTTTTCCCCAAATTATTTTGACGTTGAGCAAATTCAAACTGTCACATTTATTAGTTTGTATTTCTCTGTAGATACATAGTCACTAAATTGGCAATTTGCAGGTGAATAGAGTTGTTCTTATTATCCATCTGGTAATCCATACTTCTTGACTATTTGGGTTGTGTGGACTGGAGTTTTCTGTGGTTAAGACATGGGTGACACGGCAAAGCGGAAAGCGTACTGCACTGGATGTCATATAGCAACACTCTAGAAAGTTCTTCCAATGACAGGCACTTTCCTTCTGTTCTCCGTCTCTCTTGCACGGCAAATGAACAACCTGTCCAAGAACAAGCCCGGTCTGTCCCACCCCTCCCAGCTCCTCACACCTGTGGACCATTCCCCTCACCTTTATTCTTGGGCTGACGTTATCACCATGTAGATTAACTTAGCCTCTCCTGGGTTTTCTCAGATGTCATTTCTACTCCTATATAGATCAGCAGTCTTCAAATACTTTTGATATCCAATCCATAAAAACTGACAAGCAGAGAAAGAGAGAAAGTTTAAAAATATTCATATACTACTGATGTATGTATCTTGTCCATTATAAGACACACACGGAAGAAATTTTTAAAATTTGAGACAAAGGTCATATATACACCTCAGAATATATATGCTTGTTTTAAAGTAATTTGTTATTTATTGACAAGATGACAAAACTTTGCTCTCACTATGAAACTTGTCAATAATAATTTTTAGTGACGGTGGTTTGACTGAGTATGCTTCATGATTTTAGACTATATTGGTTTAACACTTGTGATACAGTGATTCCAAGTTCAGGGTTTTTTTTCTCTCTCTCTTTCCCTCCCTTCCTTCCTTTCGTCCTTTCTCTCTCTCTCTCTCTCTCTCTCTCTCTCTCTCTCTCACTTTCTTTCTTGACTTTTTTGCTTATTGCAGCTGAGAAGTTCTCTCACAAAGATGCTCCAAACCAGATGGAACAAATACCCCGTCAGATGCTCATTTTCATTCCACTCCATGGATTATGCATAGGTTTCTGTTTAAATTCTCCTGGTAAATTTCATTTCCTTTGATGTCAATAAGCTGCTCTTCTTTTTTTTTTTTTTTTGAGACAGAGTCTCACTCTCTTGCCTGGGGTGAGTGCCATGGCGTCAGCCTAGCTCACAGCAACCTCAAACTCCTGCCTCCAGCAATTCTACTGTCTCAGCCTCCCGAGTAGCTGGGACTACAGGCATGTGCCACCATGCCCGGCTAATTTGTTCTATATATATTTTTAGCTGTCCAATTAATTTTCTTTCTATTTTTGGTAGAGACGGGGTCTCGCTCTTGCTCAGGCTGGTCTCGAACTCCTGAGCTCAGAACGATCCGCCCGCCTCAGCCTCCCAGAGTGCTAGGATTACAGGCGTGAGCCACCGCGCCCGGCCATAAGCTGCTCTTCTTAACGGGTCACAAGGTACAGTAGTCCTGCTTAGACACGGGGGTTATGTTCCAAGACCCCAGTGAATGCCTAAAGCCTCAACGAGCACCGAACTCTGTATACTACTAATACGTTTTTCCCTATACATACACACCCATGATGAAGTTTAATTTCTAAATTAGGCACAACAAGAGATTAACAAAAATAACTAATAGAATGGAACATTTATAACAATGCGCTATAATAAAAGTTATGTGAATGTGGTCCCTTTCTCTCTTTCTCTCGCTCTCTCTCTCAAAATTCTTATTGTGCTGTACCGCAGGTAGCTGAAACCACAAGAAGCAAAATCACAGATAAGGAAGGAGACTACTGTATTTCATTTTGGTACTTTTAACAAATACGTCCAAAACTCACTAAAGCTCTGCTTAGAAGAATTTTTAACAGATTTTGTGACAGTTTTTCTTTAAGTGTAGTGATAGTGAATTTTTGTAAGTGACACACAGATTTTTTAACATAAAAAAATCACATAAACATGGAAATGTTTCCAAATATCCATTTTCAAATTGTTCTTTTCATAGCATATATTTCTTCAAAAAGCACTTTCTTACAGATTAGGTAAACTCTTTTTAAAATCTGATAGTCATCTCTGATTTTTAAAAATAACACATGATGTAGGCAGACAAAGAGTCCACCAGGTAAATAGGATAAATGTCAGATTTTCCATTTTCTTGATGTTCTTTTGTGTTTGCATTATTATTACCTTCAGTGGGCTATTTGGGTTGTTGAGACATTTCTGCATCAGAGTTTTCGGTACTGAAGACATAGGCAATTCCTTGAAGGAATTGTTTTAAGCCACTTGTTCATTTTTGTGAGGGTTAGTTTAATCTAGATAACATGCCCCATAAGTCTACTTAACCAGGGCTATGTCCCCTGAAATATCTTCCAATAACCTGATAGCTCATGGGTAAGTGAGGACTGCCATCGTATGTCTTGATCAAAGAACCTCCACTCTTCAGTTACTAGGAATATTACAGGAGTCCCATGACCACGTTTGGGACATATAGACTAAGTGAGGGTGCCAATTTCAATGTATCTATTAATACTAGTTTGGTTAAACTTCTGCGTTTTTGATTGAATTAAATATGAGTGGAAGTTTTAACATTTTCTCTTGCACCCCCGTGAATCAATGCTGGACACGTTGTTTTGGAGATCCAGATCTAAGGTGGTTGAAAGAGCTATGAAATCCTTTAAAACTTAAAAAAAATTATTAATTTTTTAAAAAATTGACAAATAAAAATGTATTTACTTATGGTGTGCAACACGATGTTTTGAAATATGTTCACATTGTGGAAGGGCTATATCAAGATAATTACCATATGCACCACCTTGCATAAGTCCTTTCCTACTTTTTATTAGATTCTGCCATATTGCTTGCAATAGTTTTGGGAAACACACGATGATATGGAACACCATTGTATAGTCAAAGAAACTCTCAGTAAAGCATCCAGGTCACTTCCAGGAGTGTGGATTACTGGGACCATCTCTTGTTACGTTACCTCCAATTGTTAAGTGAGTCTTTGCTCCATTTTCATAAAGTTGAGCTGTCCTTTTATAATGGCTCCTGTGGGACTTCCAAACATAAGCCAGAATATCCCATAGCAAAAAAACTGGTAAGTCTATCAGTCATTTGTTAGGATTTCTTTTTGGTCAATTATTAATAAAAAACAGCTGTCAAAAGCACCACTTTGCAGGGCTCATAAAGGTAATGTTCAAACTGTCTCTAATGATTCCTCCATCATGATTAAGCCAAACAAAACAAAACAAACAAAAAAAAACTTCCTATTTTCCAGAGTCCCGGGTATATCATAAATGCTGCTGAGGTTCCAACAAGTTTTGTTCTTCAATACAAGAAGAACCACATTTGGAAATGATTAATACCGTTTATTTTTTAATACACACACACCCCTAGATTGGTTTGTTTCTGAGTGATGTGCAAGGGAATAAAAAAATCATTTGATAAATATATGTGCTAGTGTGACCGGGTAGAAGTCAGCAGTTTCAGACACTTCGTATAATGTTAATTGCAAGTAACAGGCTCCCAACTGCAATGACTTAAAAAGTGATGTTGTAGAAGAAAGTGAGGTCCCAGAATCTCCCTGTTGCAGTGTTAGACAGTGAGATTGTTCAAAATCTGATTATTCTCAGGTCCCTCCTGTAGGATTCCAATACAATAGAGCCAAAACAGGGACTTCTCAGGTGATTCTTACGGACACTGGAGTTTGAGAACCATTGATCTTGGCTGTGTGTCAACAGAGATAACGGTATGAACTTAAGTGTGTACATACTGCAGGTCTGTGGCACCAGAAACAACTACTTATTTCTTCTAGATCCATTCACAGCTTCTGCTCATGTCCTAATGGCTTTGAGAGTGGGCCATTATTACAGCAATGACCCTGTTTCTGCCAGACTCTTAACCACCACCATCCTGACCCACCACCTGCGTCACATCTCATTAGGTTCTGTGGATGAGGCATGGCGCCTGTCACAGGCTGACTCACACAGGGGCAGGAACTTGGCAGGACAGGCTGAGCCAAAGCAAAAAACAGAAATGAACCGAGATACAACCTTTCTAGAAAATGCTCTCAAACAAAACCAGCTCTGTGGAGTGTCTTCTCAGCTGCAAAGTGAGAGAGGACTACAGAGCAAGCTTGGCTACTGATGGAGGGGAAGCCTGACGGGTCTGGGGCTGGGATGGCAGAACAACCGGGACAGAGATAGTTGACATGCATTTGCCAGAGAACACTAATCCTACCCAATGCTCCAGGAATAAAGGGTTTCATGGTTAAAATCCTTTCTTAGATATTCCCAAGTCTTTTTTTAAAAAACTCTTTATCTTGAAATAGCCTGGCATGGTGGTGCACACCAGCAATCTCAGCTACTCTTGGGAGACCAAGGTGGGAGGCTCACTCGAGGCCAGAAGTTTGATACCAGCCTGGACAACCTAGTGAGACCCCAACTCTTAAAAAAAAAAAGAAAAGAAAAAAACTTTTTATTTTGAAATAATCACAGATTTGTAGGAAGTTGCGAAGTAGTACAGATAGTCTCGTGTATCCTTCACCCAACTTCCCCCATGGGGACATTTTATTTAGCTGTAGCACAATATCAACTAGGAAATTGACCTTGGTACAGTGCTGTTAATTTGACCATGGGCCTCATCGAGTTTTTATGAGTTTTACATGAATTCATTTGTGTGTGTGTGTCTCTACAGTTCTATGCAATTTTATCCCATATGTAGATTTGTGCAGCCACATCACCATAAAGGGTACCACTCCTTTGTATTTGCACGCTCGCCTCCATCCCTGTCCTCTGGAAACTGATATCTGTTCTTCATTCATTTCAAGGATGTTATATAGATGGAATCACACAGTATGTAACCTTTTGAGATTGACAATTTTTTTAATGAGCATGAAGCCCTTAAGATTGGTGCAGGTTGTCACATTGTCACATGTATCAACAGTTTGTTCCTTTAATTGGTAAGCAGTAGCTCATGGTATGACTGTATCATAGTTAGTTTAACCATTCACCATTGAAGGACATTTGGGTTGGTCCCAGTTTGGGGCTATTATATGTAAGGATGTTATGAACATTTGTGTACAAGTTTTTGTATGAACTCAAGTTTTCATTTCTCCAGGATAAATGCCCAAGAATATAATTGCTTGGTTGTATGGCAGTTGCATATTTAGTTTTATAAGAGACAGCCAAGGTACCATTGTACATTTTCCCCATTGATATATGAGAAATCCAGTTTCTCTGCATCTTCACTTGCATCATCACTGTTCTTAGCTGTTCTAACAGGTGTGTAGTGATGTCTCACTGTAATTTTAATTTGCATTTCCCTAATGGCTAATGATGTCAAATATCTTTTCATGTTCTTATTTTCATCCCTATCTCCTCCTTGGTAAAATGTCTATTTGTGATTTTTTTCCTATTTTATAACTAGATTGTTTAGGGTTTTTTTGTAACTGTTGAGTTTTAAGGGTTCTTTATATATTCTTGATTTTAGTCCTTTGTCAGATAGGTGGTTTGCAAATATTTTCTCCCAGGCTGTAGGTTGTCTTTTTGTTTGCTTAACTGTGTTTTTCACAACACAAAAAACTTTCACTTTGATGAACTCCAATTTTTTTTTTTTATGGATTTCATTTTGGTGTCATGTCTAATAACCTTTTATCCAGCCCTCGGTCCTGAAGATTTTCAGTTATGTTTTCTTCTAAAAGTTTTATAGCTTTACTTCTACATTTAAATCCATGATCCATTTTGAGTGAATTTCTATATAAGGCATGAGATTTAGGTCAAGGTTCATTCCCAATGCTTTTGCACATATTAAGAGCTAATTAAAGTTCCATAATCAAAGAAATTTATTTTTCAGTTTTACCAGAGTTTATGAAACTTGGCCATCTACTCACATAACAAGTATTTATTAGGAACTTTCTGTGTACAAGGCACAGGGTTGGATACTGAGAATATAGGCAGAACCTCTGTTCTTTATGAACTGTTTTATTTTATTTCATTATTCCTTTGCACACACCTATTATTTGTTTGCACAACACCATCAGGACTATATTTTGTGGAAATCCTTTAGGAAATTCTGCTTGAGACAGCAGACAGACTGAGAGGCTGAGTCAGATGGCCGTGGAAGAAAGAGGCAACGTCAGAGCAGTGCACAGGCAACAGCCCCATCTCTCAGAAACCTGGACTCAAAGCCAGAAGGGGACAAAGAGAGCGCTGGAGCTGGAGAGAGAAGGCCAAGGATAAGATTACATGTCCAGGTGGAAAGCAGTTGTCGGTGCCCGGCTCACTTTTTTGAAGATCTGGGGTGCCTTTTTCTTTTCTTGCTTGCCAGGCAGCTCAATGTTAGTGTCTGGCAGGATCCAGCTAGGTTTACACACACACTGACATGTTTCTTTTTCTTCAAAAACATTCTTAACACAGGGGAACTTCAACATGGATGCCTGTGTTAAAGATGCTGCTGATGTTGCTGGTTCTTGCTCTGCTTACACCAAGAAAACTAATATCCCTATCACAGTACTCCTTCCAATGCAGAGAGCATTTCCAATGCACTGCAGCTTTTGGTATTTTCTCACTATGATTTTGCCTGTCCTTTTGTTTAAGGCATGGGCATTTGTCCAGGGGCTGACCTGAAGTGCTGTATCCATTACTGAGTCACCTCCCTCTCTGACCTTGACTCATGATCTAAGAACAGGTGTGTCCCTGTTCGTCTCCCTGAGATGCATCAATGCCTCTTGCAAATAGATCTCCTTTGGACCCTGCCACTTAGAAATACCCTTACTTATCTGAATTATAGTTCAAGTTCAGGCCATTAACAAAAGAACAGATTGTTCCCAATTTACAAGCAGGTAAATTCTAAAAGTTGGCAAGCCAGTCATTTAGAGTTTGGGCCTCATATCCCATAGCTACAAAATTATACATCATGGCAAAGTTCCCAGGCCAGCCCACAAAAGCCTACTTATCCAAAATGTAGCTGAATTGAGGTAATAAGGCTCTGTAGCCTAACCACACTCAGCAGTGCGTTACCATTGGAATGCATGTCTTGTACCAACTGGGAAGCCAAGAAGGCAGAGTGAAATTAACCTCTCACTGAAATCTATCTTGTTCTTGGGATTTTACAGCCAGGTACCAGTAAACCAGGCCACAAAGAATGGAGAAATCTTGGATGTAGATGCTCATGGAATTATTAATCAAATCCTGGGATCTTCCAAAGGAATGCATACAATTATATTTTAGTTCTATGGAAGCGGAGCCTCAATTTAATATCATCTACTAAAGCACTCAACATCTATCTTTTGGGGATCAAGTCAAAGATCCTAAATCAGTGTTCACTTTGGCCACACATCCACTAACATTGGAACGATACAGAGAAGATTAGCATGTCCCGCTGTACAAAGATGGCACACCAATTTGTGAAGTGTTCCGTATTTTTATTGCATGCACACACTCACATGTGGGAGCTAAGAGGAGTGGATCTCATGGAGGTAGCGAGCAGAATGACAGACATCAGAGGGTGGGAAACATGTGGGTGTGGGAAAGATGAAGACGGATTGGTCGATGGGTACAAATGCACAGTTAGAAGGAACAGGATCCAATGTTCGATAGCAGAGTAGAGTGACTGTCATTAACAAGGTGTTGCATATTTCAACAGAGCTAGAAGAGAGGACTTGAAGTGTTCCCAACACACTGAAGTGGTAAATGCTTGAGGTGATGGATACCCCAAATATCCTGACTTGGTCATTTTACACATTTTATGCATGTAACAAAATACCGCACGTATCCCATACCTATGTACAAATATTATGTATCAAAAAAGTCCTAAATCGAGAGTGGATGAAGGAACCCCTGGGGCCCAGCGATGAGCCTTGGACAGGCAGAAACGCAGTTGGGGCTTGGCAGGGGCAGTGAAATGTCGGCCACCTGGTTTGGGAAGCACTTTTGATTAATTTTGATTATAATGACATTGTGTTCTCTGTTCCGAAAAGATGGCTTTCTCTTCTCTGTTTATCCACTACCCTTCTCTGTGCTGAGGTTTTCTTATCTCACACTGATCAGAACAGGCTGTTAAATAATATGAGGGGAAAAAATTAGAGAGAGATTGTCTTTAAAAGTGACCAGAGGACAAGAAGATTCTGGACCAAAGGGGAAGAGGAGTGCGTTGAGCACCTAGTATGTGCCAGCCACTGTGCTATGTCCTCTCACAGTATGTCTTCACCCATTCTCATCAGAAACACAGGAAACGGTTATTTTACCTATTTAATTGATGGAGATGGAAGCCTGATGGGTTATGTTAGACCAAGAACCTAAGTAAAGGGCACTGTGTTTGCAGCCCCTGACTCCAGAGTGACACTCTTTCCGCGACCACTCAGCACCTGCCACCACTGAAATAGGACATTTCTGCTGCTCTAGAAACAAAAACATTTTATTCACTGTTTTTTCAGCCAGAAAAAAAAAAATTATTCAGAAAGCAAGGATGACCCCATTTCTTCTTAACTCTATTTGCTAACGAGGAGATAGAAGTACATAGCAGATCTGGCATCAGCCAAGCAGTGCCAGCCACACTGGATTAGAAGGGCACCGTTTGCACGCAGCCCTGATGGACGCTGAGTTCTGTGAAACGGACCCCGAGCCAGCCACCACTCATGGGGAAGAAGCTCATGAGACTTTATGTGGGGCTCGGCTCCGTGCCCTAAAGAAGGGAACATTATGGGCACGATTTTGATAGCAGATAGAGAAAAACCAAATGCCCTGTGCTGTCGAGAACGTGTTCAAGTTTTTAAATTACAAAATGGGAGCTGTCACATCCACTCTGATGGCACCACAATTAAATCTAACCACAAAGTCCTATCACAGCCAAAACACGGATAAGAGGTGCGTTTCTAGGTAGAAGATACACACGCACAAAACCGAATTTCGTTGCAGTTCAGTCTCTGATCGCAGCTCCTCCCGGCTCCTGCTCCCGGTGCCGCGTTACTGTCTCCCCCTAGTGGGAAGCAGGGACACTTCAGCACCAGTGCTCTGACTCAACAATGAAGTCTCAGGGTTTCCGTTTTTTAAGTTTCTTTAGTTGATGCTGAGCAAAAACTGGAGCCCGAACCAGTGGATTTTTATGAAATGCAGGCAACAGTAGAACTTTTCACCCTCCTCCCATATTAATATTTATGCTCAGGAAATCCTGATAGAACACTCACCCTGAAAGCACAAGTATGTCTGAACGGTCCCATTCATTCCTGCGTTCATATCAAGTCTCTCTCGGTCCCTTACCTCCAAGGGGACCCCACAACAAAATGCACCCCAGGTTGTGGTAAAGACAGTCCATGGTGTGCACGATTGGAAGAGCTCTTCTGATGCCTGCTAACACCTGACTTAGTTGGGTAGAAGTCCGGTTTGGCATCTGCACTTGCTTTCTGCCTTAGGGTTAGTCTTTGCTGGCACTCAAAGGGCTGATGACGAGATCTGTCAAGTGACATTTTCATGCCTCCCTCCATTTTATTTTAATAACAGGTGAGCAACCTGAACCAAATATGTGGAAACCACTCGCTCCAATCACAGAAGAAGGCTGAGCATAGGACTACTGCCCAGAGGAATGGGTATGTAGCAATCCTTGTGCTACAGATCTCAGCGCAGGTAGACCCTTTGCATTCAAAGGCAGTGGAGCTTTCGATATTAGAGAACAGGGAAATTACCAAGAAAAGGGCATTTCAGTAATGGTCGAAGCTCTTCTGGGGAGCATTTATCCACATGCATGTGTTGGCATCAGGGCATAGATTGCAAAGGAAGTCATCACTCAGAGATCTGATACAGTATCCAGCTCCCACAGAAAGAAAATCTCTCGTGTTGCATAGATTTGTGCGATATCAATATTTCTTGAAAGAAAGGAACAATGAAAGTTGGTAGCATTAGTTTTTAGGAACTGAATTTTGAGAATTTGCAGATTTAGAAGTTGAGCATCCTGACACTGGCACAGTATGGATGCGGAAGGAGGCAACCAGCTTGGGGAAACTTGCGAAGAGGATGTGAGGGCTGGAAGCAGAGAAGGACGACTCAGGAAGAGAGGCCTGGGCTGAGGCCGGGACTACGAGACCCATACTTGGCTCTGCCAATGGGGGCTTCCCGGGACCTGGGGGGCAGGATTAGCCCCAGACCTCACTGCACCCAAATGTCTCCTTACTGCTAGGGAGACGAGAGGGGAGGGCGGGGAAGGCCTGGGCAAGCCTGGCTAGGGAAGGCTCCTAGGGTCCTTGTGGCAGACACGAATCCTGCCCACACCTGAGAGTCTGGAAGGCATGCAGAGATAAGAAGCTAAGGTCAGTGATCAGAAAAGAGCATATGAAGGAATCTAGAAGGGGATACAAAAAATTGTGGTGTTGAGCTAGAGATTAGAGCCTGGGCCCAGCGGTTCTGGAGGATGAAGGGGCAGCCGGCACTGGCTGACCACATAGACCCAGCGTTATAGCTAGTGACAGCTCCGGTGTGCCAGCTGCAGCCCAGCTCAGGGCTCAGGGGAGGCTGGCTGCATTTAAAGGGCCCAGGCCCTTCTAAAAGTTACACCCCTAACCCTTGGTGGTGGTGGTCAAACCTCCCTCCAGGAGTGGCGAGAGCGGTGCGTCTAAACCAGTCCTGGCACTGGTCCTGGTCGTAATGAAAGTGTTTACATGTGCTCTTATATTAAACCACTACAGAGGTTACCAGGAGTGTTGGTTTCTTTCTTTCCTTCCTTCCTTCCTTCCTTCCTTCCTTCCTTCCTTCCTTCCTTCCTTCCTTCCTTCTTTCCTTCCTTCCTTTCTCCGCGCTGTCTCCCTAAAGCTTTGAGCGATGGAGACCTTTCAAATACTGTAAGAGAAGGTACGTGAATTTGGGTTGGCCCAACAGGTTTTGTGATTTCTGTTTTGTTGAGCTGCCAAGGATTTGTTGATTGGTTTGGTTGGGTGGCAGAGTTATTAGTTAACCCGACCTAAGAAGAGGAGAGAGCTGTGTAAAACCCACCTGGTGCTAGTTGTTAGCAGCAAACCCTGGAGAGGCTCCCAGCCTTCTCCAGTGGGAGAGGTAGGTCTCTCTACTTCTTCGCATACAGGAGAAGGGGACGAGTTTATAAGCTCCTAGAGGGCAAGGGATCATGTGATACAATCCTTTGTGTCCAATATGCCATTGTCTTATGCAGTAGCTACCAGCCCCACGTGGTTATTAAGCTCTTCAAAAGGGGCTACTCTGAATTGAGATGTGCTGAATTTTGAAGATTTAACATGAAAAAAAACATAATGTACAACATCTCCTCAGTAGACTCTTATATTAATTACACATTAGCATAATGATATTCTGGTGAAGTGAAATATATTATTAAAATTGGTTTCTTCTGTTTTTCTTTTACTTTTTGTAATATGGCTACCAAAAAATTTAAAACTCCCTAGGAGGCATTGCATTTCTGATAGGTGGCACTGTTTTATACCTTCTCTGGTGGCAAATCCAAAACATGGACCTTATATAATTTGGATAATAAATCCCCTTTAGTTACAAGTGAGCCCACTCTTACACAAGAAATCAACTCATCTCAGAGCCTTTGAGATCCCAACCCAATTAAAAGCTGACCTCTGTCTCTTCTTTTCACAGCCAGTTAGGAAAGAAATTACTCAGAGGAAGATCTTAATGTATTCTATCAACTGAAATTCTTGTCTCCAAAGTCCAGACTGACTTTCAACCCATTCTCTGAAATTTGACAACCCAGCTGGTTGCGGCTCATCTAAAGGAGACAAGAATCTCTCTGGAAAGATCGGGGCACGGACACAGTCTCTGGGTGTCTCTAACTTCTGGCCTTTTCCTTCAAAAGGCCAGTTTCAATCTCAAAACCCAGAGGTCATGAACTAGAACCACTTCTCTTCCGTGTGCCCTCAGGGGCCTGATCAGCCTGCGTGAGTCAGAGTTGTGGGTTGCAGTTCCAGCTGTTGTTCTTTCTTGGCTCCTATGAAGATTTTTTTTCTTCCTGCATCACTTCGTGCCTGGCTGGGATTGAATGGAAGACTTACACCATCAGCGGATTGGCTCTCCACACCTCACAAAGCGACTCACACACTTCCTCCCCGTCATGGCGGACACCAGGTCTAATTTCCAAAGTCGGTGGTGTTTTAAGAATCGGCATGAGTCTCTCTCCCAGGCCTGGGGAGAATGAACTGTTTGCCCAAGAGGATTCAGCAGAGCATGGAGACTTTTTAATGACTTCAGTGCTAATCTCTTGCTGGTGCAGGCCTTGCCAGCCACCAGCAGGCATGGCCGGGTTTCTTATGACCGATGTCACGAATCTGTTCCACTCCAGGGGTGTCAGAGTTCTTTTCTTCACTGCCGTCTTCACTTCCCTTCACAATCTCCATTTTTATTCTTCTAAAGAGCATAACCCGCCTCGTCCCTTCTCTCCTCCTGGCACCTAGTATCCTGCCCTTCCCATCTCCCCGGCCGGCCCGCTCAAGGGCTCTCTTTGGAGCCTGCTGGCTTTTGGACAGGAAGTGGAACCTTATTCATAGGCTCACGTCATCATTTTGGAATAACTTGCTGAAACAGACCATTCACTTTCACAAAAAGAAACTCACATGTGATTGGAGAAAGTAGAGTCAATGTTCATGAGCAATTTCTGGCCCCAGCTATTCTCTGACTTGGAAAACTCAGTTACCTGCAGTCCACCTCCTGATTCTGATTTTTTTTTTTTTTTTAATTTTTATTTTGAGACAAGGTCTCTCTCTGTTGCCCAGGCTGGAGTACAGTGGCATGATCATAGCTCACTGCAGCCTCGAACTCATGGGCTCAAGCTATCCTCCTGCCTCAGTCTCCTGAGTAGCTGGGACCACAGGTGCACCCCACCATGACTGACTAATGTTTTTCTCTTTTTTTGTAGAGATGGGGTCTTGCTACATTGCCCAGAATGGTCTGAAACACCTTGGCCTCCCAAAGTTCTGCGTTTACAGGCCTGAGCCACTGAGTCCAGACTTCATTCTGACTTAATCCTGTTTTACATGGTGGTTCTAACTCTCAGCTTGATCCAAAGACCATGATCAAAACTGAGTTTTCTCATCATGCCTGCTTGTATTGTTGAAATAGTTTAATTATTTTTCTTTTATAATAGAGCTATTTTTCCCTTTTTGGTCAAGGAGCTGTTAGAATATGTGTCAGTTACAAAAAATAATAATAATAATTCTAACTAAAGTATCAATATATTTTTAAAGATTTTTGCACTAGACTTAGTAGTAAAACTATTCTGCTGTTTTTGTGAGTTCCGAGTGCACATGCCATGGCATTGCTGTTGAATTTTGGTATTGGTGTTATGCTGGTTTTATTAAAAAAAATTAGAAGTGTTGTTTGTCTTTAGAAAAGTTTTAAAAGTATTAGAATGGTTTATTTCTTAAAAATTTAAAATTTTATTTGTGAAATTATTAATAACCCGGGTCTGGTATTTAGTCAATTTCTCAACTTCATGTATGATAATTCCTTAGGTTTTCACATTTATTTGCATAGATTTTAGAAAAAATGTTCTCCATTTTTGTGTCATTTCTCATTCTCCTTTCTAATTTTATGCATTTGTATTTTGCTGCTCATTTTTTGTTTCAGATATTAATGGTTTATCTATTTTATTTAAAAGTACCGGGACTTGGATTCACTTAATTTGTCTGCCAAATATTCATTTTTTAATTTATTCATTTCAACTCTCACCATCATTTGTTTTTTCCTTTTACTTTTTATAATTATCTTGTGTTCTTTTACAAACTTCTTGAGTTGAATAATTAACACATTATTTAGATTATTGTTACTTATTAGTGCTAAGTGCTCAAGCCTTCTAGACATTGCTTTAATCATGTCCTTAAGTTATGAACCATAGCTTTCGGATTTATTCATAATTATTATTGTCTCGGTTTTCTGCACAAATGTGCTCTGAAGACCTACTTACTTCAAGGACATGGGTAGGCTGTCCTAGAGTTTCTTCCCAGGACATCCGCACACACATTGCTATTCTAAAATGATAAACTTTAGAATATCACTAGAGAAATGGTTTTTTTCCTCCTGTTTCCTCTGCAAGAATTTCAACTTAATTGTTCCAAGTCTAGCACATCTGGTTGAGTTTCACAGAATCCTTTCACTAACTGTCAGAGATGTTAACATCCTGCTTTAGATCTGGAGAGTTCATGTTTTGTTCATTCATTTAGTCACCAGTTGCCGAGTGTCAAGCACTGGTCCGACTGTTGGTATTTCTTGCTCTTGTTACTCTCACTCGATCCGACCCAAGCATTCCTCAGAATGGTTTGGGGGCTGTAGATATGATTTTCTGTGTGTTTCAGAAGGAAGGTGAGAGCGTTTTATCCCATCATCTGTTATCAGATGTGTCAGTCATTCATTTTTTGAAGAGTACAGTGTTTTAGACCCATGGAACTCATGTTAAACTGCAGCTTAGCCAAACTGAACCTTGGTTTCCTAGTGACTACTTTCACCGATAGCAGAAAAATTCTTTCAGTGTAAGCATTTTCCTAAGCCTTAGCTGATCTTTCATCTCCTAAATACTATTCAGCCTTTATGCCTTTCACCTTCTATCAAGCAAGGGGAGTTTACAAGGCCAGATTTATCCTGTTGGAAACATGGGCTGGTGCAGGCTGTAAACAGACTGAGGGCTGCCTTTTGCCCTTGTCGAGGGAGAATGCCCAGACGCCCAGCCCTTGCAGACCTAACTCTGAATTTGAAAATGTGTTTAGCTTCTCTTGTTATGGCCTAAGGCTGTCTAAGGAGGACTGGCAGCATCGGCTAGTGCAGAAGGTTAATAGGCGTGTCAATAAGCCACTGTCTAGACTCTTTTTTTTTTCACCTGCAAAATTGCTTAGGTCAGCAGAGACCCTGACTGGGAGGGGCCCTCAGTCTTTGGGTCATGTCATTTCTGTGGCTCCCAAGGACAAGACAAACTGCAAAGGAAGAGAATCAAAAATGAATCAGAAATCACACTGGAGGCTTTATATAAAACTGGAAAATAATCAGATGGAGTAGAATATCTCTCGGTCAGATTTTTGCTTGAGGCCCACTAACTCATCAAGGTTTATGGTCTTTTTTCACCTTGTCTTGCATGCTACGGGTTTCCAGAGAGAAGTTTGGAGAGTGAGGCCAGCTCTGCATTCTGGGAAGCCAAAGGCAGTGCCAGGTGAGTTTGTACACCCTTTTCAGCCACCTGCCTCATGCTATGATGCTTCAAAATGCCTCCCGGCCAGAGATCCACTTCACAGATGGACTCAGGCTTTAGAAATAAAATACACTCCTGAAGTGAGGATTGGCAGGCTCTCCTCGGGGATGCAGAATCGAGAACCCTGGCCCTGCTTCCGTGCAATTTTGGGTGATGTAGGGTATTTGAATTTGGCCTCTATTTCTAGCACTTTCTAACAAAGGAGAGTGGAGCCAGGATACCATCCAAGGCAGATGGCTCTTCTATTTATTTTTTTCAAAGAAGTGTGTAGGAAATGGAGACAGAGTGATAGGAGAGATGATAGTAGGAATATACGGTCTCTAAAACACCCCGTGCCCATGTAGGGGTGGGAGCTCAGGCCCAGGACTGCCATGGGATGGGTAAGGGTGTTTCTCTACCTAAGTCGCTGGGGCATCTAGAACCAACTTCCAGAAAATGCTTCTTTCCTAGACCTAGCTCTTTTAAAAGGGAAGCTTTATCTAGCTAACCAGGAAGGTACCAGGTAGAGAGAAAAACAACATTAAAGGTTTCCCAAGGTAGGCCAGCCTGGCCTTTCTCAAGAATTGACAGAGAATCTGGGTTAAACATTACCCTTTCTTCTAGCACTATCTTTGAAACACTAAATCTTACTTTCATTCCGAGGGCATTTGTCAAACTCTAGTGGCCAGGCCACAAGAGAAAAACCCTAGGGACTTCACAAAGCACAGAATCTAATAGTAGATCTTCACACAGAAAACTGGACTCTAATGGGTTATACCTTCAGTGTGAGCATGAGTTAGACATATGTTCACTCCTCCCCCATAACTACTACTACTAACCCCCACTGCTACTACCCTGGACATCAAGGAAAATTGCCTTTCTCCAACCTTAGTACTTGGGTAAGGGTAAAAAGTCCTGCCTTGATTATTCATAAACACAAGGCCATTGGACAATTTTCCAACTTCAAGTCATACTACCTGGGTAGTCTGAAAAAACTCAAGCTGAGAATCAACGTAGGATGCTGCTGGGTTGGAAGTGGCCCTAGGCTCACAGCACTAAGAAAAGCAAATCCTTTCAGATTTCTTTCAAAGAATTCCCATTGACAGAACTTTCAAAACCTATGAGCTCACCAGCACAGATCACAAAACCCACAAAGATAGCAGGCTCCGTAAGCATAACACAGCTGGAAGAACAAACAGATTCAGCTTCCAGAAGGTTTCAGATATTGGATTATCAACCAAAGGATATATAACAAGTATTCTGAATTATGTTTAAAGGAAAAAAAAAAAAACCAGAGGATCTGTATTAGTTTGCTAGGGCTACCATAACAAAGTACCACACACTGGGTGGCTTAGACAATAGAAATTTATTTTCTCCCAGTTCTGGAGGCTGGAAACCCAAGATCAAGGTGTTGGCAGGGTTGGTTTCTACTGAGCCCTCTCTCCTTGGCTTGTAAATGGCTGTCTTCTCTCTCTGCTTTCACATGGTCTTTCTTCTGTGTGTATTTGTGTCCTGATATCCTTTGCTTATATGAAGACCAGTTATATTAGATCAGAGCCACCCTAATGACCTTATTTAACCTTGATAACTTGTTTAAAGGCCCTGTCTCCAAAGGCAGTCACGTTGTGATGTATTTGGAGTTAGGACTTCAACATATGAATTTTGAGGGTGTACACAATTCAGCTCGTAATAGGGTCTATAAATATAAGTTAAGAACAAAAATTATGGAGGTTATCAGGAAGATTTGGGAAAAGATACAACTAAAACTCCTAGAAATGAAAAATATTATAGCTGAAAGTTTTGGTAAACCTCAATGGGTGGTCTAACAGAAAATTAACACAACTGAAGAAAGAATTAGAAAACTGGAAGACAGACCAGTCATTTATCTATTATACAATCCAGTGAGAGAAAAAGATGAAGAGTAATTTTCAGAATTGATGAGGCTCCAATCCTCAGATTCAGGAGTCCCAAAAAACCCAAGTAGGATTTAAAAAAGAAAGAAAGAAATATATACCCAGATACAGCTTAATAAAACTTCAGAAAAGATAGATTACTTACAAAGGAATGACAATTAAATTGACTTCTTGATAAAAGCTGGATAATAGTAGAACAATATCTTTAATATGCTGAGAGAAAATAACTGTTAACCTAAAACTGTATATGCAGTGAAGATGTCTTTCAAAAGTAAGAGTGAAAGTAGGCCAGGTGCAGTGGCTCGTGCCTGTAATCCTAGCACTCTGGGAGGCGGATGTGGGAAAATTGCTTGAGGTTAGGAGTTTGAGACCAGCCTGAGCAAGAATGAGACGCCATCTCTGCTAAAAACACAAAAATTAGCTGGGTGTGGTGGCGCACACAGGTAGCCCCAGCTACTCAGGAGGCTGAGGCAGGAGGATAGCTTGAGCCCAGAAGTTTGAGGTTGCAGGAACCTATGATCACGCCACTGCACTCTAGCCCAGGTGAAAGAGCGAGACCCTTTCTCAAAAAAAAAAAAAAAAAAGAGAAAGCAAAGAAATTTTAAAGGGAGGAAAAACAGATTGTGATTAAAGGAAATTCGAAGGTCTTGTCTTAAGCAGAGGGAAATAATCCAAGTTAAAAAGGTGGAGATGTAAGATAGCATGGTGAGTCAAGAAAGTGGCAAACATATGAGCAAATGTAAAAAACATTGACTGTATAAAACAATGATAATAAACTTTTGTGGGTAAAAGGATAGAAATAAAATATAAGGCAAAAATAGCATATAAAACTGGGAGGAGTAAGAAGGTTAAAATGTTTTAAAGTCTGTGTAATTAAAGAAGGAGGGTAAACCAATTAATTAAATTTAGACTATGAGAAGGTTATGTAAGCTTGTGAACATTCTAGCATGGGTTCTAGGAGAAGAGAATTAGGTATATAACCGTCTAAGCAGTAGAGAGAAATGGAAAAGAATCAAAGGCCAAAAAAAAGGTGGGGGGAGGAGGAAGGAAGATAGTGAATACAGGATGGTTACAAAACGCAAAATAAGATACAGAAGTAAAACAGTTCAGTGATTACATTTAAATGAACGCAGATTAAATGCCTCCGTTAAAAAGCAAAATTGTCAGACGGAATTTAAAGGATCTAGTTAAATGCTCTTTTCCGAGAGACACATCTGAAACTCAAGGATCAAAAGGTTCAAAGCACAGGATGGCAAAAGACATAACAGACACATCGAAGTGAAAGAAAGTAGCGTCACTCTGTTCCTAGATTTTAAGGCAAAAACCCTTTTCCAGAGATCAAGAGACTTTCTAAGTAATGACAGAAGTTTTAGTTCAATAGAGAAATACAACCAGTTTAAAGTAATTGGTACCTAACAACACAGTCTTGAAATATATAGAAACAAAATTAAAGAGACCGATAAAGAGAAATAGACATCATCTTGGGAGACTTTCAAATACTTCTTTCAGTGACTGAACAAATATATTTTAAAAATAAAGGAAGATATACAAAATTGGATCAATGGATCAGACAAGAGGAAGCCGTGCAGAGAAAGGCTCCAGAGATTTGTAGCAATGTCCTTGCAAGTCTGTGGCTGAGGGTTGTGCCAGACACACAATGGACAACACCCGAGGTTCACCAAAAAGCAGCTGCCGTAGACTGAGGGAGAAACAATGACATGAGAGATCAAGCGGCGTTGTGGATATTAGAGTTCTGACCCTGGCAGACAGGAGAGATCTTAGCACCCCATGAACACCCCTGGAATCCGGTAAAACACCAGAAAGCTTGTGCCTTAAGAGTAAAGACAATGCTCTAGAGCAAACACTTTCTCTAAAGAGTCAGATGGGCTGGGCACAGTGGCTCATGCCTTGTAATCCTAGCACTCTGGGATGCTGAGGCGGGAGGATCGTTTGAGCTCAGGACTTTGAGACCAGCTTGAGCAAAAGTGAGATCTAATCTCTACTAAAAACAGAAAAAAAAAATTAGCAGGACGTCATGGTACGCACCTGTAGACCCAGCTACTCAGGAGGCTGAGGCAGGAGGATCACTTGAGCCCAGGAGTTTGACGTTGCAGTGATCTATGACAACACCACTGCACTCTAGCTGGGGCAACAGAGCAAGACTCTGTCTCAAATTAAAAAAAAAAAAGAGTCACATGATAAAATTTTGGACTTTGAAGGCCATCTAGTCTGTGTCACAACTACCCAACTCTGCCATCAAAGCATGACTGCAGCCATAGATTAAGACATAAACAAATGAATAAAGCTGGGTTCCTATAAATCTTTATTTGCTAAAACAAGAATGTTAGACGTAATGATGTTTGCACAACTCTATGAATGTACTAAAACCCATCAAGCTGTCTGGGTCAATTATATGGTATGTGCATTACATCTCAATAAAGCCATCCAAAAAAAAAAAAAACACAAAAAACCAAAAAAACAAGACAGTAGGCCAAATTTAGCCTGCAGGTTATAGTTTGCTGATCTAAACATACGATCTATAGGCCAAACTCAGCTGTTGCCTGTGTTTGCAATGAACTTTTATTGAAACACAGCCATGCTCATATTGTCTCTGGTGCTTTCATGCCACAATGGCAGAGTTGAGTAGATATGACAGACCTGTAGGGCCCATAAAGCAAAAGTTGCTGGCCTCTGCCATAGAGCAGTGCTGACCAGTAGAGTTTTATATGGTATCAGAAATGTTCTATAGTTGCACAATTTCCGTTTGGTAGCCATTGATCTGTGTGGCTATTGAACACTTGAAATGCAACTTTTGCAACTGAATAACTAAATGTTTAATTTTAATTACCTCGACTTTACTAAAATTTAAATAGCCACTCTAGTACAACCTACTCTAGACCCACCTAAAAAGGCTTAAAATCGAGTCCTAATAAGATCGTCATGGGAAATAGTTTGGAGATTGAATCCCATAAGTTAGGAGGATTTGTGAAATGCTTTTGGCTTTTTACTTATTTGTAGCAAGAAAGCATAAAACCAATCAAACACATGTTCGAAGTGATCAGATAGTTGAATTGCTTGCCGAAACAAGAATCGACATTTTTCAGAGGAAGAGAGTAGAATCCAGAGTCTCTGTAATGTATTACCTGCAATGTCCAGTATTCAATTAAAAACCCCTAGGCTTTCAAAGAAACAGGAAAATGTAATTGACAGTCAAGGGAAAAAGCACCCAATAGAAACTGAAATGGCCCAGGTGTTGGATTTAGCAGCAAAAGACTATAAATCATTTATTATAAAAATGGTCAAAGAATTAAAATGAGTTCAAAGAATTAAAGAAAGATATATATTTAATGAATGAACAACTGTGTAATATCACTAGAGAAATGGAAACTATTAAAAAAGTGTATAGTAACCTGAAATAAAAAGTTCACCTAATGTGCTTATCAGAAATGATAAAAGAAAAAGTCAGTAAACTTGAAGACAGGTCGATAGAAGTTATCCAACCTGATAAACAGAAAAATAATCGAAGAAAAGTGATCAAAGCCTCAGGGACCTGTAGGACAGTATTAAATGGTCTAACTTACACGCAATAGGGGTTATAAAAGGAGAAGAGAGTAAGAATGGAGGAAAAAGATATTTGAAAAAAATAAGTCCCAAACTTCCCAAAAGTTGATGAAAAACACTAAACTTTTGGGTTTAAGAAACTCAGTGACTCCCAAGCAGTAAACACAGAAAGAGAATCACATGTAGGCATATCATAGTGAAATTGCTGAAAACCAAAAACGAATAGAAAAGACAGAAATCAGCCAAAAAGAAAAGACACATTATATATGGGAAAATAAAAGTTAAAAATAATTTCTGACTTATTAGAAATAATGGGGACCAAGAATAACACCTTTAAAATGCTGAAAGAAAAATAAAAACTCCGTCAACCTGGTATTCTATATTCGGTGAAAACAGACTTTAAAATAATGGTGAAATAAAGACTCTTTGAGATACACGAAAGCTAAGAGAAGTTCTTACAAGCAGAACTCCACTACAGAAAGTGCTAACGGGGGTCCTTTGGGCCTAAGGAAAGTGGTAGCAGATGAAAACTTGAATCTACTGTAAGGAAATAATGATTACCAAAAATCGCGCTGCAAAGTATCTGACAAAAGAGAGTCTGATGAGAAGAAAAACATTTCTATGCTCATGATTGCAGTTTAATTTCTTGTTTGGAACTGTCTGTTAATCCTCTTTTAACTTCTTAAACGAGACATTTAACTCATTAACATTTAGTCTTTCTTCTTCCTTAATATAAATATTTACAATGATACATTTGCCTCTAAATAATACTTCAGTTATATCTTACTTATACACTTTAGGGCAAAGGAGAGGGATTATTTTACTGTGCACCTTGTTGATTTGAAAAATATTTAATGACATAGGGATATATTCATAATAATACACTGCTAAATAGAAAACACAAATAACAGCAAAGTATGAACAACATGATTCTAATTATTCCAAAAAATATATGCATATCCGTTTGCATTATATATGTATAAGAAAAGGACAAGAAAAAAATACGCTAAAATATATACAGCAATTAACTTAGGGTAATAAGATCACAAGCATTTTTAATTGTCTTCATGCCTTTCTATAGTTCTATAATGTATGTGGTTATTTTTATAATTGGAAAATAATTACAAGAAAGAAAAACCAACAAATGCTTACATAATTGACAATTTAACATGAGAAAGTTTGCTAGGGGAGTTTTGCTAGGGAAGTTTGCTAGTCTACTCATGTTGTCTTGAATAGTATTATTGGATTTCTCGTTAGTGTCTCAACATCGTGGATGTGAACATACACAAGGACATAATGAATATGCCCCTGACACACTTGCCTCCTTTGTCACGTGGCTAAGAGCTGGTCTGGGCATAGCTTTGTGATCTCATGTTCCTCCTTGCTGTGCAACATGCGGTCTCAATCTTCTGTCACTCAAAGGCAAGATGTGGAGAGAGAAGATCCAGAGTCTATGACTAGCATTCAAGATTGGGTTCTTAAAAGAGCAACCAAAAATGCTCCAGGAACCTGAATGTTTCACATAACATGTACACAATTTCTGGTGAAATTTTCCTATTGTCATGTTTTCCTTTCGAGCTAGGTTTGCTCTTTTCCCAGCTGGGCTTTCTGCCAGAAAGAATGCAAAGGAAATAGTTTTTCTGATAAAGCCCCATGAGTATGCTCTGATGACACTGGGGAAGTTTTCACTCATTCATCCACTCACAGTTGACTTGGAAAATATGTCTTCTTACTTTCAAAAGAGAGAATAGTGCCAAATTCCTCTGTGAAGTTCCAAGATGAGAAATTATGTGTCACTAGAAATGGTGAGATAACACTGAAACATGAGATCTTCCATCAGTGTGGGTCTGAGTCCAACCATCCATCCATCCATCCATCCAATCGAATGGATATTTGTATAGAAACAATTATGCATCAGGCATAGTATGAGATGCTACAGGGAAGGGAATAAGAGATAATCCTTGCCCTTGAAACTTCATGAGTAGACAAAGAGATGCATTTACAGAACTAATTATAATGCAATTAGGACTGTTAGTGTTTGTTGATCATCTGTATATGAAATGTTGAGAAGGAGATAATATAAGAATATAAGTCATTTTTCCTGCCTTTAAATGACTGATAATCTCACTGGAGATATAGAATGTAAACCCAATAAACAAATCCTGGCGATATTCCCATGAGTGACCCTGGATTCAGAGTTCAAGGGGAGCAAATGAAAAGAGCCCTTCCTGGCCCACAGCCATGCTTCCCCCAGTCCTCGGAGGCAGCGATGGTATGTCTCTGGAAATGCACATTTCTGTGTGTGGGCATGTCTGCTGGCAAATGCTTTTACAAGCTGTTTTCATCAGCCCTTCGGCTGCTCAACTGAAATTCCCAGGCCTCCAGAGACCCATTGCTTAACCAGGGTAGAGCTGTAATTCCATGTATGATTGACAAACCTGGCATTTAAAACAATAACAACAGCAGTGCGGATGCCCTGACCATCCCAGGAGCCCATTCGCTAGACCAGCTCTGCCCAGCTCTGGAACTTTCCGCAGTGGTGGAAACACACCGCCTGATACCGTGGCCGCTAGCCAATGCAGTTAGTGAGTACTTGAGATTGTGGCTGAAGACTTGAAGAATGAAGAATGAGACTGAAGAATAGGATTCTTAATTTTATTTAATTTTAATACATGTATTTCAAATTCAAATACCTTAATTTTAATGCATTCAGATTTAAACCGTGGCTACTGTATTGCACAGTAAGGTTCTACATATTGAGGCTGAAGGACTTGGTGCAGTAGAGTTTTCCTTGAACTCACAGGTGGGTGCCCTGGTAATTCACAGAATCACTTAGCTACCAAAGTGGGTAAAACCAGACCTTGGCTTTCAACAGTCAGACGGACGCATGCCGTCCCTACTCCCAACCTCGATCTAGTGGTTTCTGAAATTTTTTACTTTGCTGGAACAAAGAACTCACAAGAACACTTAACCTGACTTTCATTAGCCTGAAGGCTAAACCCCTGTCCTTTACCTTGGCCACTTCAACACTTTTCTTCAGAGAGAATGGAAAGATTAGATCTGAATTATTTAAACTAGGTCTAGGAAATTCTCCTGAGCTGCCAGGTTGGGAAACCATGTTGTTTCAGACTGGAAACAGAAATATGGTATAGAACTCCTCATAATGGGAACATTTACTCACATGGCACATACGTACCGAGCATTTGTTATGAGACAGGCATTCGTGTGAGTTAGGGAAATAGCGGTGAACAAGACAGACAAGATAACTGTCACATTGTCTAGTGCAAGGAAACAGAAAATAAATCATAAATACAATAAATAAAAAGATAAGTTCAGGTGCAGAGTGTTACATGGAGGAAGAAAAAAAATTGTGATGAGATAGAGACAGACTGGGTTTGGGGCTACTTTAAGCTATGTGGTCAGAGAAGTCCTCTCTTAGGAGATGACACTGTCGCTGAGACTTTAATGCTGAAGAGTTAATTGTGCTGAGGTCTAGGGGAAAAGCATTCTGGGCTGAAGGAATAGCAAGTGCAAAGACCCTAAAGCAGGAATAAGCCAAGGACGCCTACTGGGTAGAGGACGGCCAGTGTGACAGAGCACAGTGAGCAAATAGAGCATGGAGGCAGGAGGGACGGGGGCAGATCACATAGGGTCCCGTAGGCTTGCCAAATTGCCTAAATCTTATTCTGCAATGGGATTACGAGCCTGTAGCAAGATTTATGCAAGGGAGTGGTAGGGCAGGTTTACATGTTTAAGAGATTATTTTGTCTGTTGGGTTGGGAATGCATCATGGCAGGGCAAGTGTGGAAACCCAAGTGTGGAAACCCAGAATTCTTGCTGTGGCCCAGACAGGAGGTGACAATGACTTGGATTAGGGCTGTGGCAGTGGACGTGGTGAGACATAATTAGATTCGGGGTATATTCTGAAGTTAGAGCTAACAGGCCTGGTTCATTGAATGTAGGGTATGATAGAAAAAGAGAAGGCTGTAGCTTCTGGAAGTTTCCGTAAGGTGGAGCAGAGAATTGATCTCTGGATGCACGTGGAGATCAGTGGTGCCACATCAATAGAGCCAAGGGAGAGTTGGGAGAGACTGGAAAGTGGGGAAATAAAGATGGTAATAACCTACAACTTTTCACAAGTTTTGCTATAAAGGGAAGTAGAGAGATGGGCCATGGCTGGAGGGGAATATAAGGTCAAGATAAAGTTTTTGCTTTGTTTTTGTTTGAACGATGAGAGCTGTTTCAAGTTGGATGTATTTGTCCATGGGGATGATGCTGGAGTTAGAAAGATGTTGATGATGCAGAACAATGAGACATTCTCACTATCCTATGAGAAATCAGTTAGTGGCCACCCTGAGACTCCTTACAGACCACTGCTTGTCTATGAGTCACACTAGGGGAACTGCTCCTGTGGGCACTCTTGAGTTTCCATGTATGAGAACAACGGCTTTTCACTGGATTGGACAAAGGGAATGTGGCCGCTGACAGCTTGACATCATGGTCTTTTAACAACTCCTGAGGCCTGATATCATCAGTTGGCATAAATCTTACCACCCAGGGAGACCTGCTGCTCATGATCCGGCCCCTGGAGGAGCGGAAGGTGCTGGGTGACTCACCCAGCCTGGTGTTTGCTGGAGCGAGAGCCAGACATGGCACAGCCCCCCTGGACTTCCATCTGTGACTGTGGCCTAGCACCCCCCGCCCCCACCCCCACCCCAGGATAACTCGGACGGGGATGGGCTTTGGCATCATTGACCCACTCAGCGGGGGTCAGCTTCCTTCGCCTTCATCTTGTTTCCCCCCCCCAACTAATTCTTCCCTTTCAAACAATAGAACATTTAAATCAGAATGTACAAAATGGTAGAAAGAGCGTGCTCTGAAAGGGTGCATCTGGCCTCCCCATGTTCTAACCAGACATGGGCTTGAGATCCACCATGACTGACTGGTTGTGTGACCTTGAGCAAGTTATTTCACCTCTCTGGGCTCAAGTTTTCTCATTTGCATAATGTGGGTTTCAATTTACAGGGTTGCTGTGAGAATTCAATGATCTAATGCATGTAAGGTACTAATACATACAGTTGTGGGCATGGATAGGCACTCCATATGTATTAGCTATTACAGGTATTATTTGATAAATCAAGAATCAC
Source organism: Indri indri (assembly GCA_004363605.1). Classification (NCBI taxonomy): domain Eukaryota; kingdom Metazoa; phylum Chordata; class Mammalia; order Primates; family Indriidae; genus Indri; species Indri indri. The sequence continues at coordinate 353,614 of RJWJ010000018.1, read as the reverse complement.
TAAGAAATTAAGGGGTTTCTGAGCAGATCTCCCTAAGGTGTTTATGCATGAAAAACAGGTGGAGCAAAGAGTCAATGCTTAACCCAAAGAAATGAATATCCAATCCTGACCTTCCAATCCCTGTGCCCACTGGGGAGGCCTCTCAGGCAGGTACCTCAAAATTATGACAAAATCTGTTCTACTTGAACATAAGGTCATCTTTGGCTCCAAATTCCTGTGTATGTTTCATGTGGCATTTGGCAAAATGGTACTTGTCCTTGTGCCCTTCAAGGGGCCAACTAGTGATCTAGAAACTTCGGTTTCTCTGTGTTGCACAGGGCCAAAGAGAGTGGATCTAGATTCTTCCGGAGGTGCCTCTTGCTGTGAGAATTGGGCTCCTTCCCGGAAGTCAGGGGCCCATTCAGATGTTTGTATCAGCAGAACAACCGCTCACACCCAGATCCAAGGAGTCTTGCTTGGTTTCTTTGCAGACGAAAGTCATGTGTGTCTCCCAGGCCACACATCAGAGAAAACGTAACTAATTAATATAATTTGACTTTGCTTGGTCCTTGATTTTTTTTTAGCAAGTGCTTCTTTAGCCATTGTGGCTTCAGAACAGCTGAGAAGAATGACTTGCAACATAGTGACATAGTATTTTCACAAACACTTGTGAGCGAGTTTGAGGAGATACAAAAGTAAGTCATAGATTATGGATTATACTCAGGTATATTAGTTCCCTAGGGTGGCCATACAAATTATCACAAACTTGGTGGCTTAAAACAATGGAAATTTATTCTCGTACAGTTTTGCAGGCCAGAAATCTGAAATCAAGGTGTCGGCCAGGCCTTTGCTTCTGGTTACTTCCGCTTCTGGTGGCCTCTGGTGGCCCTTGGCTTGTGGCTGTATAGCTGATTTCTGCCTCCATCTTCACAGGCCTTCTTCTCTCTGTGTCTCTCTCCATCCAAATCTCTGCCTCCTTTCTCTTATAAAAACATCAGGATATATAGCCCATCCTAAATCCAGGATGATCTCATCTTGAGATCTTTAACTAATTACATCTACAAAGAACTTATTTCCAAATAAGGTCACCTATTCGAAGGTTCCAGGTAGACATAAACTTTAGGGGACCCTATTCAATCCCGTATATCAGGGAACACATACTTCAGTAAGAACAAAATGACAAATAGTCATTAGCTGGAATATACAGTAGAATCTCAGTTCCATGAGAGACTTGTGATGAGTTATGTGTATACAAAGGAAGAGATGCTCTCATGCATCAGATCTGGGGGAAATGGGTAGATAAGATAATTTGAGAGATAGGTCTTTAAGGATGAGAGATGTTTAATAAGCCAGAGCATCCCTGGAAAAGGAAAAAGCCTGAGTACAAAAACAGAGCTAGAACAGCAGGGCTGATCTGGGAGCATAAGATTCTATTCCCATATTATTCTGAAGACTAAGCATTGGTGTGTGACCATGCACCTTGATGACAAATGTCTGGCACACACCTTGCACACATCAGAGAATTGGCTAATATTTGTTGACTGATAGCATGGGGAAAACCTTAACTCTGCCTGTCCAATTCATATCCTTGAATTGCTAAGCTAGTCTTTGTGGTCGTACACATTATCCTTCGCCAAGAGGCACTAAATAATGCAATCAATGTAATGATGACAAAAATTAATTCTTATAAACAGCTAATTAAAGTTGAGTCTAGAAGGGTAGGTAACATGGCCCCAAATGCTATTAATAAATTGGCTAATTGTTTTCCTTATTCCTGGAATAAATTCCTACTTCATTGTCCTCCTTTCATGCAACAAATTGAGCTTTTCAAATGTGCAAGGCACCTATCCGGGAAAACAGTAATGGATAGCCCAACATGGCCCCTGCTCTGTCCAGTTCAGAGGTGAATGTGCAACCACACATGCCCACATGCCACCTTCTGGGGACTGCAACGTGAAGTCACGTTTCCTTTCATACCCAAATTGCAATGACTCTGGGTTCCTGCCTGCCAACTTAGCATGGGTTTCCTGCAACAAATGTTCCTGAACAGCCCTAAGGCTGCCTACCCTGGTCTGTGAGTCGATCATCCTTGCCTTTTGCTTACTGCCAACTCAAAAGGACAGAAATTCAGTCTGGCTCTCTTAGGCTGACTCCTAAACCACAGCTTCTAGACTGTTCCACCAGCTGGACTCTGTCCTTTGGTGCTGCAGCCCTGATGAAGGAGGAGAAACCCGGGGGTCCTTGCTAGCCTGGGTCGTCTCCTGCTGGCCCACATGTGGTCCAGTCTCGTTTAGCATTGAGGTCCCCAGTAGGTTAAGGTTCCACCTGGTTACTTGGTGGTTTGATTTTGTGGCTGCCCAAACCGAGACCTGGTCTCCTTCAGCTGTGCCTGCCCCTTCTGGACTCAGCTGCTGTTTCTCCGCTCTCATTTCCCAGGCGTCATCCACAAAATGGCATTAGATTGATCAATATATCAGAATTTTATAGAATCACGGGATACTTCACCTTCAAGGGATTTCACTAACCACTTGCTCCAACTTCCTCATTTTACAGAAGCTAAAAGGTTTTTCCCAAGGCCATACATGTAACAACTTAACTGTATTGACATCTAATTTTATTATCGATCTGTTGTCTTGGTTCGCTAGGGCTGCCATGACAAAGCACCGCAGACTTGGCGGCTTAAACAACAGAAATATATTGTCTTGCAGTTCTGGAGGCTGGAAGTCTGAGATCAAGGGGTTGGCAGTGTTGGTTCCTCCCGAGGATGTGGGGGAACATCTGTTCCAGGCCTCCCTGCCCTGGCTTCTGGTGGTTTGTGGGTGATCTTTGGGGTTCCTTCCATCCAAGTACTAACCAGGCCCAACCCTGCTTAGCTTCTGAGGTCAGATGAGATCAGGCACGTTCAGGGCGGTATGGCCATAGATGATCTTTGGTGTTCCTTGGCTTACAGATCATGCACCACTCTGATGTCTGCTTTCGTCTTCACATGACATTCTCCTCATGTGTGTATCCATGTTAAAATCCCCCCTTTTTATAAGGACGCCATTAGTCATATCAGATTAGGGGCCCACCCTACTCTACCATCCAGTTAGTTAAGACTTCATCATAACTAATTACATCTGCAATCACCCGATTTCCAAACAAGGTCACATTCTGAAGTTAGGACTTTAGCCTATGAATTCTGGAGGGACACAATTCAACCCATAACATCTGTCCACACTCAGCTTGAAGGCTGGGGTGGGATGGGGGCTACATCTCTGTATGTAACTGGAGTTTGTCATGACAGAAAGGTCATGAGCTCACAGAAGCAGGCACAACTGTTTTGGGACAGAGGTGATCAGTGTTTACCTTAAAACATGGCAACCTTTAAAATAAACTCCATCTTCTTTCTGTCTTTTAGACTGTGTTGCATCAAAAATGTTCAATGAGCACTCAGCAGTATTGATGCTTCTGAGGAAATACAGGTTGTCTAAGCACGATGGGCACAATCAGAACCTTGCCTTGCTGTAATATTCCAGCCTCGCATTCAGAGCTTCCCACAGAAGCCATTGACATTTATTTAGAGGCTAATTGTGCTGCAGTTTGTGACACGAAATGGAAAAAGACCAGTTCACATTGCAATCCGTCTTGGAATGAAATGGCTCTTGTGGCACCCGAAGAAAATTGTTCCATTAAGTCAAAGGCAAACCTCGATTTGGAGGACAGAAAGGCCGGAGCCTTGAGCCGAGGGTCTCTGTGTTATAGAACCATCGATGCATTTTAGGAGCATCATGACACTCAGCTCCTGCCACCAATAAAACTTCTTTATGCTCTCCCCGCTTCCCGTAACCGGTAATTCTCCATTACCCACAAGCGTTTTAACCACAGCAACATTCTGCTCTCAGATGGGTTGGACATGCTCTTCTGCAAAAGCTGTGACTCCTCCTCTAGCATTTGGGACTGTTCCCCTCCACTAAACTGCAATTGCATTTAAAATCTAGAGCCCTCAGTCAACACCCAACAGGACATCTTGCAGGACACCTATTTTTCTGCACACATATATCTGATTTCTCCTGGGAACGTGTTATTATAGAAATGTCAGATCTTGGGCTCCACCCTAGACTTACTGAATGAGATTCTGCACTTAACGAGATCCCCGTGAGTGGAACGTCCACCGAATTATAGAAGTGCTGCTCTGTCTCAGCGCTAGGGCCAAGTTCAGGGCCTCAACAGCTAATTGTCAAACCGGTGAATGACTCCTCCTTATCTCTCAGGGACTTACTCTGTCTTCCTGTGACTGACCACTATTAGCGATCGTAGAATGTAAACTGCTATTAACATTAATTATTAATACCTCCGGACCCACTCAGTTCCCTGAAAAACAATCAATAGTGAGCCATGACACACAGGATGGCAAATCTGAATTTCTGAATCAAACATAAATGCTTTCTTGATTTGCTGCCGTTTGCAATTCCCTGTCATTATTCTAACAAGATTATCATTATTATCAATGAATTCAAACTTTTGATCATTTTTAAATTGAAGATCAGGAAATATTACCCCTGAAAGGGAACTTAAGTTTCATTGAGATCAATCTCCTCACTTGATAGATGAGGAAACTGAGTCATGGTCTAGTCACAACCTCGGCAGACAAGTTCGCTAGTCCTGGGGGTGTCAGGGAAGGACAAGAACCTATAATCTGGTCTCCAGGTGTGTGCATTTTCATGTTACACTATGCTGCTTAGTAGATTGTGCAGGGTTTTTGGTCTGGTAACTTCCCCACTTCTACCCAAACTTAGAAGACTGGAGAATGAAGGACCATTTTTGGAGGGAAGGAGTGGCTTCTGCTATACCCTCGCCTCTCAAGTCTTCTCAGAGCTCACTGGTGCAGACCGGGGAGGAGAGCTCCCAAAATGGGAGTTCTCATTATTGTTTCATCGTCATTATTAATACAATCACTGCTTAAGGTGTCTGCAACCCACACCGGGTACGAGGTGCCTGTGCAAGGCGGTGAATTCTGTTTAGATATCCAGACAGGCCGGGATGCCCGCTACCTGCGCTTTCGCTCCATTCTTCACAAAATAACCAGACTTCAAACATGACTGTGCCCCCTGTCTTCTCTGTGTGTTTCTACAACACCAAAGAACCATGAGCAGAAGAACCAATTCCAAGGCTCTAATTAGCTTGTTCATTCAACTGATTGAAGTCAAGGATGGTAACTGTACGGCTTCCGGAAGGCAAGGACAGTAGGGTCTTCCTGAGGGTGACCAACCTTGGGCACATTGTCCACTCTCAGACCACAGCTCCGCAGGAGCAATCACAGCCTTGTCGTCCACCAGCTCCACACGCCACCCTCACCACACACTAAACACACCAGCGGGTGCCCAGCCTGGGTGACGCTCTCCGCGTCTGCCATGAATGCCCACCACTAGCTCTCTTTCTTGACACACATCTAAGGCCAAAGGCTGATCCGTTTTTATCCCAGTGAGATCAAGTTAAAATATACATGAGAGGCAGAGAAGAAATCATAAACTCTGCAGCATGAGAAGTAGACAAAAGGCAGAAAGGGGCATTTCAAGGCTGACCTAGAGATGGCCCAGGAATACCTGTGTGATATTTGTATGTTTAAATAAACATATAGTTAATATAGACTGTATACGATATTTACATTTATTTAAATAAAAGTAGATATATTGAATGTAGGTTAGCTGGAGTTTATGCACACAGACACACAGACACACATATCTCATACATATGTGTATGTATCTCATGTCTCACATGTACTCCATATGTGTAGATAGCATACATACATAAATCACCTGCATGTGCCTATGTGCACACATAACGTCTGCTGCTGTGGGTCTAATGTGTTCTCACTCCCTACGGATATTTTTCTTGAGCTGTGATTGCCTTTGCATCCCCACAGGCCTAGAGGGTTGAAGCAGATGCCAGGAGAAGGATTCATGTTCCCAGAAGAGAATATTGACTGCAGGGCGGCGGGTAATCAAAGTTATCTGTAGTGAGCGGTTCTGTCCATGGGGTGGTGGTGTTACTATAACTGAAGCAGGAAGGGATGAGGTCAGGGCAAGTTGAATTGATGGTGGATGATAAAGCCACACACCTCCACAAACTCCACCCCCTTGTCTGACAGATGCTTGGTCACTGGCTGCCAGGGTGTAGGAGGTTTTGCAAACAGAGCTTCGCAGCAGCTCCTAGACCGGCCTGACCGGAGGCTTGGAAGCAGCCCAGGCAAGGGGACACATGCGAAGCCATCAGTGCACTTGAGCAGAGTGGTCTCATGGCACCTGGACCCCCCTCCACACGCTCCTGCCTGTTGGTGGTTTTCTTTGCGGCTCACTGATCACCGCAGGAAACATTCCAGCCAACGCACAAAAGCTGGCACGGTGTCTCCTGGAGCCCGGCCTCCCAGGCAAGACGCTCTGCCCTTTCAACACGCATCTGGAGGCTCCTGCTGGCTGCAGGCCGTAGAGACGGGACCCAGGCCAACAAAACATCTCTGCATCCCCAAAACATTCCCAGATGCCACTGTTTGCAAGCACCCGCTGCAAAGTGAAATAGATACTCCCTCTCAGCACGATCTTTAAACAGAGCAGAGATGCTTTGAAAACAATTCACTGCTGAGGCCTTCCCTGGTGCCAGTCTTGTTTCTAGTTTTCTGAAGTTACGTTTCCATGTTTAAAAGAAAAAAACGTACCCTGTGTCTTCACCAGAGAGAAGGGAAAAGGAACCTTGGTTGAGCTTCTGTCTGCTGTGGACACCTGATCTATCTTATTACTTTCGGTTCATTTGGAGAACCTGTTCTCTGGGGACTTTGCAGAGGGCAAGCTGAGCTCTGAAAAGTCGTGGGACTTACCTGAGGTCACATATGCATCAGCCACAGAGGTGGCTGCAAACCCAGATCTCTCCAGCTTCCTTTGCTCTGTTGATGGCTACATAGATATTAAACCCCTGGCTTCCAAATGAAAAGCCTAAACAACCAGAGGATAACACACCTTAACATCTAGGTGGCCCTTTACAATATACAAAATGCCTTTGCGTTGCCCATTACCAGCCTGGATGAAATCTAGCACTGAAATCCAGCCTTTCTGCTGTGGTTCTCTCCCCTGGCCCCTCTGCACCCCAAGCTGTGGGTGTCCCTGGCTGAGCTGGCCCCTGCTCCCTGCAGCCAGGGTGGGCGGATTCACTGGAAGGCTGTTGACTGATTGATGGTGGGAGGCTCCTGCCTTGGGGGGGTTCCGGGGTCACAGATCCTGGGTGGGCCTGGGTTGGTGGGTGCTAGATAGGAACACCTCAATGAAAGCAAATTTGGGCTGTCTCTCGATTTTCCCTGGGGCCAGCCCTGACCGATGCAGGGCAAAGTGCCAGCGAGGAGGGACTTCACATCGCCTGGCTTCCTTCCTCACCTGTCAACACAGGTGTCTTTTGGCCAAAGCCCTTTCATTTGAGAATTAAACCTTATATGCAACTCTCAAGTTAAACTGGACCCAGGAGTGAATTGGATCTGCACTGAAGATGGATCAGAAATCTAGTAAGTTCTGGGGTACCCTGGGCTTGCTACCTATTAGTAATAGTAATGATGGACCCTCATTGAGTTCTTACAGTGGACCAAGCTGTGTTCTAAGTGCTTCTTTAATCTGTCAACTTCTTACTTTGCAATGCTGTCAGGTACATACAAACTATTTGTGCCCGGAAAAAATGAGGCATGGATGAAGTGATCCACCCAGGATCCCACAGCTAGTAAATGGAGGAGTCGCAATTTGGATTTGAACAGTCCACCATTCTGTACTGCCAAGATGGTCCCTGACCTCTCCAAGGCCATGCTGGAGGTTTTCTATGAGCCCTGAAGGTCCTCTGAATTCCTGGCACCTGGGGAGGCCTCTGTTTAGATCTGACCCTTGAGAGAAGCCCCAGGACAAACCAGCCTCTAAGGGTCACATGGGGTGAGAGTATTGTTGGTGGCAGCCCATCATGAGTCTGAGGTCTCTTCTTATTTTCTCTATTTCCCTTCTTTCCTGCCTTGTCTGCTGTCCAGCTAATCAACTCCAACGAGGCTTATTAAGAGAAGGATGCTTGAGTATACGAATCATCACTCCACACGGTGCTAGAGTTTTGTTTATCTTCATGCCAGCAGTGGCAAGGATGGGGCAGCCTCCGTCTGAAGGGCCACATGGAAGCATGACCTTTATCTTGACTCTGGCCCCGAACTCAGACCCCAGCCTGCAGCCCACAGCAGGTAGACTATATTGTGTCCACCCCTGTCCCGGCAACGTGGTCATGTGCTCATTTTTGTGCATTTGCCTTTTTGGCCCCAGCCTGCAGGAAATGGGCTTAATTGAAGCTATAAAGTGAGTTTGTCAGGGACACAGAAAACACCTTACTGCCTACTCACTCTGAAAGACACTGCCAGTCTAATTAGAGCTTTAATTATTAAAGCTCCCTAACCACTTGGAGCTGCAGGTCGCCAGGTCCCCGTGCACACATGCCTGTGTGGCACGGGATTAGGAAGCAGCAGGCTCACAACCCGATGTTCTTATGGACCCCAAAATTTGTTTGATCGTGACTCTTCATGGTCACAAAAAATCCCACTGGTTCTGTCCCAAGCCCGATCTTGCTGACAGTGCTCTGAACCGGCTAAGGTCCTGGATACTGGTCCTGCCTCTGTGGTTAACTCTGGGGGTTTTGACCAATCCTTTTTCTTCTCGGTACCTCCATTCCCACCTGTACTGTGTGGCTACAAATATTTGCTAAGGATCGTTTTAGCAGCTGTGAAGTGTCCTGGGAACTTTGAATGAAAGACAGTCTATTCCAGCTTACGAACCAAGTGATGACTCTGGCCCCACGCACATGGCAGGGCTCTGCAGGAGACAGACTGGCCCTATTCATCCTTCATACAGTCCTAATTTTATTCCGGGGCCTCCCTGTGGGCCGAAGCAGCGGGGCCCATCAGAGAACTGAGCAGTCTTAGCACTTTCAAAGTACTCTTCTATTTGGTAGGGTTGCTTTTTTTTTTTTTTTTTCCTTTTTTACTATTGCATATTAGTAGAGGTAAAACTGCCATGCAAGGAAATGAACAATCATGAAAGGAGAAAGCCCTTCTCAAGGGAGATCTGCTTATTAGGCCATTGAAAGGTCAAGAAAGCCATTTTCCGGAGACTAGGATTTGTACTATTAGGGTATGGGGCACTTCTGGGCCCATCCTGCGTAAATATCGGGGTGCCATTTTTACACTTATTTTTACAGGCTTGTGTGTCTTCTTTCAGGGCACCCATGGTGCAAGAGAGCAGAGCTGAGAATCAATAGTATAGTAAGTCCAGGGCCTACTTGGGATTACTGTGAGTATCTTTGTCCATTCGGGTTGCTATAACAAAGTACTACAGACTGGGTGACTTGTAAACAACAGAAACTTGCTTCTCACAGTTTGGGAGACTGGAAGTCCAGGATCGGGGGCTAGCATCATTAGGGTTTGGTGAGGGCTTTCTTTCAGCTTGCAGACTGCACACTTCTCATTGCAGCCTCACATGGCAGAAAAAGGGTGAGACAGCTCTATGGAGTTCCTTTTATAAAAGCACTAATTCCATGATCTAATTACCTCCCAAGAGTCCCTGCTTCCTAATACCATCACATTGGGAGTGAGGGTTTCAACATACGAATTTGAGGGGACATGAATAGTCCATTGCATTGGGGATTTTTGCTTCTTCAAGATAGCGCCATTGCTGCAACCCACAATGCTGCATCTGTCTTGAAGTTGCAGCAGCACTGTCTTAGAGCTCACATCTGCAGCCTCCCTGGATTCTGGGCCCCTCTACCTACCTCTGACCCCTTCCCCTGTAGGAGCATTTACTGAAAGACATCAGGTCTCTGCGTTTGCCCTCCTGAATCCATTCAGCCTCCTCCTCTGAACTCTTCACTAACCCAGAAGCCAGGCATCCCATCAAGATATCATTTCCTGGTCGTGAACATCTAAGAAACTTGGTATTCACTCCCTCCCTTAGGGCCCAACTCTTCACTTCTGTAGAACTTAGTTGGATCTTCAGTTACCATGGATTTCAGTTTTGTTTTTTTTCTGGGTGTGCAGAGTATGGCTTCCCATTGCTCTCCAAGGGAAGTGCAAATATTTTATGCAAATGTGCTAAGCCTGACATGGTCTGGTCTGTGTCTTCCTGTTTGACCTAGTTTCCTCTCATTTACCTCTTTGCTCATCAAGATCAGCCACGCTGTTCTCGTTTCTGTCCTTCAGACTCATGCAAGTTCATTCCCACTTTAGGGTTTTGTGCTCTTGCTGGTCTCTCCACCTAGCACACTCTGCCCACCAAAACTGGCATGGTGGCTTCTTATCATTCAGATCCTTATTTAAAGGTCACATTCTCAGAGTTTAATTCCTTGAGCATTTTGTGTAAAATAGCCCTTCCCTCTCAGTCACTTATATATTGGACAACTAATCATCTTCAGACTTTTAAAACCATTGACAATTATTGATGTTCTATATGCATTGACATGGATGTTGTCTCTTTTCTTCCAACACTAGAATACAGATTCCATGAGCAGAGACATTGACATCTTCTCTACTGTGTCCCCAGCACTATGGAATGCATATGGTGCTTTGTAGTCTGTCTATAAATATTTGCTGGATGTCTAAAAGAACAAACGAACTAGAAATACTTGTTATGGAACTCCAAGGTGTTGCCAGTGAACTTCATCATACAAACCTCATAGTCTTTAGCTTTGATAATAGAAGTCCCATCTGGACTCCCTGCTCAACCAGTGGAAGGCCACAGTGCTGAACCTGGGCTGGGTTACAGTGTCCCTGTTACCTGGGCTGTGTGGGGGTTTGCCTGGGGCTGGTAGACCATGATACATCTAGGGTGAGCCGAGAAGCAACCTCCAAATCTCATCGGAGAGTCCAACCCGGCCACCACTCCTTGGAGAACAGGCAGAATGGGAAGACCTCAGTATGAAGCGTAGGATATAAAGTGGGGAAACCAGGCCAGAGTTAGAGCCCAGAGGAATTCCCAGAGCCATGGGAACATGGGCATATAATAGGTTCTTTGTAGAAAGCCCCTATAGTTTGGGGTGAGCTGGTTAAGGATCAGTGAGAGTTACCTGGTTTGGTTACACAATGCTCTGCCATCCATCTCTCCAAGGGATGATCTGGCTGCAGTCGCACTTTGCCTTACAGGTGAGGGGCCGATGCCAGAGACTGACAGTGGTTATGGGTGGGGTGGGGAATGTTCACTGCAGATTAAGGCTTTCCTGATGCTGAGGAGAGGGTGGATTTAGAGGAGGACAAAGGAAAACCAAGGGAAGACCACTGAAGAAGTTATTCAACAGTCCAGAAAAGAGAGGACAAGAGCCGGTGATGGTAGAATGGAGGGTGACAAAGAGATTCACGCAATAGGAATGACTGATGCGGAGTGGACAGAATTTAAATTGATCAGATTAGAATGATGCAATGAGTAAGAAGAAAGACACCGTGAAGACCAGGTAGGGGCTGTCTACCGAGTGTCTTGATTAAGTTAAGGACAGCGATGGAAGAGGCAAATGGCAGGAGGAAAAAGTGCCTCACCTCTGGACAGGCTGGTTTGACAAGCTCATGGGGCCTCCAGAGAGACATTTTTTTCCCCAAAGTAGCTGGAAATACAGGCCAAGATCACAAGACCCCCAGGAGTCAGGTGAATGGCTAGAAGAATGGAAGAAATTATATTATTTTAAGCAAAATGAGGCTCTTAAAAGTGACTAAGAATTTTAGTGCAGGGAGAGGAGACCAGGAGGACATTTTTAACTTGAATGAAAGTAATAGTGATTGAAGTAAAGCTTGGGGCTGGAGGACAGTGTCTTATTCAAACGCAAGGTTTGGGATTTAATTTTAAAAATTTATGATGTGATTTCAGAAATCAGCTGTCTTTTTGCTTTACAAAGACAACTCAGGAGTGTCTTTAGAGGGTCAGAGGCCCAGGGGCCAAAATCCCAAAGGGCCAGACCATAAAAATATAGTTCTTCCCCATAAAAAGGGAAAAGTGCTCCCATTTAATGCTGCTTTCGGCACCATCGCCACCTGTGAAGAGCACTGTGTGTAGGTCATTCTGAAAATATCACACTAAAAAAAAAAATCGCATGTTATTAATAATAAACACGAAAGCAAAAACAAATGAAGGTCTCTCCTTGCCTTCAAATGAAGAAAACCAAAAGCATCAGGGATGAAAACAGGTGAGGCGATACACAAAAATAGAAAAACAGATTACACCTTCGGGAGCACCCGCGTCAAATTAATGAAAGTAATTACTGACTCTGAAAGACAGATCATAGAACAAAAGGAGCCCTAAAAGAGTCCCTGCCCACCCCCCACTGCAAAAGAATAACAACTTAAAAATATGAAGGAAGAAAGTAATACTGCACAAGCCAATGTACGTCAGTGAGAGATATTGACGAGGCAGCCTTGGGCCCTTCTTGCGGAGTTCTTATGAGAAGCCCCAGGCCAGGGTTAAAAATATCAAGCAAAGGGAATGATCTGGAGACATGAGGCTACTAGTCAGTAGCCTCAGTAACAAAGAGAGGGTCACGTGGGGTGAGGCTGATGGGATGCGCAGGGCAGGTCTTAGCTAAGAACCGCAGGGGAAGCAACCTCAGGTGTTAGAGCTTAAATCTCCAGCCTCCCTGATCCTGGGGCTACAGGGTAACTTCAGCTGCAGAGAAGAAGAGGGCTGTTGGCCTGCCAAGCCTGGAGTCCCTGGTGCAGACTCTTCCATTAGTTCCTGCTTTACAGGTTACACCAGCTTCCCCTGGAAACCGGCATTTTCCTCTTGAAATACGCATCAGAGAAAGGGCTCTAATATTGCTAGTCTTGGAGGGCCTCCAGGCAGTGTGGACCAGGAAAGGCAGGAGGAAATCCAGTGGCCAAATCAACTTGAGATATACTGGATACAAATACCTTCTTTGAATTTTTAATGATCATTAATATATTAAAGGCTCTGCAAATCCTACTGTTAAAGAAACCAGTTTAATCAACTCAATATTTCCCCAACAACCATGCCAAAAAGCTAGAAATTCACAAAATGTGCTTTATTGATGCTGTCTTAGGGTTATTATTCTGAACCATGACAATAATCACCAAATTCGATTTGACCGGTCTGATTAGCTATGCCCATCCCTACTCGATTCCATATGTTTCTGCCTTAAAGTTAAGTTCAAGGGAATAACTTTCTCCGAGGAGAGTGTCTGATACATTATGTGTCTGGGCTAGAACTTCTGTGCATGCCCATGGAAAGCTGCGTTACTATCAGTCTATTCGTAGAGCATTCTGTGTGTTACAAAGCACTTTTATAGACATTCTATTATTTATCATCTCTCATTGCAATGCTACAGAGTTGTAGGAGGCTGAGCTGATTGTATCGTAGGTGGGCAGCAAAGCAAGTTTGGTTAATGGAGAGTTTATGTCAGTTGGTTCCAGTAGGCTGAAGATTTATACCTGCACTTTCTATAGGAGCTTCCACAGGTCAAGAGTATACCTGCTGATTGCTTCGGGGGCGTTCTTTCCCTTGATCCCTTCTCAAGTTTAATTTCTAATTACTTGAATACCCCGAGGATGCTGGTTAAATAGGTTGATTTAGATTGCAAGACCTAAAACTCCTATTATTTTTCGGCTCCTTGCTGGGTTAGCTAATGACTATACCACCGCTAACAGGATCAAGTCCAAATGTCTTTGCTTCCCTTCACACATCGTCTCCCATCACTTCCCATATGCACTGCGTGACCCGCCGTTTCCTGAATAGGCCATGCTTCCTCCAGCCTCCGCCCTCAACATACACATCCTACATGTTGTCCCTGGCTGTCCTGCTTTTTTTTTTTCTCTACCTGCAAAACTTTCCCCAGTTCCCCTAGACTGAGCTATCCCCCTCTTCCCCTGGGTCCCACTACCCATTCTACCTACCTATGGGCCTCCCGTGGTGCCTAGGCACATAGAAGATGCTCAGGAAACATTCATTGAGTGGATGATTCAGTGAACCACTGTCTTTTACTGCAATGTCTCTGGGTTTGACATTGACCCATAACCAATCACCAGCAGTCGATCAAGAGTGGTGGAGGGAGGCGCCAGGACTGGCACTGGCCACCCAGAGTGGGTGGGACAGGCCAAGGCCCGGCAGGGGCCTAGTCCAACCTCTGGGGTTGGGGTGGGGAGAGATGAAGTATAGGTAAATTTTTTTAAAAAACACTTCTAAAAAGAGCGTAGGTTAAATCAAGATGAGAAGCAATGACCCAAGAGAAAGCATGGATTCGAAGTAAACCACACCAGATGGGAGAGGGAGGAAGAGAGAAGGCAGAGAACTGTGCCCAGGTGCCACCTGCACTGCAGGGCAGGCTCCTCCTACTACACTTCCAGGGGCTCTGCGGTGAGGAGCAGGTGGAAGTCACCGTTCACCTTCCACCTCCGTGGGATAGGTGGGGACGCACAGCCACATTCTCCCGGAGGGGAAGGACAGGTATTAATAAGAAAGGACTTGGTACTGGGTTTTTTTCACCCACTTTGTTGAAACATTTCCCCTTCCTATTTAACCTTCTATTATTTGATTAAACTCTCTAAGAAGCATTTAGTTCTTTTTGAGCTCGATCTACCCTTGTTATCTTTGCTCAGAGTTCCTGAACTTAAAGGGACGTAAACCAAATTTCTAGACATTGAGCTCAGCCAGGCAAACAGCCTCTAGTAATCCAGGCAAGTGCCAAGACAAGCAGCAAATCGGGCAAGAAGCATGTTTTCTTTCTGATATTATCCCTATCACAGACTCAGAACTAGTCGTTATATGATGCTTGTTTGCTGAAGTTGCTTCACCATCTTGAGCCTGAAAGTCCATCCGTGGACAAAGGCGATCACAGACCACTGCGATTAAAAGGGACTTCAGAGCTTAGTTCTTGCTCCCTCATTTCACAGGGTGGACACTGAGAGGCGGAGAAGCTGAATTCAAACATTTCTAACAGACTGGATAGAATTCTGTTGCTATTTCGGTTTAAGGTCCTTTTAAACAGCCACCATTTTCCGATTTATTCCTTTTTCAGAAGCAGAATAGCAAACGTAAGGATGGGAACAGAAGTGAGAAAAGTGCCCCAAAGCCATGGACACAAAAGAAGAGTAATTGAGGAGAGACTGCCTGAGTTTATTTACTAACAGATAATTCCCCTCTGAACAGATCCTCGCGTAGAGGAAACACCATAAAATATTGATGCATGAATGGATCTATTGAGTTGTCCGTTCCTTCTTAAAATGTACTAATGGACAGATGCAGCGATACAGTTACGTATGGTAATTGCTAGTCCAATAAACATTATTGAGCATCTACTCTGTTCGAAATCCAGGGGGATTAGAGTCAAAAGTAAGAATATAAATAGGTGTAATGAGAAGAGTAAACATTTATTGAGAGCTGCACTATTTTCGGCACTGGGTCAAGTATTAGTTCATTTAACCTTAATAGTAAGTACAGTTGTTTGCCCATTTTACAGGTAAGGAGACTGAGACCTAGGACAATGAAGTGACTTGCCCAAAGTCACACAGCTGACAGGTGGCAGTACTCAGATTCTGACTCCGGTCAGCCTGAGTTCCTAACCATCATGCTGTAGTGACTCCCATGACACCACGTCCCTGGAACTTGTCGTGGAGTGGGGGCGGGGGGGGGCACACCTGAAGAAAGAGAGTCGGAGCCATGTGATAAGGACCCCAAATGGGAAAAGAGAAAATGGGATAAAGGAAAAAACGAGATAAAAGATAGGAAGAAATTTGTTAACAGATACAAAATTATTGCCAGAGAGGAAGAATAAATTCTAGTATTTTATACCACTGCGGGATGACTGTAGTTCACAATCATGCATAGTTTCAGATAGCTAGGAGGAGGATACAGAAGGTTCCCAATACAAAGAAATGATACATGTTTGAGATGATGGATATGCTAATTACCCTGATCTGATCACTGTACATTATGAGTATTGAAACATCGCTGTGTACCGCATGACTATGTACTATTATTATTTGTCAATTAAAAAACATATTTTTTTTAAAAAAAGGATTCCAAATGGGAAAGGGAAAGAACGAATTCACAGGGAAGGTAGCCCTGGAGCAGGTGCTTAAAGCATGAGGGAGGCGATGCCCATTTGTGCCCTAGGAGTGATGCTGGGATAAACAGCCCAAGAAGAAGCACATGGTGCTAGGATCAGAGTAAGTGCACCCACGAGCTAAGTCCAGTCGAATAGAGAGAACAATCTTGACACCATGAGGGTGAGGAGTAGGATCTGCAGACCACAGGGTGGAAGTTGCTGTTGGCCATCAGAGCTCAGCTTCATGGAGGTTGGCTTCATGGTTGGCAGGACGCTGCCCCCGGTGGGGATGCGGGCACCCAGAACTGCCAAGAGCCAGGGAAATTACTGCATCTTCTCTAAAACACAGACTGTCCTTCCATAGTCCCTGGCTCTACGCAGCCTCACCACCTGGAGATCAGCAATGCGCCGCCTGCAGTCAGGGATCTGCAAGAAAGACAAGAGGCGCAGCAGAGAAAAGGCTGGTTCCACCAGTGATATTCACGTCCAAGCCTCTAGCAAAGTCTGCTTTCTGTTCAGAGCCATGTGCTCACCTGAGTAAGTCGTCAAGTTTAAAAGACCAAAAATCACAGCTAATACAAGGACAGCTGAGTGGCCCCAGGGCCCCAGGGAATACTGGCTGGCCTCCTTAGCGAGGCATTCCTTTCTCTCTTGCACTCCCTGGATCTTCTGAGTTTCCATTTCCTGCTGTGATCTTCTCTAAAGCTCTTTCTTCCTTTCTTCCCCCCTCCCTTGCCTCAGTCTCTGGGGGCTGTAAGTCCCCAGGGCTGGATGCTCCAGCTGGGAGGTCACAGGTTCGACTCTCCAGCCCTCCTTGGGAGAGCAGCGCCCCCTTGTGGCCACGGACTACCCACACCCGGATCCCCCAGAGAGTGGGGCTAATGCAGAGCGCAGGGCCCCATCCCAAAGCCGCTGAAACCGACTCGCTGAGCTGGAAGCTGCGTTTTACACAAGTCTTCCAGGTGGGTTTTTGCGTACTAAAGCTTGAGTCCCGCCACTCTGGGGACAAAGACCCTGGAGACTTCCAGGTCTCTCATCTCTTTGTCTCCCCCATTAAACCTTCTCTGGAAAATGGAAAGGCCAAGTTGAAGGCGCAGGGACAATGCCAGGCTTCTCCTTCCCCCTCGTCTCCTGTCTACACATCCGTCTCCTCTACTGGACTCCGAGTCTCTAAGGATGGGACTCGTTCTACTCAGCTCCGAGTCCTCGGGGCTCAGGTGGCACCTGGGTCACTGCGGACGCTTGAAACATGAATAATTTGTTGATCGAGGGAGCCCCCCCTTTTTGCTCCTCCTCTTTCTCTTGGGGCCCCCTTGGCCTTGGGCACAAAACACAAATGTTCTAAAAATGGTTAATGTTTAAAGGGCTCGAGGCAGGACTAGGCGGGAGAACGGCAGGTTGCTCAACGGACAAACAAATCCACCTTCTGCTGTTTCCCAAGCCAACAAGAAGAGGCTGCCAGAAGCCAGTCAGACGGTCACTAACCCGGCAGTGGCTCAGACCGGCTGTCCCGCTTGCCGCACGCAGCAATTGCACAAGTGTGGCAGCAACCTGGGGCTATAAATAGTCTTTGCTAAGAAACCCCAAACTGGGATTAAACGGGCCTGATGTTTAATTTGTTGCCCCTTCAAACAAGTGGAGAAGCTTCTTAAAAAGTCTCACTTACAGAATCTAAGCCTGGGGCAGACTATTCTCCTGTGTCCTTTGAGTTCAGCCTGTTGCCTCCTTCTGTGACTCCACGGGGGTGTCCCTCCTTCTTATTGTCCATCAGTGTTTCCCCCAGTCCCAACGCTGTAATGATCGTAATGAAGACAATGTAGTAATTTCTTGGTAGGGCTTCCTTTCCCCCCATTCCTGACGCCCCATCCTTGCCTAGTCTTCGATCTCTGTGTTTGGCCCACTTCAGGCTCTGCACATTGGCCGATGGCTGGACCTCCCTCCAGTCTGTAAGGTTGATTCTCCTGCACACTTGTTTTTCTTTTCTTCATGTTTTGCCCCTGTTCAGAATCTTTCAATAGTTTCCCATTACTTACGGCAGTAGCCTACAATTCTTTAATGCACACCCGATCCTTAATGTATATATTTATGTATAAATGAAATGCATGTGCTACTACCAAGCCATATAAAATGTTAGAAGATCTCACTTTCATTGTTAATTTTGGACAAACAGAACTATAAACAGGAGCTCTAACATTTTCTCCCTGAGCCCCAGTGGATCATTTTGCATATCCCCCAGTGATAGCATTGGCTCATTTTGCTGGGCTGCCAAAGCCTTCCAAGATCTGTTTCCAGCTCATTTATCCATCCTCTTAACCTTTCTTCAAGACTATTATGGCCAGGCCCTGTTTTAGGCTCAGTGGGTAACAATAAGTAGTCACAGCCTCTGCAGATCAGCAGCTCACAGATATAAATAGATAACTCTTGGAGAGTCACAGGTATCATCATAAAAGTTTGCACAAGGCCTTAAGGGGGAACATGAAAAGAAATAACTTGGCCTGGGAGAATCATGAAAGGCTATCTGAGGACTACTTGAGCTGGGTCTGGAAGGATGAGTAGTTCATTAGGTCACAAAAAGGAAAAAGGGCCTCCCAGGGGCAGAGAGCAGTGCAGGCAAAGGCGCGAAGGTGAAAGAAGAACAGGGTACATTGGGGAAAGGACAAGCCATTCGTAGAGGTTAGTGGGGCCTGGGAGAAAGTGACAGAGGGCAGGATTGCAAAGGGAGGCTGAGGTCAAATCTGCAGGACCTCATCTGACATACCAATAAGTTTGGATTTTATCCTGAAGTTTATGGAAGTTATGCTGTGACAAATGGCATTCTTTCCTAAGTGTAATTTCAGCTGTCCTCCCTGTAGGCATAACGGAATATGAAGTAGGACAAATAAAATAACAGCATTCTTCTCAGTGTTCTATGAAGCCGATAGTCTGGGCTGCTCAGAAGCCTCCATCCCAAGGGCCACAGCCTCAAGACAGCAGGATACCCCTCTCGAAGCCCAAGGGCAAGGCCAAGAATGTCCAGTGTTGGGACTAAAGCTACCAAGGACTCACACTTCATGACTGGGATTAGTGGTCTCTGGAAAAGCTTTTCAGGGATCGCCAGAGGGTGGCTTTGGGATGAGATTGGGACAGATCTCTTGTACCTTATCAGGAATCATTCCACGCAAGCTCCAGTAAAAGAACAAAGCTGTAAAATATAACAGATGCATGCCGTTTAGTAAAACCGAAATCAGAGGGTAAGAATTTTTCATCTTTGTGTCACCCTAGTTCCAGGGCAGGAGACACCACCATCCATCTTCTCTTTTTATCACATTTTTATGAAGATACCGGTGTTTATACAGTGTTCCCAAAGAAGCCATTTATCTTTTAGGTTTATTAGCATGTACAATTCCTCTTCTATGAAGGCTTACCTCAGAAATCTCCTTCGAGGGGTTTTCACTCACTTAATCAACCTTTATTGTGTGCCTAATGGTCACCAGGCACTGCTCTTGGATAGGTTTTTATTTCTAAAGCATTTGCCTTGATAAGTAAAAATAGTGCAGATGATCATCGTCTTTATCATGGGGACTTTGGGTTGTTTCACCCAGGAGGGATGCTAGACTAACCTTGAGCCGTCTGCACTTTCCCTCTGGGGACCAAGGCCGCGCATTGACAAGATCCTCGGTCAATGTTTGAGGTCTGGCCTGTGTCGAAACATGGGACCTTTCCTTTGTAGCATAGACCTTTCCTCTGTGCGGTGCTGAAATACAACTTCGAGCTTTCAGCTTTACATGTTAACGAATTGAAATAATCATCGGGAGAAAATGTTGTATTACGTTAGAAATGATAGCGATCTTCCTATGGAGTGGGACAAGACTTAGAGATTATAAAAATGAATGAAAAACTTGAGGTGCAGTTATATAGGAATGTGACCATCAAGGCACTGACAGCCCTGGGTGTTGTGGAAAACAGACTGGACTCCAAGTCAGAGACCGGGGTGCCAGTGTCGGCTCTGAGCACCAGCCGTCTTCTTGAAAAGCTCATGCATATTTCCGTCTGTTAAAAGAAGATACTAGGTGGTTGCCATCTAAGAACTTGATTCGAAAGTGTTCCATTTATTTCATCAAATTTCCGCACTTGTCAACACAAGCAAGATGTATTAGGCCAGTACTTCTTCGTGTATGGGTGTATCTGAAATCTGACTGCTTTCATCATTCTAATCTAGAGAAGTGTTACTGACCTGCCATTTTTCTTTGGAAATACTTTGCAAAGGAAAAGAATGAAATAAACATTCTGTGCTATCTGCTGAATGTTTATTTCGTTCTGCAAGTAAGGAGGACAGGAATAGAAAGAGACATGCAAAAGGAAAATGGTACCTCATGGGCGACAGGAGAAACCAGAAACCATTGCCCACCTAATCAGGAAAGTTGACTTTAGTGTCTTGAGCATTTTGTTTAAATATTTTTTTTTTTATCACAGTTCCCCATTTGAAAATGACAGAGATAAAGCCAGCTTATCTCATGAGGTTATTATGGGAGAAATAACGGCAATTTAAAAACACATTGTCAGCAAGGTACTGTTTGTGCACTAATTGTCACAGGTAGTATTAATCGGTTCTTATGTGGGCAGTGGTGGCCCCCAAATAAAGACCTTCTCCCTGTTGTCCCTGAGAAGGAGGGCAGGCAGGAGCTGTGTCCAGGCAGCACTGGCTGGGTGGGCAAGATGTTCTGCTCAGGGTTTCACTTCCATGAGGGCCCAATGAACCTCTTAGGAGTGACAACCAGCTGAGCTGAGGCTGAAGGTTGGCCTTTAGTCTTAAAATTTCTAAACAATTCAGAGCAGATGCTCTAGTCTAGGCCAGGAAGAGTATAGTAAATGACAAAACAGTCTAGGAATACTTGAACTAAATGACCTGTGGGCTGGGGTTCAATTAATCTCACTAGGGTGGGCCACAAGTCAGAAAAACCATGAATATGTATATTTCTTTATGTTTATATATGATCCATTTATTATTTATTAATATTTATTTAGATTTGGATTTATCATAACCACTGACCCTGACCTCCAGCGCCCACTTATGATTTGTTTTAAGCAGAGGTTGGCAACTACCATCCGTGTGCCAAAATCAGCCTATGGCCTGTTTTTTGTGGCCCATGAGCTGAGAATTATTTCTATATTTTTCAAGGGTTGTAAAAACACCACACACACACACACACACACACACACACACACACACACACACAAAGAAGAATATGCGACAGAGACCTGACATTGTACAAAAAAGCCTAAAATAATTACTTCCTGGCCCTTTGCATAAAAGTTTGCCAACCTTGGTCTTGAAGACGTAATGGCCTCTTGTGTATAACACAATTTATGATTGTTTTCTCATTTCATCCTTATAGCCACCCTGGGAGGGAGGGGGGACAGTTGTCGTGATGTCCATTTTAGAGGTGAGGACACAAAAAGCCAGAGCAGTTACGCAACTTCTCCAAGGTCACGTTCGTGGTGGTAAGGCTGGAAATAGACCCGTGTTCGCCTAATCCCTGCCCAGGACTCTTCTCAGGAGGTCACAGAGAGAATGACTGACCCAGCTCTTCCACACAGGGACAGGGGGAGGGAAGGGGAAGTGCATCCCAACTGATTTGAGGGTGTTGGGTCTGTCCGCCCTTTCTTAGCAGGCAGTTCATTGGGGGAAAAGTCTCACAGAGGATTTGCAAATGCTAGCAATCTTTAACTAGCCTTGTTGCAGACTTGGGCAAGTCAGGCGACAAAAGTTCACAGTTCACAGTGCCCAGGATGGATGTCTCAACTCCCCTAACTGTGTCCCCCCCGCCCCCCCCCTCCGGGCTGTCGCATTCCCAGTTCAGAGTTCACTCCCCTGGCACTCGCGAGCACCCCAGGAGGGAATGAATGCCCACATTATCCACCTGTGGCAGCTCCCTGGCCACAGAGCCGGGCAGGCTCCAGGCAGCTGGCCTGGGTTGCTCTGTCCCGACATAAACAGCCCCTGGGCTGAGTAGCAGCTTGTTCTCCAGTTGCCTCAGGCAAGATCTCACCAACCCTGAGGGTCCCCCCAAACCCCTGCTGCCCCAGGGCTGAAGAGGGGCTTTTGTGCCCATAATTCAGACCAGCTTCTGCCTAATCCCCTTGGCTGCTACCAAGCAAAGCCTTGAAATAAAGACGTGCGTGGGCTTGGTCTCTGAGTCACCCACAGGCAGGCGGGATTGGGGACTGCCACGACCCAGGTCTGTCTGCCTGTCAGGGCTGAATTAGGAAGCTTTGATACCAGACATCGGAGGCTGCACTGGGTGACGTCAGAGACTCTTCTAAGAACTTATCGTTGCAGGTCCTCAAATATCGTCCTTCTGGCCTGCTGTGGAGTGACCGGTCGCCACTCTTAGACACAGGCCTCCAAGAAGCAAATAGGTACGGCCATTACTAATGTCGTCATTTTAGCTATTAAGTAATTGAGTCCTTACCAGGCAGCAACCTGGCTCCTAGGGAGGAATAACAGAGACAGGAAGAGGAGGAATACAGGCCAGTGTGGGTCCCTGCGGTGGTGGGGACCCTGCAGGCCAAGCCGTAGCCTGAGAGTGCTAAGAATCCGGGCAGCAGATGCCAAGGAAGGGGCTGAGGGGCTGAGGATGCAGCACTAGAAGGTCCTGCTCGCTTTACGATTCCTCCTCATGGTTACTCTTCTCACGGTGGCTCCGACATAAGGAAGCCTTCCCCACGCGCTCTCCCTGTCATCTTCCCATCTCTGCCCTGTCCCCCACCCGGTCCTCTCACCTCCGCAGTCCCAGAGGCCCTTTTGCATGTATATCCTAGTTCCAAATCTGCAAGTCTTATCTGAAAGAGCTTCTTTTGCTGGACTGTTCCTGCCTTGCACTTCTTATGGCCCTTATTTCTTTCTACCTTGAATTCCAATTTTTGGAGAACTGTCCTGTTTCCATCATTACACTATGAGCAACTTGACGGGGGGCCTGTCTGACTCAGCTGCAGCACCAAGCACCGTCCTTTGCCCAGGGCTGGGCATGACATCCACCCTTTCAGTATTTCCTCTTGTTTCTTCCAGCCAGATGCTAAGAAAAACTTGTTAAAACCCAGGTACAGGCCAGCTAGGGGACTTGGAGCTGCTCTGAATCTAAGAGAGATCCTTTTCATGCTCAGGATTTTTTTTTTTTTTAATTAATGTTGTTCAGGACACCAGGTTGCATCAGACACTAATAGCGATTTCCAAATTTCTTAGCAATCCACCCATCCAACACTTCTGCCAATGCAAACACTTCCAACCATGGGGGAGAAGAGCAAGCCTTCTTTTTCTTTCAAAGTCATTCAGATATAAAGATTGGTTAGGATGTAGAGAAAGATAATTCTTACAAAGGGGCTCACTCTGTTTTAGTTCTGAAATCCCACTTTTTTCTTTCTCAATCATATACTTTGTACGTCCCTCGTTATACCTGCCAAGAAAAGCAACCTGCTGTGTTTGCCGATTTGCTGAATCATTGCTGACTTCAACTCAGCAAACAGCAATGAAAAGCTGTTTTAATGAGATTTTTCGAGTTCAGCTGTGAAAATTGAAATTCACCCAACATCAAACCACCCAACCACCTGAGAATATCGCACTGCAGTCAGTGTTCTTGCCACTCACATTGCCTCTGTTTCTGACCAGCCAGTTTCCAGCAGTGGGAAGAAAGGAGCGAGGCAGGGAGGATGAGATGCAATTGGTTTGTCTTTGCTTGTCCAGGGGCAACTTGGGGAGAATTAAATAGATAATTTTGCAAAGGGCCCAGCATAGGACTTGGCAAGGGATAGACGCTCACTAAGTGCTGGTTGTCCTTTTTGCCCTTCCCTTCTCTTAAATCTCATATGAGTAGGGTTCAGTGTGATGCTCAGTATTCTTCCATGTGGAACTCGAGCTATGAATGCATTCATACCTCGGAATAATTAAATAAATGCATGCACCCACGCACTAAAAGAAGGCCATGATATGAGTGTGTCATAAATCAAGAGTTAGGATTAATCCAATGCAATGCATCTAAGGTTGATTAAAAACAAAAGTATAAATTAATCTATCTTTTACTGTTTCAGTCAATCACTTGTGCTGTTTCTAGGACTTCAAGAATCTCCCACTTGAAGACCTCCATTTCTCATTCAGTAAATATTCCTGTATCTCTGGGCTGGCTTAGTCCAGAGATGCTATTGATCAGTTCTGGTTTCAAGGCCAGGCACAGGGAGAACTGAAAATTCTTAGTAGCCAACTGCAGTCTCTGCAAGTCGGTGTCACATGATATTGCAGATGCAGCTTCCTGTGATAGAGTCCCTGGACGCTTGCCCACTCTGTGGCAATGCCCTGGGATGCTGCCCAGGCCAAGTGGTGTCCTGCCTCTGAGCTCAGATATGCAGCCTCCAGCATCAGCCACATGATATGCAGATACAAGTCTTCCCGCAAGTTCAGGGACCCTCAGGCCAGGGATTGAAAATCACATGCCTATATAGCAGGCAAGTTACAAAAATGAGCACAGTAGACTACATTTAAGAAAAATCAGCATGCAGGCTTTATTTTTTCTTAAATTTTAATGTAAGCAGGTTGTATGCAAACAAATGGAATATGGATTACATTTTACATGCATAAAATGCAAGTCGAGAACAAGAAATGTTTAATAATAAATAAAATCGTTATTATTCATTTCTACTTTGATGCAAATCTGGGACCCTAACACATTTGCTTCCGTATCAAAATATTAATGTCTCTTCTTCCATTTTGTGTTCTGAACATGGATAGAAGAGTTGCATCTTTAGAATTCTGGCACTTTAGCATTGCCATATTAAATTTTCAGTACGATTTTGCCCTACAGTTCAATAACATCAATTTATAGTTCTTCCTTTAGCCTATCAAGATTAATTGAGGAAAGCAAACTTAACAGTGTTATTTCATTTTCATTAAGTTGGAAATACACTTTTGGAGTCTAGTTTTCGAAGTGACAATTTTGAGAATGTAGTTCAGTCTGTCACTTTCATTTCTGGAAACTCATTGCAGTACAGTTAAGTGGGCCAGACTGTTCCCCACAAAATGAGTTTCTTAGATGTAATTTCTTTAGAAATGTGTGTTGAATTGAATCTTACATTTCTTAACCGCAGCGTATCGGTATCTACCTCACAGATGCCCTTCAGCAGAAATATTCCAAATGTTGATTTCGGATGGCCCCGGCTTTGGTGAGTTGGCGTGGAGACTTTTCCTTGGATCATGGGGACAAGTCAATTGACTTCAATAATTCCAAAAACTTTCCAATTATAAACCACCTCAAACAGATCTCCCCAAATTCCATAAAATATAGCAGAACATGGTGTTTTGTTTCAAGAAGGTCACATAAATCACTGTACTTTCAGCCACCCAAGGCACAGAAGCATATCCAGAGCTTGGTGTTAATTACAATGTCCCTGACATTTTCCAATTCTAACCTTTTAGCACTAAGCAATTGCTGATGAATAATGTAATTAATAGGCTTAAGTCCTATGTCCTTACGAATGTCACCTTACTAAATTCCCTAATAAGCCTGGAATGAACATTAACCAAGTCACAGATCACAGCCTATAACATAGTGTCTAATACTGATCAGTCTACTGTATGTTCAAACTATCAAGACTCTCCTAAAATAATTCATTTCCTGATATTGTATCTGTCATACTGATATATCAAGTTGTCTTCTAGCCCATGAATACTACTCAACTCCATGAATAAATATATTAACTTACCAGCTATAATAAGAAAACATGAGAAATTATTTAACTTTCTTACGTAACGTTGGCTGTGGATTCTTATCCATGTCTTCACCACACTGAGCAGCAAGATTTCTGGTTGTTTCTGTTTGGGATACATCATGTCTGTTGCATTAGCTGACACTCTTGTATAAACCTACCATCTGTCACTGGTTTTGATGCCCAGACAAAATTTTCCCTTAATGTAGAGTGGCATTTAACTACAGCATCACTTAATGTATTCACATTTTCTTTAAAAAGCATTTTAAAATACCTGTCCTCTTTTTAGTTTGGTGCTTTTCATCATGCATAGTTTTCATGCTGGTCACAGTTATAATAACTGTGTTTTGTTGTATAACTTATATTCTTTTGACATAGAAACACAACAACCTTCTCGAGGTAGCTCTCATTTTGGTAGAGTGGCAGATGGGAATGCAGTAGGTCTGGGACATGACATTAAACTAGGTAACTTAATTTCTCGGGGTCTCAAGTTCTGGGTCTCCTCTATAAAAATGGTGGCTGGTCACTGGACGCCTCTAAGGTCCTGTGCATCCTAATAGTTAACAATTTTTTGATCCTAAGTCCTAATGGATGCCGTGGTCCAGGTGCCTCCTCTATCCTAGAGGGCAGCTACCTGGAAGATTTTTTCCTAAGGTAAGTGGGTCTGTACCCCAAACTATAATAGAGACTCACAGCAAAGCAGTAGTAGTATTAATATTATCAATCCTAGCACTTCCTAATCTTAGATGGGGTCATCTGCAAAGCATTTCATTGCTTTTCACTTTGTGCCAACGTTTATATAAGATAAAGAAAGAGGAAGAATGGAGATAGAAAAAATGAGGTGGGAGGGGATCTAATGTTATGTACCTACTTCAAGTCAGTTGTCTGCTAGTCCTTTTATCTACAAGATCTGATTTAATCCTCCCAATAAATCCATGCGGGAGGTAGTATTATCATCAGTTTACAGACAAGGAAAAGACGCTCAGAGGAGTAAAATATTCTGGCCAAGATGACACAATTAGCAGCAGATCTAGGATTGGGGCAGTTTGGTTTGGCCCCAAAGCTTATGCTGTATCCACTACGTGCTGTGCGATTCTGGGTTCCAGTGCAGTCTTCCTTGCCAGTGGGTTTTCCTGGGTTGCCTATCTCCTGGGCTGTCCATGTCAAATGAGAAAGCTCTATTCTCTTATGCCCTTGGGCCTGGAAGTGATGGATCAACCTTGAGTTGATCGTGCTGATTGAAAGGACGACCTTAATAGCGAAATATCAGAAAAATTATTAACTCATAGTTTTTCAATAAGGTCTAAAATCGATCATATGAGATCTCTGTCTCTCTGCCCTCTCTGTTCTTTCTCTCCCTAGCCGACAGGCACCCCGCAGGGACTCCATTCTCACAACATCTGAAAAGAGCCTAAACAGACAGAAAGGAAATGTAAATCTTTCTGTTTACATTCACCAGCTCACTGCCCTTTAGAATCTGCTTCTGTAGACTCAAGGAGTTCCTGAGAAGCCCCTGGACTGACACCAGGAGAAGCAAACGCCAGACCTCTGTTTCCTGCCCCAAATCATATCTCAAAGGGCAAGATCACCTACAAGATCTTTGACATCCTACATCCTTCTGTTGTCATCTCCCTGCCCAGAAGGAAGAAAGGAGCGGATAGGACAGTTCACAGTACCTGCTAATTTGGCTACAGCCATAAACCATCCTTACCCCCTAAATAAAAAGCCTGAATACCTGATTCTCTCTGCCAACACACTTCTCTTCTGTTTCACGTGTTGGCCCTTTTTCTGCTTGGGAAAAGTAAAATAAACTTCTTTTTTCTGTCCTAATCTTTGGAGAAATTTTTCTGAAACCCGCATGCACCAGCACTCCACCCTAACACTGAAGGTCGAAAGAGGGAGACACAAGGCCAGCAGGCAGGGGCTGGTGTGGAGGTCCAGCCAGAGCCCCAGGTCCACGCTGGGTGAGTCTGTAACAGGTAAGATCAGGAAGAGGCTGACAATGACTGGGTGGGGCAATGAGCCAGTCCAGGGCACAAGACCTGAAGGTACTCAGGGCCTGCTGCAGCTCTTGATCCAGCGTAAGAGCAGTGACTGCCAGAAGGGGATGGAAAAACCAACAAAACAGTTAGACTGATTTTATACCATCTGACACCTCGAGCTGGTTGGTGTTGACCGAACATCAGTGGTTAGATAGGGTAAGAGGTAACTTCTGCTGTCCTTATGTCTCTCTCTCTTTCTCTTTCCTTCCTTTCCCCACTCATTTCCCTCCAATGTTTACCATGAACATTTAAAAAAAAAAAGAAAAGAAAAAGAAAGAGAAAAGAAAATAAATCAACAGAAGGAATTATAGTGAAAAGCTGTAGTCACCTACCGATTCCCCATGCATAGCTCTGGTTACTCAAGGCAAATGCTTTCTGCTCTTTGTTCTTCAAGCTACTTTCCCAACTCTAACTAATGTATGTGCTAGTTCTTAACTTACTCATTTAAGATATTGCCCAGTCACTCACACCCACAGAAAGATAAGGATTTAATTCACTTTATCCCCCCTTCTCAATTTTTGACAATTATTTTCGTCCTACCATTTATTACCTTTGTACCTCCGCATAATAATGTAAACATCTATTTTTACGTTCTGTCGATTTTAGACAGTATTTCTTGATTTCCAAGTAAATTGGATGAAGTTCACATGCTGATGGGAAATCCTTCCTGAATCCACCAACTCTTCCTGCTCTGTGTCGAATTCTCCCATGTCCTTCTCATTTTCTGACAGCTGGAATTGGCTTCCACACGGTTGAGGCTAATCATATGACATTTTTTTTCTACAGCCACATTTAGTCTTCTGTGTTCTATTAGGCTGATTTTCAAGGTCAAAAACCAATGAACAGTATGTATGTTATTACAGATCTGAAATTATTGATCTACTTAGCAATCGTTCCCATAAATATTGAGGCAGGCCCTGAGCTAAGATTGTACAGTGGGTGCCATGATGTAACAGAGGGAAGGGCCTGAGAGGAAAAAAAAGATTTTCTGTCTCTTTAAAACTTTCTCCACTCTTTTCAGACACTGCAGCATGGCCTGCATCCCTGAAACCAGTCAAGTTCTTTGTTAAAAGAGATAACTCCCAGGTAGTGCCAGCCCCCCAGGTGGGCCCAGGTGGGTGGCCGGTGAAGTTCACAGGTTTTGTCTTTGGCAGAGATGGGCCATTTAACCACAATAGCCTAGAATTGAGGGACCCTCCCTTTAAAACCTCTGTATTTCGGCCTATGTTCAGGAAATTTGGATTTTGAGCTGAGAAGATCTGCCATTTTTCCTCCTTTTGCCAGCAAAGTAATCTCTTTCCTCCTCCCCAAAACACTTGTCCTGGTTCTTCTGATTCAGCCTTGTGGACAAGTGCTGAGTTTTTGGTAACAATGAAGCATAGGCTTGTGCCCTCTTCGTTACACTGTGTTAGTGTCCCAATACTGTGCCACAGCTTGGTGAGGCTTGGTGACTATCGGGCTTGACTTTAGTGTGAGCAGAAAGAGGAGTTTTGCCAGGAAGCTCTTAACTGTCAAAGGGCAAGGGAGTTACACAGAGATCTAGAAGTCCTAATTCCCAGAAAGAATGTTCAATGTCTATAGAGAAGGGAGCTCTGATTCTTGCCTGGGGGTTGGCTGCCAAGTCTCCAAACTCAGCAATGGGTGAGAAGGGGATGGGCCCCCACCACCTGGACAGTTCTTTTCTTCCCCAGACAATTTGAATCATCCCCTCTGCAATCCCACACCTCCACCTCTATCACCCTTCTGGAATATGGCTTCCATGATCTGATTATGCATCAATTGGTTTCTACTCTCTTTACTTCCTCTGAAAGTGTACTGGGATCTCCCCTCTCCTGTCTCTTCCATTACCTTGACTATTATGAGTTTATTTCCATGTTTTTACTTTACTGAGGTCTCTGCAGGAAGGAATAAACCACAATCATACCCATATTTTATTTCTTTCTTGATTCTTTCTTGATTTAGTTGAGGTTTATTATAAAGAAAAATTTCAAGCAACCAAGAAAAATATACAAAGGAAAAGAAAACTCCATAAAATCCTGTAACTCAGAGATCAACCCTGTTAACACGTTGATGGCAATCCTTCCTGGTTCTACCAACATTTCATGCTCTACCAAGAATTCCCAGAGGGGCTTTTCTGGTGCTTTTATCTCTGAGTCTTTACTCCTCTGGGAGCTGTTAGGAGCCAAAGGTGGGAATTCAAGTTAGAGGGCAATGCTTATCTCTTTTCACGCTATGTTGCATCCCCATCCAGGGCTTTATTGAAAAAGGAAACAGTCTGAGTAAATAGTTTTACCTAAAACTAACCCTTCCTTGTCTACATTTCCCACATCTTGTGATGGAATTGTGTCTCCTAAGGTACCCTTCTGGGTCCCTTTGCAGAGAAGGGACCCCTAGAGCAGATTCTTCTGGAGTCTTTTCTCTTGTGGGAAGATGGAAAGTCAGATTTATTGGTTTATGAAATTCACATTTCACAGTTGGGTCAGCCTCCCAGGCAAGACATTGCCTACCTAGTCTTCTTTTACTGATGAATAGAACTTCTCATAGGACTTACCGTTCCTGGAGTAGAAGGGAGTGGTCGGGGACAGAGTTGGTCTAGATGAACAAAGGGTACTCAGGGACTGCCCGTCCTCCCACCCTCCTTCCCCTTAGGAACAAGCTCCTTTTTCTTTTTCCTATTTTGCTGCAGTTGCATTTGTTTATTTGCTTGTTTGGACAGGAATTAGAAAAGAGACAAGTTTGGCTCTATTCCAGTTGATTTCTGAGCCAGCAGAATCAGCAGGAACTAACTTTGCCTTCTACTGGGTGGGGTGACCCACAGGGCTGGAGACAGAGAACTCTCCAAAGGCGTGCACCTGGCAGACACGGTGGCTCTGTCCATGCGAGGGGTTCGTGTGAAGGCATCAAATGACTCTATGCTCTTCTGGGCCATCAGTCAACCCGCCAAGTCTAGGCTTGGTTTCCGACTTGGCCCAAGCTCCTGGCAGCAAAGAGGCTGGAAAGTGGGGGCGGGCCCTGTCTCTCAGCCACGGACGGTTGAAAGGAAGATCATCCTCACATTGCCTCTCTGAGGAGGACTTTGGAACTTTCTCTTACATTGTATTCTTTTCTCCTTTACCTTCATGTGAGACATTTGTGACAAACTCTGCCCCCAAGATTCTGAGCCCAGGGGCCCAGGCAGCGAGGGTGCAGAGAGAGGGCAGAAGGATTCTGCCCGTGGGTGCCAGCATGGAGATTGGAGCTCTGCAAGGCCAGGCCCCCCACACCTGTGAACATTTGCCTACTGTCCCCAGGGTCAGAATCTCTCACTTTCTAGAATACACTGATAATCAGGGTACTCTTTGAGACTTTGATCAAATCACACTTTTGTTTGAGTTGTGGTCCTTGTGGAGAAGGGCCATTTTGTGTTTACTTTGGAAGTGAATCCCTCTATGCAAAATATACCTGTTCTGAGTGTGTTCTTCTGGTCAAAAATGTTGTTGCTATAGCGTGGCAATGATCCCTTTCCAGTGTTTGTTTTTTTTTTTTTTTTTTTTTTTTTAATGCATCAGTTGATTGAACGGAGACATAAAACTTGGAGATAGGTACGTAAAGATAAACGTCACCTTGCCAAGCTCCCCCTACTCAAGAAGAAACTAGCAAAAAAAACAAGGCCCCCTGTACAACTGCTTATCCTTCTGGACTCAACTCCCTTCCCTTATTCAGTGTGGGCTTCTTGGACCTGCACTGTGAGGCAGGACTGAGCTTGTTGGCCTCTGTCTTACATAATATATTTCTTATTACACCATTTCGCAATGTTTTGTTTATGTCTTTCTTCCTCGTTGGAATTTGAGCCCCTCAAGCATAGGAACCTTTATTATTTTTGTACTCTGTTGCTGAGTATGGTGCCTTACACATATAAGCTAAAATTAAAAAGTATACTAAATGAATGAATGGCATGATTATAGACTTTTTCTTCCCAGTTCATATGTTAAAAAACTGTTTTGCTTCCTTGAACTGTGTTATTTAGGCCATCAGTAATAATAAAAATAGTGGCTACTGTGTATTGAACACTTACTATGTGCCAGGCACCATGTTGTGTGCTCTGTGCACGGTATCTCATTTAATCTGGATCCTTCCCTTGAGTTCACATACACTGTTATATTAGAGCATCTTGTATTTTTCCACTGTGCTAACTGCCAATTGTTTACTCTTTGTCTTCTCTTGGATTGTAAGCCCCATGAGGATAGAAATGTTGTCTTTTCTTGTATGATGCTCCTTCAGCATGTAGCCCATATAGTATGTGCCATGTAATACATACTGCATTAATCTTTGTGACCTTTATGAATTCTTACAAGTCCCCATTTGGTTCTATACCAAGTATTCTTCCGTATAATTATTGCAATCCTAGATGTCTCTGTTCCTTTTGGATCCTCAGGCAGAACATAAAGGAAATTCACAAATTCTACTTGTGGTAGCTGAAAACATTGGTACCTCTGTTGTCACCATTGGGTTACTCTCTACCTGGAACCTTGGATGAGACTCCTCCCCTGCTCCCTGATCGTCTATCCTTTTCGTCACCATCACCATCTGAGAGTTGCTGTTTCCACCAACATGACTGTTGGTGCTGTTTCCACCAACATAGGCATTGCCACTGCTGCTTTTGGGATTTCAGGTGCCAACAGAACTGGAACGAAGTAGGCACATCCACGTACAAGACCAGGCAGGGCGTGGTACCATGCAGTAAGTGCTAGAGTCTGATGTTGAGACTGTGCTTAGCTTAGAAAGCTTAAGGCACCTCCATTTCCCTGGGAGGAGGAAGGTGGGTCTCCATCTCCACCTTCCTAAGAGGGTTCTCTTCTGTCTCCAGCTAGCTTCCACCCCGCACTCATTTCCCCACTGCTTGCTGCATTCAATGTTTCCACCCTTATAGGATCTTCTGCATTATCTCTATAGTTTTGTTCTTCTGCTTACTCGAGCCCCTGGCTAGCATCATAGATCCCAACCTCTCACTGCTGTATGTCCAAGTGCAACCATCTCCTCATTGGGCTAGTCCCAAGGCCAGGAAAAAATGAAGCAATTTCTGCAAAGTGGGCTAAGAACATTCCCACTATTCCAGGGCACTCAACCAAATTTCTGAAAGTGGCATGTTACAATGGACATTATTCTTTCTTTAACACTCAGGAATTCCAGAAATGGAGATTTTCTCCACGGACCCTGGACAAATATCTTGCCAACCTCTGGAGTCGTTGTCATTCTAGTCCCAGGGCATCGGGGAACTAACCACTTCAGAAATAAATTAGCAGGGAGTGGGAAGAGTATTATCTCAAACTGGCACTGACTGTGTTTGGTATCCTAGGCTTGTTGCTGGGATCATGCACTAAATCCCAGTAGAAGAACAGAGGCGACTCACAGTTTCCAGTATAATAATAAATTGCAGACAACTATTTAAAGCACTGAGGCATTTATTTCAAAGTGAGGGAGGCAGTACTGAAAAGGAGAAAACAAACTGGCCTAGAAGCTGGGAGTCTTGGTCACTCATCGTGTGATGTTAGTGGAGTCTTCGACCTCCTTGGACTCAGTTTCCTCATCTGTAAAATGGGGGGATTGTACTTTTTCAGCTCTAAGTGTTTTGGCTCAGAGCAAAAGTGATAGATCTTCGAAAGTCTTTAATTTTTCCAGTGAGAATCACTTCAATCTTCAGGCAACATACCTGTCTCTCCTGTCCTGTTCCTTGGCATCCTAAAGCTCCTTCCTCAGTCCCATGAACTTGGACTTCAGCCAAACCCCTGATCGTTCACCTTGGAAGCCAGGTTTCCTTTCCCAAGCCACAACTCCAGAAAAGGCCTTCGCAGCCAGTTCTGGTTGTTACTGAGCTGATCTTGTCCATTCTGAGTTATAATATATGACTTTATGACAATGTAGGATGACAACTCCAAATGGAAAATAAAACAGGTGTTGCACGAGAGAACATCGTATATAAGTAGGCAATACTTATATAAGATTTTCTATGCTTATTTTCTTAAGTTTGTTTTTATTTATAAAGGGAACTCATTCTCTTGTATAAAATTTGGAAAACTAAGGTAAGTTTAGATAAGAGGATAAAATCATTCTCAATCTCATAATTCTACCCTTCCCGTTGAAAGATTCTGTTAACATTTTGGTATATTCCATACTGTCTATGCAACTTTTTACATTATTGAGATCATGCTATTAATACTTACATTATTTCATCTTTTTTCCCACTGAAAATTATATACTAAGCATTTCCTCATGTCACTAAAGTCATTTATAAATAATATTTTAATGGAGCCATAGTATTTTATTTTGTGGATTGAACAATTAGGTTGTTTCTAGTTTTTTTTTTTTTTTTAGTTTTTTAAGTAATGCTGAGATGAGCATTCACATGCATGTATCTCTATGAATTCTACATTATTTCCTTAAAGTACATTCCTAGAAGTGAATTACTCAAAGAGTCTGACTCATTTTAAGATTCTTGATACCACTTTGGTCTTAATTTTTCAAGCATATTTATGACTATATCACCACCTTCTCCCTTAAAGAATAATAATATCATATTCATTTTAATCATGAGAAAACTTCAAGTTTCCTAACACTTTTCCTGAAGCAACACATGCCGAAACCTCTTCCCAGGAAACATCAGAGTCCAGATCTTTGTCCTGAACTGTCAATCAACTTGGTGAACACCTGCCTGGCCCCAGGCCTCTGCCAGGCCCGTGATGATGCTTATTTTCAACATCACTGTGAAACTTGGAATTATAAAGGAAGCGGAGAGAACGACTCTTTGCTATAAGGAAGAGAAAATGGGTGAGTGGAAACAAATCCCAAACTGCATTTATCAGAGCCCTTATTCAATTGCTGCATTTGAAACACATGAAAATATAATAAGACCAGCTGTAACCAGGACGAAGCATGTAGCTTTGACTGATTTCTACACACAGCTTGTCTGCACACCAGTGTCCTCTTCGGTAAAAAGGGAAGAGAGAACTAAAGTGATCTATGAGGTCTTTTCAGTGTAGCATCAGATGATTCTATATTCCTTCCTGGCCGCATGCGGATTACAAAGCAACATCCTTTGAAAGAATTGAGTTTGAAGTTTTATTTGAAATGGAGATCAGTAAAATGACCATCTTGGGATATGGGTTGCTACAGAATTGAGTCTAGGTTAGAAGTTTGGGATCAGATTGAATGCCAGCTTTGCCAGTTGTTAGCCACCTGTGTCCTTTTGGTTAAAATAAATAATTGTAGCCAATTATTTAAATTCCTTGAGCCTGAGTTTCTTCAACTGTAAAAGGGCTGCTAACAGAGCCTATTTCAAGGGGTCATTGAAGGATGACATGGATAATATATGTGAGGGCACCATGGGAAGTCCTCAGGAACTAGCACTGTGAGAACTGTTAAGTTTGATATGCCAAAATAATCACAACTCCTAGTCTAGCAGGTGAAACTGAGGCTCAGAGAAGTTGCCCCTTCACAAAAATTACACAGCAGGTTAGAAATGCAACCACAGGTCATCTCTGTCTTACTTCCCCTGTGTTCACTCCTCCATGAGTACATCACCCCAGAACTAGCTGAGTGAAGGCACAGATTTCAAATGGAAGTTTATGCAAAGATATCATTGTTTTTCCAACCATGGCCCAAAGCCAATAACCAGTATTATGTATGTACAAGCATCTTTTATCCAAGTGTGGGGATGATGGGAATGTCTCCTTTTCCCTGACAGTTCACTGAAAGCTCAATTCACAATTAAGGCAGATCAACAGGAGAGAGAGAGATTTATTTACCATGTACATGGGGAGAATCACAGAGCGATGACCCAATATCCCAGTGGGATCCGGATATTTTTATACACTCTTTTTAGAGGGGAGGGGGAGATGAGGAATATAGATAATTCTGTTTAGGGGCAATAAATGGTTGCAAGGGAGGATGAATGGATGGGGAAAAGAGATTGACTTATAAATTATTCTCTTTGTAAATTAAATTAACCTTCAGATTATATTTAGTAACTCAGGTATTATATTTAAAATGATTTGGGCCAGGTCTGGCTGCATTCTTGATTTTCTTTCCTGCAATATCGAGATAACAGGGAGGGAAAGGGAAGTCAATCGTTCTTTTGATGGGTTGGTCCGGTTTATGCAGAGAGAGGAAAAGCCCTTTCCAAGGGCCTGTTGATCTCCAAGGGCCTTTAATCAAAATGCTTTTTATACCAAGGAGTCATATTTGGGGGGCGAAATTTCCTGAGCACCTTCACAAGCAAGGTGGAAAAGTCATGATTAGATACCACTGTGCACAGGACAAAGTCTAAACTCTCCTGCCTGGTATTCAAGAGGTCTCTTTGCTCAGCCTCAGCCTACCTGTCCATGCTTACCTCCTGTCCTAGCCCCCATGGGCTCCAGGTTTCTGCTCAATCCACAGTGCATTGTTCTTCCGACACCATGTTCTTTCACCATGGCTCTGCTGGAGCTGTGGCCTCCTTCTGGAAGCCCTTCCCTCTTAGCCACTGGCAGCTTCCTTTTCATCCTTCAAGGCATGGCCCACACATGTCAGTCCTTGGGCTAAAGCTTCTCTTCTTTCTAGACATAGTCATTGCTCCTGGCTCTGGCTGAGTTACTAAGACGTCCATGTTTATCACCACGTTTCCTGATGTGACTGATGTGATTTAGCTCCAGGACAGATGGGTACAGGAAGTCGTACTCTGGCAACTTCAGCATAAATTATAGTGGGCAGATCTTCCCAAAACTAGGCAAGGATTGCTTCTGCATGGTTTTGGAAGCCCAGAGAGTTTGGACCTTAATGCAAATGTACAGTGGTTCTTCTAAGAAGAGAGAAGGAAAACGTTATCTTAATTTTTTTTGTTCCATTTAGCAGCAAAAGCAAATAAGAAATGAATATCTTGAATAGACTGTCATGCCACAATCATTGTTTGTATTTTTCTTCCACTGTTACAATGGGAGTCCTTTTTTTTTTTTTCACCTTCGGAACCGGAATGCCTATGTCAGGGTGTATTATTTAATAAGCATGGTAGCTGCTCTGTGGTTCATTGAATGGCCCTGGCAACGCATCAGTCACCTACTGAATGATCATTAATGGGTCCAGCAATGTGCCAGGTTCTCTGAAGACTGAAGGAGACACGCCCGCCTTCTCAGCTGAACTCAGGCCCAGCCACAACACTTGGCCCTTTGAACCTTAGAGACGGCCCCTGCATGGGGTTGCAGTGGAGCATTAAGGCCCCACAGAGGTCTCGGCAGTTCTTTGGCACCTGTATTCCATGCTCTTCCCCTCTGTGTTCATTTTCAGCTGGCAGGCACTCCTTCTCTTTCCTGCCTGTCTAAGCTCCAACACATTTAGACAGATCTCTCTCTGTTCTCGAAGCCTTCCAGCCACACGTAGGCTCTATAATACACAATCTCTTCTGTTTCACTCTAGTGGTTTGCTGTTTGCATGTCTTATCTCCTCCTTTTAAGAACACTTCAGAGTACTTTGCAGATTGCAAGGTACACAACCTATAATAAATAATTCATGCATGGGTACTGACGTCCTTCCAGTTCCAGCAGATGAAATTGGGATCCTCTCATCTTGCTACTCAATGGGTGGTCTGAGCCAGCAGCAGCGCAGAGGTCTTCTGGGAGCTTGGTAGAAATGCAGAACTTCGGGCCCTGCCCCAGACCTGCTGAATCAGAATCTGCATTTTAACAAGATCCCCAGGTGATTCCTATGCATATAAAATTTAGGAAGCACCGCACTAAATGAAACTCATTGCCAAGTGTTTCATCTCTCCTCCTCACTTGGTCCAGTGTTTTTGCTTCCCCCATACCTGGCTCTACATTTCCTTTCATTTCTTCTCCCTGATGCATCACTTTAAACATTTTTTCCCCAATATCCTCAATCCTTTCACTCCTGTAGTCTCTCTATTCCTGCCTACAAAATGCCGACAATTCACCTTCTCGATTCTTTCCTTGTTCTTTGAGTCCCGGGCACCTACCATGTTACTGATAACACCAGGACCTCCTATTTTGTTGAATCCATACACGCCTTGCTCGTCCAACTGCCATGTGCTAGATATTTAGCAAGAAATCTGAACTCAATCATCCCTTGAATGGGTTATAGCTCTTTTTGCCTTTTCTGTTTATCAGCTCACTCCTAACTGAACAGAAGTTAGGAATTCTTTGGCCGACAAAAAATGAGAGATGGCAGTGACTCTGCACATTGTTTATAGGTTTACCAGCTGAAAAAGAATTTGAGAATTGTAGCAGTCTTCATTAGTTAAGCTTAAAGCTTTAACTCAAGGAAAGGCATGCCCCACTGGAAGACAAACATAGAAAATCATACTTAGAAAAAGGAATGCCAGGTTTTGCTTTAAACAATTATTATTCTTCCACTTAAAAAAAAAAAAAAAAACTTCAAAGCATCTTGAAGCCAGTAGTCTTTAAAGTGACTTTAAAGTTACGTTTATTCACATCTTGATAAGAGCACAGGTATCTTGAAATTCAAGGGAGAGGGGAGACTTATCTTCAGTTTGAGTTGCTGTATTTTATGAAGAATTCAGGAAAAAGCAGGCTCAATTCCTCACCTCTCTTTTTTGTAGCAGTAACTAAGCAGCTAAGTATTGCTGCTGAAGATCGGATTCCTTTTTAGCTCAAATTTCCTCCCTGAGGGTTGATTTACAGTGATAATTTTCTTCAGATATTTTAAAAAGTGACTGTTCATAAAGGAAAAGAGATATATTGGACAGTGTCTTCCTGAATGCCAAGAGCCGACAATAATTGGGTCATCTGATTTCTATTCCTTTTTCTAAATCCTCTGATTGCTTGCACAATAACTTCCTTCCCCCAATCAATTAATCTAACAATTCATACCAATATTTTATCTGTAATGGTCGACTACTCATTTCATTGAAAATGTAAGTGCATTAGTTCCATGTGAAATGATTCCGTTGGGATGGGTGTATTTAAATATTCATAACATAAAAATTAATAAATCTGAGCACAGTGTTTGCATTTTAAAAAGTCACCTACTGTCAGATGTATTTGGTCCTAGATGAAAGTCACTAAATTAAAAACCTCAAACTCCCTCTTTCTACCGATCCTTCTTTGCAACAACACAATGCAACAGAAATGCTATGAGAACAGCTTGGCTCCCCGATAACTCACTGCTTCTCTCAGCTCCATCCTGCTTCCCCTTCTTCCTGTATCTTTCATGCCACTTTCCACCCCATCACCGGGAGTCTCACCACTAAATCAGCCTGTCCAATAGCAAAGGAATTAAATGCCAGGTGTGTACAATATTTATTTCCATTTTATTCAATGTCTCTCCCTCCCTCCCTCTGCCAAAATAAATCCAGTGAATCCCGATGGTATCGAACAAGAGCTCCAGGGAAAACTGTTCCCAATGAGTTCACTCCCATGGAGGAAGGATCATATAGGTCACAGTGGGAAAAAGCTATTTGTTGTATGTGTGTTCCTGAGTACATACAGCTTTAGAACCAGCAAATTTGGCAAATCTATAGATCGAGGCAGGAAGGGAAAGACTCTAACCAATGCAGGGCACCTCTGGTAAGCTACCAAAGGCTTGAGAATGCTACTCAGAAATAGAGACACTGAGGTAGGCAAGGTCTACCCTTCCCAAAGAGCCCCCAATAACCTTGCATGGGATTACTCTTTTCTCACATTCAGCCCCAAATCACTACTGTTAGCAAAGCTTGTCCGTATTAGACAAAAAAGGCCTCCACTAGTAAGGACGATTTAGTATGAACTAGGTTATTGGGAAGAACATGGAATTTGGAGTTAGGAGAAAGAAATTCTAACCCTTAGCGATCAAATTTCCAAGTTCTAAAATTACGTATAAAAAGAGTAGATCTGTTCAAG
This sequence comes from Indri indri, assembly GCA_004363605.1. NCBI lineage: Eukaryota > Metazoa > Chordata > Mammalia > Primates > Indriidae > Indri > Indri indri. The sequence continues at coordinate 313,926 of RJWJ010000018.1, read as the reverse complement.
AGAAAGCCCAGGGCTTGGCTGGCAAATAGATGACACAAAAGTGACCCCACCCTACCCCTATGGAGATCCAGATCACTTTGCTTCATCTGGAAGCTGTATAGAGCCTCAGAATCCTTCTCAACACAACCACGCCTTTGGTCAGCCTCTGCAAAATGATCATGGGTTAAAACCTATTTGCACCCCCTAAAGGTGAGTGATTAACAAAGGAGAAATGTGTTTTCACTTGGTCAAGGCAAGGCAGAACAAATTTAATAACTTCCTGGTGCTGGAGTCCTCTACAGGGCATCAGAGTTTGGAGATCAAGTCCCAAGTTTAAGGCCGAAAGGTGCTGAGAAGCCATCAGGAGAGCAAAGGCCAGACCTCCAAGTTTGTTTGAAATGGTCCCTGAAGTCAAGCCACACGGACACTTCTGTGTTTAGTTTTCAGAGATGTGGAGTTGTGTTTGTGATTCTATTCATCTTTTATAAATTAAATTCCTCTTCTGAATCAAGTAAGGAAAGAAAATACTCAAATCCATACACTGTATTTATTTAATTTTGTTGAAAACTTATGAAATTCAGTTGTTCTATTATAAACGAGGCACATATGGAATCCATACATAGTGGAGAGCGACAGATGGTGTATAGTCTCTCTCTGCATGTATACATACAGGCTATGAATGTATAAAATATACAAAGAATCGAATGTTTAGATGTGGTATATATATTATTATGGCTGAAAAACCCTGGAGTCATGTACTCCAGAGTTTCTCAAAGTGTGGGCCATAAACCATCTGCATCGGAACCTCCTGGGGTGTCTGTTCAAATTCAGAACAGGGAGACCCCACTGCAGACCTTCTGAATCAGTCTTCTCCACACTTCCACCAAGATGGATTCTGGGTCAGTGATGTGTCACAGGTTGATAGGGACCCTCTTGAAGCAACAAATGTTACTCTGTGACTCTGGGGACCTGGGTATGTGTTTCTGGGCATGGCTAGATTTCATAGGCAAGTGCAAATGCATTTTAGAGTCATCAGTGGTTTTAGTATTATCTTTATCCCTCCCCACCTCTATCGGCTATTTGTGGCTTTAATTAACTTTGTGTTGTGGTTCTTTTTGAGTTCTTCCTCCTGGATTTGTGGTGCATTATATTCAGCGATGGTGAAGCTTCTGCGAAACATCCCCGTTATACCTAGACTTACTTCTTCCCCCTGTTACCAAAAACTTGGCTACTTGTCCACGAGGCCAAATCAGAACGAGGACAAGTGTTTTGGAGAGGAGGAAACAGAATTTTTATTACTTTGCCAACAAAGGAGGAAAAATGGCAGACCTTCTCGTCTCAAAATCCAAATTTCCTGAACATAAGCAGAAACACAGAGCTTTTAAAGGGAGGGCCACTCAGTTCTAGGCTATTGTAGTTAACTATTCTAATCGTCCTATCTCTGCCAAAGACAAAGCCTAAAAACTCTGCCAGCTGCCTACCTGGGGGGCTGACGCAGCTGCTTGGGATGAAAGAACAAAAGGGCTTCTCTCTGCTCCTCCCAACTCTGGCCTGAGGCAGGGAGGTAGATTTCAGTTCTCAAAAAGAGTAAGGGAAGTTTTAAAGAGCCAGAAAATATATATATATATTTTTTATTCAGGCCCTTCCCTCTGTTACATCCCCAAGTCAATTACAGCCTCTTTGCAGATTTCTGGCTCTGCCCTTGACATAATTAAATGGTCTTGATTTTCTGAACTCCAGAAGTTCAAGGGAGTGAATGAGCTACAGTAAAAATGAACAATAACGACGCTGCATATTTATATCCTTCTTTCCTCACCTGGAGGCAGCACACAAATTGGCGCTAATATGATTAATCGGGAATGCGGTGAATCTCTTTATCATTACAGAAAATCAGGCCCCTTGGAGGAATAAATTATGGCACCTGTTTAGTTGCATTAAAATCACGACTTAAAAAGTTCAGGTAGTAATTAAGTAATATACCAGAAGTGACAGAAAGCGAAGAGAGAACTTCAGAAGTTAAATGTAATAAAGGGCTCAACATAGCCAGGGCTTCGAGTGCAGAGTCCTAATTTGTAGACTCCTCCGGTGTCGGGTGTACATGATCAAGGACCAAGAGCATCAGTTCAGAACCAGACAAGAGAAGGAAGCCACCCTCTGAGGAGTTACCTAGATCATCCTGTATGAATGTGGTGGGTGACAGCTAGTCCATGAAATACTGAGTAGCCACAGGAATTAAAACATGAAGCCAAGCTCCTGGAAGCTCTGATCACCCAATGCTTTATGAGGTTTAGAGCGATTTCCTCTTGGAGAGCTTACTTTTCCCTTAGCACAGGCATCCTCTGTGCTGTCCTTTGGGAAAAGAGCTGTTGTCAAAATTTCTGCTCAGGGAAGAATCTTGTAAATTTTATTGCACTATAAATTGTTCCATGCCATCCTCGAGAAAGAATTGATCACAGCTTGTCTGCGGGATTAAAGAGTTCGAGACGCAGGATAACCGGTGCGGAGGAGGCTTAGAGAGAGCCTTATGGGTAGGCATGCTGAGGCTCCTGCTACCCTAGGCCTGCCTTGGTGGTTATTATAACAATTTGATGAGGCTTCAAGCCCTGCTTTGAGCTGTGTAGACAGCAGATATGGAGAAGGAGCAGTGCCCTACCCTGATACCTGGCAGAAAGATCACAGGCATGGTAGAAGACAACATTTATTGAGCACCTTCCATGTGCCAGTTACTGCGATAACAGTTTTTCACTACTGCTGCTGCTGCTGCTGCTACTACTACTACTACTAGTGCTACTGCTATCACTACTACCGACTACCCACATATAAGTACCTAATTGGACACATCATCTCACATGATCCCCACAAGAAGCCCATGCAGCTCACACAGCTATCTCTATTATACAGATAAGGAGAATATAATTTAGGGACTTGAGTCACTTGGGCAAGGTCATGCGATCTGATTCCAGAGGACCTGCTCTTAACCGTTCTTCTACATGCCTAATGTTTTCAGTGGAGGGTGGCACTTAAGCCTCACGACAGCTCTGTTAGGTGAGAGTAGGATTCCCCTCCCCTCGTTGTATAGATGAAGAAATGAAAGGGAAGGCTAGAGAGCTTGGGTGACATGTTGCCCACAGTGACACCTCATAAGCAACAGGGCCAGGACTTGCATCCAGCTCTGCCTAATGCTAAAGCCTCCCTTCAACAGGTAACAGTGGTCAGGCTGGGGAAGGCAACCTTTAGTTGTTGGAGAGTTGTTGACCCACACCTGTGTGGGTCAGACCCCAATATGGAGCTCCCATCATCCACACCTTGACGGCACTTGTGCAGACAGGACTCTCCTATCTTAAGCCAGAACATCAATTCAGACAGAACATAACTGAGTGACAAAACACAACGCTCAGGCAATAACAGGTGGCCAGGGATGGCAGAAAAAATTAGTGTGAGCCGAAGGTGTTGGAGAAGGTTTCCTGGAAGAAGAGGATTTGAGATGCATAGAAAACATGAGTGGTGTTTAAAGAGGCAAAGAATTATTTAACATGCATCTTTTTATGCAAACCCTCCAGATGTTTTCCATGTGCTAGACATGATGGGGGAGGACAAAGAAATAGGAAATACATTTTCTGTTTTTATTTCAGAATATTATGGAGGTACACATCTTTTGGTTACATAATTTGCTTTTGTACAGTTTGAGTCAGAGTTAGAAGTGTGCCCTTCACCCAGATGGTATGCATGATACCTGTTAGGTGTGAATTTACCCATCTCCTCCTCCCACCTCCCACCCACTTGATTTCCGTTGAGTTTTACTTCCATATGTGCACATAAGTGTTGATTGATTAGTTCCAATTTAGTATTGAGTACATGCAATGTTTGTTTTTCCATTCTGGCAATACTTCACTTAGAAGTATGGTCTCCAGTTCCATTCAGGTTGTTATAACAGATACTAGGTCACCCTTTTTTATGGCTGAGTAGTGCTCCATGGTGTATATATACCACATTTTATTAATCCACTCATGTATTGATGGGCACTTGGATTGTTTCCACATTTTTGCAATTGTGAATTGTGCTGCTGTAAACACTTGAGTTCAAGTGTCTTTTTTATAAAATGTCTTTTTTTTTTTCCTTTGGGTAAATACCCAGTAGTGGGATTGCTGGATCGAAAGGTAAATCTACTTTAAGTTCTTTGAGGTATCTCCATACTACTTTCCATAGAGTTTGTACTAGTTTGCAGTCACACCAACAGTGTATAAGTATTCCTTTCTCTCCACATCCATGCCAGCATCTGTTGTTTTGGGACTTTTTGATAAGAGCCATTCTCACTGGAGTTAGGTGGTATCTCATTGTGGTTTTCATTTGCATTTCCCTGATACTTAGAGACATTGAGGGTTTTTTCACGTGTTTGTTGGCCATTAATCTATCTTCTTCTGAAAAGCTTCTGCTCATGTCTTTTGCCCATTTTTTAATGGGGTCGTTTGATTTTTTTCTTGTTTATTTGCTTGAGTACTTTGTAGATTCTGGTTATCAGCCCTTTATTGGATGTATAGCATGTAAATATTTTGTCCCATCCCGTAGCTTGTCTATTTGCTCTACTGATTGTGCCCTTGGCTGTGCAGAAGCTTTTTAATTTGATCGGGTCCCATTTATTTATTTTTGTTGTTGCTGTGATTGCCATTGGGGTCTTCTTCAGAAATTCTTTGCCTAGGCCAACATCTATAAGAGTTTTTCCAACATTTTCTTCTAGAATTCTTATAGTTTCATGCCTTAGGTTTAAGTCTGTTATCCATTGTGAATTAATTTTTGTGAGTGGTGAGAGATATGTATCCTGTTTCAGTTTTCTACATATGGCTATCCAGTTTTCCCAGCACCATTTATTGAATAGGAATTCTTTTCCCCAGTGTATGCTTTTGTCTGCTTTATCAAGTATCAGATGGCTATATGAGGATGGTTTCATATCTGGGTTCTCTGTTCTGATCCATAGGTCTATATCTCTGTTTTTGTGCCATGCTGTTTTGGTTACCATCTTCTGGTTTTAAATGGCTTAAAGTCTAGTCGGTGAAATAGGACATATAGGAAATGACAATAATCAATACTAGCCAATATCCAATTAATGGCTAAATTAGCTTCCATTATCTCCAGTACTGCAGAATTTCAGAGATCAGGGGAGGGACTTTGAGATATACCTTGGAGGATGCAAAGGTTGGACAGAGAATGTAATATTAGTAAACACATGGAACAGGGAGAGAGTGTGGTGCGTTCATGGGCTGATGAGTTGTGGAGCAGTCAGGGACACTGGTGAACCTCAGAAGCATCTTCCATATTTGAGGGCTGGAGTAAACCGGATCCCTCAAAGTGACCCAGGTAATTTGGAATTAAGGTTGCTACCCTATGAATTTAACGATAAAACATGCACACAATGGGTCCAAGCAAGAGAGGCAAAATCACCCAAGAGGAAATGCCTCCAGCCCTGTAGGACTCAGTAGTAACCAAGACTTAGAAATGTAGTTTCTTCATCTCTAAAGAAAGAACATGGTCTTCAGAAAAAGGGCTAGGCGACCACAGAACTAGGAGTATCACAGGGTGAGTGTCGATTGTGCCTAGCTCAGCATCATCCAGGAAGAATGGGTCTCAACCTGGTTTTCCACTCTGAGTGGTGTATATCTCATTTCTAATCACAGCAGCCTCTGTGAGCACAGCTAAGCTAGGTCCTTCCCTGATAAAGGCTTCTATTCCTCTGACAAATGAGGGGGCTAAACCTCCGAAACAGATGCTGAGGCCCAGACTGTGGCAAAACCATCCTATACGGCCATTCTGTGGGGATGTGTTTTTCAGCTGGTTGGCTTCCCTTTGTGATCCCAGGGCCTTTGCACATGCCTCACTGGTTGTGCACTGCATAATTCAGAGGTGTCATCACCTAGCACTCCCCACACAAGTGCAACTGGCAACCCTGTAAATTTCCATTAAACTTTAATAAATGTATTCTGAAAGTCCTCAGCAATTCTCAGTGCCAGGGAGCGAGGAGAGTTAATTCAGGGCCCCCTGTGGGGCCCCCTTGTGCTCCAGCAACTGAAAGAGTACAGTCCCTGACATCAGAAGCCACACGTAAATGGGGAATGAGTTCTCCTTCACTACCATCACGAGGCGGCATACTTGGCATTCATATCCTATCTTTAACAGAGCTCTGGGTTCTGGCAACTGTCAGAAAATCGTCAGTCTCCCCTACCTTGCTCATGAAATAGACAAGATTGTGGGACCAGCTACTGGAGATACTTAAAAATTCCAGGCTGCAGTTATCTGACCCGACATTGACCTGATTTTAGAGATAGTCTTGTTTCCTTGGTGGTTCGTTTCATGCCAGAAAATGCTTTGGTTTTATAAATGACCCGCCAATCCTCCTGGGCAGATCAGGGCTCCTAGTGTCAAGGCTTGAGGTCGTAGCTCCAGGAATCTTGGATGGAAATGAGGAGAGGTGCTGGACAAAGAGGGGGTGATTGCTGAGGGCCCTGGGAAGATGTAGCTCAGTGAAGTCTCTCTCTCCAGGTGGCAGAAGTGCCACGCCCACATTATCTGAGGGAGAGCTGATCCATGGCAGCCGCATCAGGGATAAGTCCCCCTCAGTGGAAGGAAGCCAGGAGCCCTCTCCAGCCGGATAATCCAGCTTGACAGTTTAGGTGTCCAGGATCTCTGGAGGGAGAGAGCCGATGTTGGGGACTTTCAAACAGGAGGGGAAACATGTGCGTGTGTATGTGCATGTTGCTGGATTTCAGGGCAGTTAGGAAAATAGTTAGGACAAAGAAGGGTAGAGAGTTTCCTGTGAATGATGAAGTTGTTTGGGGTTTGGGGAGCTCATATATAACACCCATTTTCTCCACCTGAATTCAAAACCCAGAGAGAGAGAGATGCAGGCAGTCAACAGTTGGAGATCCATATATCAGTTGTATTACCAGTATGCTGGCTAGAGAGTGTGGTTTTAGATTTGCAGCCTAAGGGTTGTGCTAACATTTCATCTGTATGGACCATTCCAGTCCTCATTGCTAATTCTGCACATTAACAGTCCTTATGCAAAAGCCCTTACCTCTATTTAAGATGATCACTTCTGCAAAGTACTTCTATGTACATAAAATAGTAGTAAGATATTAAGAGCGGTATAGCGCCTCACTGAATGTAGGTAGAATGGAATATAGGGTTACTGACATCCAAGTTATGGAAAGTTTAGTGCAATCCTATTTAATCTTATTTTCTAGCCATCATCTTAGATGCTAAGATGACATACACGGGGATTGGGAAGTTCTTCCTGAAAACCTCCGCCCAGATCTTTAAAAAAATGCTGCTCTCTTCCTGACTGAAGTAGATGAGGTAGACCTTGCTTCTTAGTGTGGCTTTGGAGGGTGTGCAGGTAATAGAAGAGAATGTGACTTCAGAAAACGATATCTCTGAGTCTAGTTTACTTCTGGACTCCTGAGGCTTGAGCATTATTTAGAGAGTAAAATAAACATATGTGTAGAAATTGCATTCTAGCCACTCTTTCCGTCTCTTTTTCTTTGCCCCTTGATATGGTCGAAATGTCCCAGTGTGAGCTAGAAAATGTCTGTGTTTCTTGATGAAACACAATTGCACGGACATTACTGTGCTCCTAAACCCTCCAAACTAGTCCTCTGGAATTTTCCCATATTGAAATCAAATACTCACACTCCTGCCTGGCTCTCAAATTCCAAGTCGGCTGTATCTCCCATTGCACACAGCCTGTATGTGACATTTTTGTGGGAGGTTATCACAATGTAAGGGCTGTGTAAGTACTCAGGACTTATCTAATCAGGTTTTCTTGACACTTGTCTTATTGTGTTCAAATCTCACGGGCTGATCAAGTGACTGGACTGTTTAGTGAGCTGTAAGAAAAGAGAGTTTCCCAGCAAATGCTTGTCCTTGTTTCAAACCCATTCTCCTACAAGTTAGAGTTTTGCTTCATGGCCTGGGCTACATCGTTCCTGACTGATCACTGACTTGGAAACGTCAGCCCTATTCCTAATCTCTAGTTTTAGAAAACATTCCCGAATGGGGTAGGTGTTTGGACAAGATGGTCCTTAAGGTCGCTTTGTGGATTCTAAAATATAATTGCCACAGCATTTAACACAATTTCTCCCGGTGGCCTACCACCAAATTGATATTTAATTATGGAATAAATGAATGCATGGAAAAGTGAATGAATGAATGAATGAATAAATGGCCAGAATTGTCAGGTGACTATGTTCCCAAGTCCTCTTCCTAGGTTCTCCCTTGAAAACCATTTTGCTTTGGATTAAAACTCTTGGGGAAAAAAAAGACTCCTGGTGCCAGACACACTCCCTGGTCTGCTAGAGCTCCATGCTGGGGAGGGAACATTTTCTACTCTTGGGTTTCTTACCATGTGGAGATGTAACTGATACCCTTCAAAACCTCACACTCATTAGGATGGCTGTTATCAAAAAATGGGAAAGAACGAGTGTTCGTAAGAATGTGGAGAAATGGAAACTCTTGTGCATTGCTGGTGGGAATGTAAAATGGTGCAGCCACTGTAGAAAACAATTTGGTAGTTCCTCAAAAAGTTAAACATAGAATCCAGCAATAAACATATGATCCAGCAATTCCACTGCTAGGTATAAACTCTGTCTTAGTCTGTTTGTGTTGCTATAAAGGAATACCTGAGGCTGGGTGATTTATAAAGAAAACAGGTTTATTTGGCTCACGGTTCTGCAGGCTGTACGAGAAGCTCGGTGCCAGCATTTGTATCTGGTGAGGCCTCAGGAAACTTCCACTCATGGAAGAGGAGCCAGAGTGTGCAGAGATCACATGGCAAGAGAGGAAGCAAGAGACAGGGGGAAGGTGCCAGGTTCTTTTTAACAACCAGCTTTTAAGGGAACTCATTGAGTGAGAATTGATTCATTACCGTGAGGATGGCACCAAACCATTCACGAGGGATCTGCCCTCATGACCCAAACACCTCCCATTAGGCCCCACCTCCAACACTGGGGAATCAAATTTGAACATGAAGTTTGGAGGACAAACATCCAAACTATACCATACCCAAAAGAATCGAAAGCAGGGATTTAAACAGGTATTTCTACACCATATTCATAGCAGCATTATTCACAATAGCCGAAAGGTGGAAACAGCCCAAATGTCCTTTAACAGATGTCTGTGTGTGTGTGTAACAGATATATACACACACACACAGACAATGAACTACTATCCAGCCTTAAAAAGGACAACTTCTGGTACATGCCACAGCATAGATGCATCTTGAAAGCATTATGCTACATGAAATAAGCCAGACACAAAATAACAAATGTGTATTGTATGGCTCTACTAACAGGAGGCACCTCATAAGCAAATTCTTAGAGACAGAAAGTAGAGTGGAGATTACCAGGGGCGCGGGGTAGAACAGAATGGGGAGCTCTTGTTTAATGGGTACAGAGTCTCAATTTGGGATGATAGAAAACTTCTGTAGATGGATAACAGTGATGGTTGCACAACATTGTTGATGTATTTCATGCTCCTGAATTGTACACTTAAAAATGGTTACAGTGGTAAATTTTACGTTACATTTATTTTGGCACAATAAAAAAAATAGTGAAAACAAAAGGCAAAAAAATCGAGCAGAGTGTGTGAGGGACCAGAGGTAGAGGAGGTATCAGGTAAGCTAAGCCTCCAACTTCTGCTACTACATTAGTGAGAGTTTCGAGGTGCTTTGTAGGTGAGAGGTGCTCTCATACAGACCTGTCTCGATCCTTACACCATCTCTGCAGGGGTTTATGGCCCCATTTCACAAATGAATACAATGAGGCTCAGGGATGTGGACTCACCCAATGTCTTATCACTAGTCAGCTGTGACTTGAACGTATTTCTCACACTCCAAGTGCCATGTTTTTCCAGTTTCTGAGCAGTTGCCTCCCTAGAGTGGTTACCATGCTGATCTCAGAAATGGAGCCCTCTCCTAGCCCCAGCGGGGTTGGCCCCGAGGACAACCACCTGGCTTGCGCCCCCCAACTGGCCTTACTGCCACCCTCCCCTGGGGCAGGAGGGAGGTCACAAAACCTACAGTTGGGTTGAAGGCATGAAATGCATTCTCTTTGAAGATGTATCTTGTCTATAAAATAAACAGAACCCCTACGGCCCCCTCCTGAAAGCTTGATGTATTCAGGAATCTTTTTAAGGCAATGAGCTCAAATTTTAATTGTCTGCATGGCCAAATCCAGTGCTCCTCTGTATCCCCATGAGCAGTCTTGGAAGAAAATTTTTCCATAGTTTGACATTTAAATCCAACATCCTTGACATGAAGCCACTATTTGCAAGTAACACGAGGAGTTCCCCCTACTGGGTGAAATTCATTCATATCATTTTCACTTTGTATGTGAGGTTAATCTCTTCAGGGCCCCATTTAGCACAGAGAGATCCATATATCTTCTGATTTTATGGTTGCAGAAGTCACTACATCAAACCATCCCCTGGCTTTTTCTGAGCAAAATGATCCATCTGCATAACTGATCTAGACCACTTTCCTGCCCAAACCCAGTGAGTGCAGCTCAGTGGGTCTTATCCATAGCAACTTGAAAGATGGCCCCTCAATCCTGATTTTCCACCCCAAGGCATCCACTCCCAAAGTTCCTATTGTTCTTGGCATTCCTGCAAGTGTGCTGTTATTTAAACTCCCCGAACTGTTATTTCCAACCAGTGGCTGCCTTGAGGTGCCAAGGGCAGGCTGTGCAAACTGCATCTACAGTCTATCTACCCTGGATGTGCAGGACGCTGTCTTTGGAACAGCCAGTCTTGGGTTTCCAGACCCGGCAGTGTGCTCGCCCAAACACCACCCGCTGCAGCTGGGAAGAGGAAGTGAAGCCTAGTGGTTAGGAACATGGGCTCTGAACCAGACTGCTGGGATTTCAATCCTGGCTCCACCCCAAGCAAGTTCTGTGATGTTGAAAAGCCCTTTTAACCTCTCAATATATACAATGGGGATGGTAGTAATATGCCCACCCATTAAATAGTTAGGACTAAATAGATTCTAACACGTGAAGTCCTAAAAATAGTGCTGGAAGTTGAATAAGAGATCAACATAGGCTAATTACTGCCATTCTTAGTATCACTAATGTATAGCTCGATTTACAGAGCAATTCACTAAAATGCTAACCCTCGAAAATTCCTGGCAGTGCCCTGTCAACATCCGTGGTTTAAATACTCAAGAGCAATTAGGTTGAGTGGCAATGCTTGGTCTTCCCCAAAATCATCTTGAATCTTCAGAGGCTGCAGCAACTTGAAGTCTATACACTACGAATCTTCAGTTATCAGACTCGTTGAGTCACTTGCTCCTACACCTATTGTTTGAAGACCACTTATAATTTACAGAAGACTTTGTCTGACGTTCCCTGACTCTGCCCTGGTGAAGCTCTAGCCTCCTGCCATGTTGGTTGACCTCTGAGGTCTCGTGAGCTCTGGCGCTTTCTTAACCTTTGCTTATGGCTTAGAGCATGGCTTTCTCTTTGCATGGCACGGCCACGTGGGAACATTTTGACCCTTCCCCATTCTCTGTAAACCCTCAAGTGGCTCACCTTTCTAGATCTTCACGTATCAGCTTAGGTTCCATGTCCACCAGGAACATCCCCCGCTGGTCTTTGCCCTGTCTGCATGACAGTCCCCTCGTCTGTGTCCCCAGCACCAGTGCTCATCACTCAGTACTGCCATGGCTTGTTGACTTTTCCCCTGCTAGACCCTAAGTCCCTTGAGGGTAGAGACTGCAGTGTTTCTTATGGACTCCCTGGTCCTCAGAGCACGACATTTGGCATTTCGAGGGCATTCGGAAAGTAAACAAAGCACCCATTGGGGGATACAGAGCCTCCTAGGGAGGGTATTTAGGGGAAACAGTCCACATGACTGAGAACTTTGGAGAGGGTTTCACAGCAGAAGCGATAGCTGCGCTGGGCTTGAATGATGAGAATGACTGCGACAAGCGGAAGAGGGAAAGCGAGTGTCTCCAGACTATGGGACCCACAGCAGCGAGAATCCCAAGCCTGGAGACCCATGTGGCTGAAACCTGGGGTAGGTGGGAGGAAGAGAAAGAAGCTGGAGGCGGGGAGGGGTACTGCACCAGAAGGAGCTGCTTATTCGGGGAGTTAGAATATGAAGGATGTTCTACACCAGAAAGAGGTCGTGTTTTGTTCTTCAGGAAACTGGGATCTATTAAAGTACTTTAAGCAGAGTGGTGTTTTAGAAAGAGTATATCTGAAATAGCAAGGTGCGTACGGTGCATCATATGCTTGTATCTATGGAGAATATGGATAGACAGACACTTTTGCTGGTATATGCACATAAAATCTCTTAGGAGAAATACTCTTGAAAACTGGTGATGGTGGTTGGGTCTTCCAAGGGAACTTTTGTTGGGGGACAAGGATGGAAGGAAGATAATTTTTTTTGCTGTATTCCTTTTGCCCTGTTTCCATTTTTCTCATGTGTTTGTGTGATATTTGCTAAAAGAGTACACAACTTAAATAGATTATAAACAGTAAAAATGAGTGAATGAAAGAAAGGAAGAAAGAAAAGGAATGTGAGTGAGTGACTTCTCCCCCAACGTCTGGTGGGGACATCTGGCTGGGAGCCCGTGGACAGTGCAGGCAAGAGGTGACTATGGCTCGCTTGGGGCTCTTTTCCCAGGATGCCAAGCCCACCATGTACAGCTTCCAGCCTGGGTGATCTTTTTTTCCCCCTCCTAGATGCAAATTCACAATCCAACCATAAATCCTCTTATTTTACATTGGGATCCCAACCTCAAAGTTTCAAAAGGTCAAATCCATCCTTAGTTGTCATGGAAGTGATGGTCCTTATTCCTCTGCTAACATCCACTCTGCAGGCACACGGGCCTCTCTCTCAGCCCTGTCCCTGCACACATTGCTGATGCTTTGCCCTGAGGCCAGCCGCCTCATGGAAATGACAGCCTGCCCAGGCATGAGGAGAAGGGCTTGTTGCCCTCCTCAGAAAGGCACATCGGAGCTGCTGCTCTGCTTTCAGGACACGTGCAATCCATACAGAAGGAAAGAGTTCCAGGGCACGGTGGAAGTCCAAAGTCAGGCAGCAGGACAAAGCAAATCAGCATGGAGCCCCCCGATGGCTTTGGGATTGTGAAGAGCTAACACTTTTGGACTCCCAGTGGGGGAAACTTCTGGAGCAATCACAATTTTTTCATGCAGGAACTTATTATAATTCAAGGTAGCGATGGCAACACAAATAAAGGTGCACCTCAGTTTAAGGAAACCCAATTAAATAAAAAATAAGCCTGGACTTTGAAACTGGATGCTAAGAGTATACGGAATAAAAATTTCACTTCCACAGTTCGGGGTGCAGGAACACCTCCCTGGCCCTGCTTGGTTGGTTGATCTTGAGTCAATCACTTCATTCTTCCGGGCTGCAGGTGTCCCTTTAGATCCTCAAGGTATTAACACATTTTAGTTCTCTCCTTCGTTCCAGCAACATATATCTGCATTCTGAGATGCTTCTTGATCTATTCACTGATGCCCTGCTACCTGTTACGCTCGAATACACTCTGCATCATCTCTCAGGACGCTGACGGCTCATCAGAGGCAGGGGTGGGAAGGGGGAGGACAGAGGAACACGGCGCGTCACGCTACATCACCCAGTGCATTAGACCTTCACACACTGGGAGGTGAGGGCAGCTTTATTTCCCCCTAAAAACATGTCTGGTGCTGGCATCACGTGACCAAAGCTGGGTGGTGCCCGTGATGGAGGCCCTTAAGGTGCCCGCAAGACCTTCCTCTTGCACATCAATTTGCTGCTATGAAAATCACACTCCTGATGCTGCTACCGCATCAGCACTCGTGTCTTGCCAGTTTTCCCAAAGCCTCTGATGATGGCAGCCTGACTGTCACTTTGCGAGCAAGGATTTGAAATAACTTGAGCAGATTAGTCAAGGTGTTCCGCCTTTTAGGAGAGCCGGCAAACAGCAAATATCAAAATTAACGGGGCCAAACCAATAAATTCTCACAATTTAAATTGAATTTTCAGCTTAGCATAATAAAAGGTTAAAGCTATGTGTTGCACAAGGAATAAATTTGCCCCAATTATTTGACTCAAAACTAAAGACGGGACGTGCTTCCTTTTTAATATGCCTAACGTTATGTGGTGTCCCTTAGTCATTTACATCGAAATCATATTTCTTTAAAACAAGTAATATAAATTTGCTACCTCCAGTGTCCTTTAGATCACCAAAGCACACCATATTTATTCAATAGAACTTTCTTTCCTGGTGCTAAGAGTGGATCCAGCTTGGTATTGCTAAAGTTTGCGCTCTCGCGGAGTCATATGAAGAAGGATCTATTTCTACAGTTTCACTCTTTTTATTCAATTTTTGGTGTCTCTGCTGGCCACAGTAGCAAATGCCACAGATACTGCTTCTCACTGCCCTGGTCCAACAGATCTTCCAGAGTAGGGTGGCCAGACAAAAGAATTTTATTTATTTTTTTGTATTTTTATTTGTTGGGTCTGGAGACCCTATAGAAGAGCCCTTGTAACTTTCTCAGACCTTCTGCCTGTGCAGGCCTTCACTTCTGTCCCTCTCTCTCCTCCTGTCTTCATGCCTCTACTTACCCCAGCCTCTCAGATGCCACAGGAAGCCCCTGCTCGCGCCCCCTGAGCATTGCTTGCCTCCTTACCTCTGTGCACCCAACCACATTCTCCTGTCCTGAAGTGCTGAATTTATGGACTGGTACTTCCTGCTGCAGGGACCCTTCTCTAGCCTTGGATGGCTAAGCTTCCCTCTCCCTCTTTACGTTCCATCTTTGGCTGAATTTTCCCTATGTCTGTCACGTCTGTGTGCTCAGATCTTTGCTGAGTATGGCAAGAGGAATTCACCCTGGTCCAATAGCATCTTTTATTCATGGATGATTGATGACCAAAGCTCAGCAATGAGACTAAAAGGAGAGAGAATTAAAAAGCCATCGCTCTGGGGGTGGGTTTCTTATGTCTAGGAACTTATAAATGTGAAAATCGTGTTTCCAATACCGCAACGAAATCATTCTATATGTCTATAGACCACCTAGGCAGAGGCCACAGGCTCTGCTTTCTTATTACCGAGTCACTATTTCATTAAATGAGTTGGACTCGATAGAGTACAAGCAGAAAGCAATTATTATTATTTTTTTTTTCTGTGCTAAGTTGAATGCTCCTTTTTGCTCCTGGATGAAATCCCAGGCAGGTTCTATGAAATTAACAAATAGCCTCATTTATCAGGTAATAAAAATGTCCAGTTCAATCCCAAACTCAAATTTGTCATACAATTTAAACTCCTTCCCTCCTACCAGGTTGGGCCTGTATAAGATGAGGAGCTGACAGAGGGTAGAGGGTTGTGGTTGGCTTCCTCACTGTGTCCCCTCCTCCTCCCCATCCTGGAAAAGTGCGGAAGGAAGAAAGGAAGGTCTAAGAAAGGGCTTACCTGCTTGTCACCATTACACTTCGGGTCAGGCTGATTCTTTCTCCTGTGCGGTACTTTTGTGGGTTCTTGGTGGGGGTCTTCCCTGGGCACTTTGCTTAACATCATGGTAGACTCCAACCTGCAGTCCTTTTAAAGTGGGTGGAGTCTCATCCGCCTGCCCACTCAGCTGCCTACCCCTGTAGCCTCTGGTACACACCTGTGTCGGGGTACCTTTGCCTCTCAAGCCCTGTCTCTTTACTCTGTTCCCTGGCAATTACAATCAGCTGCAATCACAATCTTTTCTTTGGACTTTGCAAATGGAAGGAAAGCTCAAGTCGCTGCACTCACCTAATTCTGAGCCACATAGGTAAAGCTCTCTGAGTGGTCTCTGAGGCCTTCCTCATTTTGTTTAACGTGAGAGGGAAAAACCCACTCCCCTTCCCCAGGCCAGGGGAGGGGGCGGAGGTGGTGGGAATGCCCACCTCCTGCCAACTCTCCTCAAACTAATCCTTGCCGCGGGCTGTTTTATCCTTCTAATAAATTCCCAGCCTCCTCTTCTAAACTCTTGAGGTGGGTGGCAGAACAAATTTGGGGGCCACCCTTATGCCAGCCCCACAAAGATGATCTAGCGCCCCCTCTAGGGTAGCTTTGGGAACCTCACCCAAATTTCAACCCAGGAAGAGTATCATCTTAATATCTTACTACCATAGAGGTGAGACAGTATTGAAAAGTCATTTTTAGTTGGAGAGCTTCTAGGAATCTGATTGTGCTAAGTTTTGACTTGTTTTGCTTTTCGATTTACTTCTCAGAAGAGAGAGGAAGCAACAGGAGGGCTATTGCTCTGAACTCAACATGAGTATTCCGAAGGAAACACAGGGCATAATTAGATGGGCTCTTTATATTTTAAGAAAGAAGATTTCAAAGGGGAAAGGTGCATTTCAAATGTCCCCACAAGGAGAGACTAGAAGGGAAAAAGTGGGGTGTGAGGCATATTACATATTACATCAAATATTCTGGTGTAAAAAGAAGAGGAGCTGGTATCTGCAGGAAGCCACGTGGTTGTGCGTGCTGCCGAGATGGGAGCTATGAGGACACGCACATGCGCTAGAAGGAGAAGACCATGACCAGAGACATACACGAATGAGCAGCCCGAACCTGGGAGGATGCAGGAAGGCAAGTTCAGGCCAGGAGAAGCCGAAGACTGTGAAACAGGAAGGACAGTGCAGTGTTTGGTGTTGAATAAAAATAACTCTTCTATGTGCTGGGGTCTGTCCTGTGCACTTACATTTGAACGTGTTTGATCATCGCAATGCCTTGGTGATACTATTATCCCTACTTTACAGGTGAACACTGGAGCTGCCTAGAGGGAAAGAATTAATAACTTACCTGAAATCAGGCCCTTAGCCACCACCCCTGGCCTTTCTGTTCATTCATCCATTCTGAGCCCTGCTGGGGCTCCGAGACTTTGAGGGTGCAACTGTGTTTTGTTCTTCTTGGTAATTCCAGCATTTAGCCCGTGCCTGGCATGTGGCGCATGCTCCGAGTATGCAGACTTGAGCTAGGGGAACAGGTGGAACAAGCCTGCACCTGTGTCTTATTTTCGCCAAAGTCTCCAGACTGAGGACAATGGATGAAGAGTCCTCTGCGGTCTGAAGAGAGGGGTTGGCCACAGCCACCTCGAATCTGGACAGAGGAGACCACCTCTGCCTACCGATGATGTGGCCAGTGGCTCTTGGGAGAGAAGAAAGATGTCTTTGAAGACATCCCCCAAGGATAAGTGACAAAAGGGCCTCTGGACAGCCAGTAGGTGGGAGTTGTTTTCTGGAAGGGGAGGCTGGCATCTCACTCGCAAGCCTCTCCCTGCTGTGGCTGCCCAGGGTACAGGAGGGTCCCTGGCTGGGAGAGCTCAAAACCTGGTCCTTGGGTTTAAGGGTCCTGAAAATGGGACCTGAAGTAGCCCGAAGACAGGGAGACGTCAGAGGCTCTGCTAGGTAGGGGGAGAAGAGCAGGCAGCCATGGGAGTGTCCCACAATTCCCCAGTTTAGAAAGGACCACAGCCAAGAGGGCCACCTGCCAGAGTGGAGGGAGCCCAGGAACATCCTAGGAAGTCACCTAAAGATGCATCGCCCAGGTTGGGGATGGGGGCTTCATGCAAGAGACACTTAGGGCTGGGAGAGCTATATGTTGGGGGTGGGGGGAGAGTGATAGCGGTGGGGAGGTGTCCCTAAAGAACCTATGCAAGGGTCCCATGGGACATTTCCAATATGTCGACAATGAGAAGAAGCATTACTCAGCTCACAGAAAACCACGATTAGCAGGACCACAGGCCCTGGCCAGAACTAGGAGCAGCAAAGAGAGTCGGGGAGGGGTAGGAAGGGTGGCAGGTGTGAGAAAGGGGAGAAGCTTCCATTGGGTAAGAGAGTGAAGTTTAGGTTTGAATTATATGGACTTTCTAGTATTTGAAAGTTGACCAGACCTCTGTAAGATCTGCCCAAGATGTCACCAAGGTGTGGTGAGGGAAGATGACTGAATGGGTCTGAGGGCCTCAGTGGGGAAACACAAAGCCATTTCCTGATTTCGCCGACCAAATCCAGCCTGTTCAGTTACTGGGGTCACAAGGCAGTGGCGGGCAGGCAGGTAGCAGAATGTTAACAGGTAACTCTGTACTTCTAAGACACAATTTTTTTTAAGAAAACATTTTAATGTTTCTGCAATCCACTGCCTTATAAATCCAAGTGCATATTTATGATTTTTTCCCCCTGAAAATGTTTTTAAAATTTATGCTGTCTTAAAATATATTGCATTTTAGGATCGAGACTAGTCTGTGATGATAGAGCTGTTTAGAGGCTTTATGGTTTTCGAAGTGCTCTCACTTGCTTTATTGCAAGTTGAATGTCACTCTCTGACCTCTCTAGGAAGTTATGTCGTCCAACCTGGGTGTGGGTGTCGGGAAAAGACCAGGATGGGAGTAAACAGGGTGGCCTGAGATTGTGGGGCAGAAAGCACAGGGGACTCACACCTAAATTCTTGGCAAAAGATGTCCAGGAAAAGCAGGACAACCCAAGGCTTTGAGTTCAAGGGTTGAGGTGGGGCCAAGAATACAATGTGAAGTAAATTAACAGGATGGTGTAAGTGAGTGAGTCTGGAGAGATTTTTAAAGAAAGAGACAAAGGAAGCAAGGAAGGAAGGGAGGAATGGAGGAAGGGAAGAAGGGAAAGAAAGGGAGAAAGAAGGGAAAGAAGGGAGGAAGGAGGGAATGAAAAGAAGGGAGGAAGGAGGGAAGAAAGAGAAAGTGCCTTTATTTGAACCCATCAACAGAACGAGATTCTTAGGGGACAAAAATGATATAGATAGTCACAGCTACATAAACTAAGCCTAAGAAATAATTTTATATTAATGCTTCAGGAAATTGAATCCTATAAAATAAGGTTAAACAACTCATCCAAAGTTACACAACTAGGAAACAACAGAATCAATCCCCTCCAACTTTTCTTGAGTTTTCTCTCTTAATTAGAAAACAAAGTCTTCAAAATGAAAGTAGTGAAACAAAGATGCTTAGAAGGAAAGTAAAGCTCAGGATGGTAACGATACAGTAAGAAAACATCTAACCCTGGATGGGAAATTCCGAGTTCACACCAGCAGCGACCCTTCTTGCTGAGGCCAAGGGTAGATGTCGCCATCGCATGGTGGAGCCTCTTCTTGCTGGACCTGGGCAAGGTTTAAGAATCCTGTGCAATGTGGCACCCCAGACAATCACCGCCAATAACCAGGGTTGGTTTGCAAAATAGCACTACTCTGGGGCCATGAAGCTGCCTCTTCTAGAAGAGTTTCCCCCACCCCAGCTCAGAGGTGACATCCCAGAGTCCCAAAGGAACTTAGAGGTGAACCCCAGAACCCTTACTATAATCTTTGAGATGTCATGGGGGAACAGGATCTCCCAAATGTCAAAAACATGAATTCCAAAAGAGGAACAGGGGGATTGTTATTTCCTGGCAAAATTCTAGAACAGAGTATGAAACAGAAGAATTGAGGCTTATTAGAAAATATGAATCCACGAAAGCAAATGCTAACCTCATTCTTTTTGTTGTGCAATACTAATTTCATTTTTTACAGTGTTAGTATCCTAAGGGAAGCTCATAGATACAGCAAAGCATGTGATAAAGTTTCTTAAAAACAGGTAGAAATATACAAGTTGATGCCAGTAACTTCTGGGTGAAAAAAAGAAAAGGAAAATATACAAGTTGAATGAAATATGGTTTGATAAATTCATAAGTGATTAAAAACCCATATCCAAAGAGAATAAGCCACATTGTGGATGGATATTAATAAATCATTATCCAAAGGAAAGGAACATTTATTTGTGTATTTATTTTTTATTGCTTTTATTGCCATCAAAATACTTACTAATGATTTGAAGCAACAGAAAAAAAATCTCTTGGTGGAATTATCTGACATTTCTGATGAGCCTATGATTGTTTGGGTTAATAACACATATATTGTCTTTATTTATGGGTAAGGATAATTTTATACCTTGTTTATGGAGAACAATGGTTTATAGAGCATTTTCATTTATACCCTTAGTCCTGTTGGGTTATGGAAGCAGGGACTTCCATGCTGGAGATGCCACCTTTGATGATAACAGGTTTTCTGGATGTACATTATGGATGTTGCCTCATAGCCATAAAATTTTGATGACATTCAATATATCACCTAATCACTCTCTGTGTCACTTTGAGTTATTCCTTCTAGCTCAACACTCTGAGTTCCTTCAGGCCATAATATGTTATGGCATTTAGACTTTTAACTAACCTACTCTCTACTCTCTGAGCATGGCCTAGTTTACCAATGTTCCTCTTAAGACATGACATCGAATTATCAACTCCAATACTCCAGATAAGATTTAATCGCTTCAGAGCACAGTGTAATGGTGTCCAGCCTTGATCTAGAAACTATTCTTCTACTAAAGTAGTCTAAAATTATGATGACTCTTACATACATACTTCATACATTTGGCTCTGAGTTTGCAAACTAAAGCTCTCAAGTCTTTTTCATTTGAGCTGCTGCTGAAACAAGTGTCCTCCATTTCATCCCAGTTGATTTCTTAGAAATGAAATAAATGGCTAGAAATTAATTCCTGTTACATTTTAATTTAATTTTAGGTTAACACACCAGCTAACAGATTATTTTTTACCTTAAATATATCATCAGTGTACTAGTTTAGCATGAATAATCTTCATTCAACAAAATTTGAGTAGCTATGATATACTGGATATATCACAAAGCAATAAATATTTAAGTTATGAGGTCCAAATTATTTATAATCCACCATGGAACCAGTATGTTTTGGAGGAAATAATCAAAAAATTCTAAATAGCTGGAACATGTTTCCATACCGTCGGCAGATTTCTCAAAGCATCATTTTGTCAGGGAAGAGTTGTCCTGAAACAGCAGTACAGCCTCCCCTGGCCCTCTGCTAACCAGCTCCTAATTCTGTTTGTTTCAGATGTGATTAGATTCACATTTTTTAAATAGTCTAAACAAGGCTCTTTAGTTCTCTTAACCCCCAGAAACTAGATCTTCCAATGACTTCAGTCCTATAAAATGACCTGGATTTAACATGTTAACACCCATCCCTTTGATGTTGGTGGCTTGAACTTTTTCATTCCTTCTACATAAGGAACAGTCAGGCACTTATTCGGGGGCCCAGTAGCAAGAGTAAATTTCTCAGAAGGAGGAGAACTGGTTTTTCCTGAAAGCATCTGTGTGATAGGGAGCAAGTCGAGCTACTTCTCCAAGCCTTGGCTTCTTTCTCTGTCAACAGAGGGGCTGGACTTGTTGCCTAAGTGTCACCACCAGTGGGTTAGCAGAATAGTTGACTCTTTCTGTGTACTAAGGTATTCCAGGGCTCTGGTTTGGGATGCTCTGATGGGGGGTTGAGACCCTTCTTGGGACAATGGTGATACTTTGGGTTTGTAGAAGAGGACAGGGAGGAAAAAGCTTGGTAGAAGTGTGCTACTGGTTCAAATGAAGTTCTGGTTTTATACTGACTCTGAACTCTGCGAGAATGGTCTGTTTACTCAGCTTTGAATCATTGATTTTGAAAACCGTGGCCCCTTTCAGAGAAATTTCCTCTTGAAGGAGACAGGGGGAGGAGGAAAGAGAAATACTTTACACGTGTGTGTGTGTGTGTGTGTGTGTGTGTGTAATACACGTAGAGAAAAATTATTAAAGTTGTGCAAATAGTTATACAGAGAAGATCCTATATGTGACCACTGGGAAATCCTTTTTTAAAATAGAATTCAATTTTTAGAGTAGTTTTAGATTCATAGCAAAATCGAGCAGAAGGTACAGAGATTTCCTATGTACCCCTTGTCCCCCAATCTCTCTTTTTAAATTGCTCAACGTGTCCATACTGAAAGTTCAACACCAAAGAGAAGTCACGGAACCCAGGATGTCAGCTCACTAGAGCTGAGGGCCCAGGGCCTTCGTCCTGCTGATTTCTCTCTTCCAAGACTGGAAAGTATGTGACCACCACACTATGTAGTCCTGCCTTACCCTGGCTCCCAAGGAGCCGAGATGGAAAACCCTGCTGAAGAAGCAGGAGAGCGAGGAATGCTTCCAGCTCTGGCAGGAGCTGCCTGCCTCTCTGGGAAGGAGGCTCATGGAAGCCACTGTAGAATTCAGCCAGGAGCCCAACCCTGCCATCTGTCTGGCTGGAAAGACCAGCCTTGGGAGAAATTGTTAACCAGGGAAACACGTCTCTGGGTTTCCCTGTCAGCTACCTAATTGTCTTCCTAACACATGGACAAGAATCCAGATTCCCACCACCACACACCAACCCCAAGTAAACAGCAATTCAGATTTAGCTGGTGAGGTTTACAGAGTAATTGTGGGGAGCACCCTGTGATGGCCAATGGGAAATAGCCTTGAAGTTAGAGTGACAGGCGGAGAGGGGAAGATTTTCCTCTGCCTCTGCCCACCCTAGGAATGCCTGCAAGATCGCTCTGGTGCACCAACCTTCCAGCCCCGCTCACCTGCAGTGACCTGCCCTCCCCACGTGCTCCTCCAAACCAGGTCACGGTTTGGAATTCTGTTCACAGACACAGAAGCACAACTTCCACGAAAGTTCATCTAGTAAACAAACAAAACCTAAAACACAAGACTGCAACAAGATCATGGGTAAATTTTGTGAGTGCCGAGCTTTTACAGGAAGGCACTTCTGTATAAACACCAAACCTCATTCGTGAACGTCATCATTATTGATGACGATTTAATGCCACGCCTTCCCGGGAGAACATTTAGCATGTTATCAAGATTCTGAATTAACGTCTAGATCATGAATTGCCATGGGAAAAGCCAAGGGTGTCTTTCCTCTGCAGCCTCTGCAGCTGTTAGCCAGCATCCCTCTCCAAAAGCAAGGACGGATAGGGGTGGTCACATTATTCCTCGTTCCATTGTCCCCTTTACGTGGCGATTGTTGTCCTAAGATGCCAGTGGCTTCTTTTCCCTTTCCACTGCCATTGGCAGGTTTAAGAAGGCTCAGGTTGGAAGCATACAGCGTCGTGATGAAAGCATGTCCATTGAAGCCAGACTTCCTGTCCCAGCTGCGTTCAGTCCTCTGTGCACCTCAAACCATTCCCGTCCAGGCACAGCTTAAGGAGCTCAGGGAAGGGAGGTAACTCTCACAGTGGAAAAACTTCTTTTTTGCCCTTGGTCTTAATGAATGAGATGCTGTCATTCAAGAGGTTAACTTTCAGAAGAAAGATCGAGGGGGAGAAATTTTATAGTTAAGTCATGAGGACAAAGAATAGTGGAGGCATTTTTGCCACCATACGGGCCTTAGAATGAGAGTCAAGTCGATAGGAGGGTGGAAGTTTGGGGGTGAGGGTGAGATCAGATGTAAATTTCTTCCAGATGAAAACCAGGCAGTCCCCATATTGACTGCAGTCATTGTGTGAGGCCTGGAAACTCAACTCTCACAACCCCATTCCAGGGCAACAGCTTGATGCTAATTTAGCTGGGCAGCTGGGACCCAGGGGAACTCTCTCTGTAAACGTTCCTCTGAACTTCTTTTTTCTTTTCACTCCTTTGAAGGATCTCAGTTTACGGGGCTATGTTAATACTCAAGCAATTCAAACGAAGCATCTAGGTGTCCAGTT
This sequence comes from Indri indri, assembly GCA_004363605.1. NCBI lineage: Eukaryota > Metazoa > Chordata > Mammalia > Primates > Indriidae > Indri > Indri indri. Next base: position 290,346 of record RJWJ010000018.1, on the reverse strand, counting down.
CTCTGAGGTCTGGAATTGGCGTCGATTCAGTGAATGCACAGGCCTGGCAGTCATTTGTCCTCCTCCTTCCTCCTTACATGGAATGTTTGCTAATTTTGTAGGTTTGGCATGTTATCTCTGCAAATACTGGCTCTTATCTGTAAGTAGCACTGCTGCCTCCTTGCCTAGACTTTGCAGCCGTAGGGATGAGTTCAGGAAGCATTTGCTAGGTTTCACAAAGACCAGGGAAGAGGTCTTTTCCAGGGAGGGGCTTGAATAAAATTATGCACAGGAACCAAGTTTCAAGAAAACCCACCAAGGGAAACCTAAAAGTTAGTAAATTTGGGGGGCTTGTCTTTCATGATTCTTTATAGATTCTTAATCACTTCATGGGTAGTCTGTAAGACCAAAGAAACTTGAAGCAAAAATGATAAATTTCCAGGGCTTCTTAGAGACGTGCCATGCATATTTGCCATCCCAGGGTCTGTGCCCATTTGGAACCTCAGGAAACTTAAAGTCATTGATGCAAACCATTACCTGGTCCTTCAATCTCCTCTGCTATGTTCCAACCAAGCGTTTCTCTTCCCTATCCTTCAGCCGCCCTGCCATGGTAATGAGCCCTCACCATCACTGAGGTGACCATTCCAGCCTTGGTTAACTTAGCCCATCAGAAGATTCTTTATAACTGACAATAACCAGCAACCGAAATTAATAATACATTCAATTTACAAAATTAAATTTTTATGACAGTGTGAATAGCCCTAACTACTCCTAATTTGGCTCTTGCAAATCAGTGGTAGTCACTGCTGACAAAAAAAAAAGAAGTCCCATGTCCAGGAGGTGGCCCCCAATGGTGCATTATACTCTGTGAGCCTTTCCAACAGGCTGGGCAACTGGATTTTGTTAGCAATGCTGATATTCACAGTGGCCAGTGACACAGCACTTACCACGTGCTGGCATCTAGAGTGGATCACTTGTTCCCATGGCAGCCCTAGGAGAGGATGGCCTTGCCTCCATTTTGCAGATGGGAAAACTGAGAGCTTAGGGTGATGTTGTGAGTCAGTAGCAGAGCTGGGAGTTGATGGCTGACAGGTTTAATTTCCAAGCTGCCACTTCCCCATGATGTCTGCCCTCAGGGTGACCCTCTCTCTTGCCACTCCCTGTGGACCCTGCAGGGCTGGGCTGGATGGTAGCTGTCAAAGGGGAGCCCTCAGCCAACAGTGGAGCCATCTGAATGAGGCCAGTTCAAAGTCATTTCCCTTCCAATTACTCCCCCGCCTAGTGGAAACGTGACCCCAACTATCAATGCCTAATAGGGATTTCAGAAAAGCACTAATAGTCAATGACATTTCTGGATTCCCTTAACACCTGTGATGTGTACCTTGATCTTTTATATAACTATAAGTTGCATAACAGCAGAGTCACAGAATTTCAGAGTTGGTTGAGACTTGGCAGATCATCTAGACTAGGCTTACTCCTGATGTATCTGTTGGGAATAATCTTCCAAAGAGGAAACTGCAGGTTTGTTTAAAAAAAAAAAAAACTGTGAATAAATGTGGGTGGCAGGTCTAGAATAGTTGCTTTGCTATGAGTTCCTTTGGGAAAGATAAGAGAATTCGAGGCCAAGTCCTTGGCTATGAAGTATTTGAAGTGAAGGAAGACAAATACTAGAGCCAAATCAGAGAGTTCTTCTGGGCCCTGATATTCTCTGGCTCAATGTTCACATGGCCCAACTACTGCTACATAGGTCTGTATGTTGAGGAAAGAATAGAGACATATCCTTGGGCATATAGAAAGTTCCCTTCTAGCTACACGGGACTAAGAAGACAAGTAACCATTTCCCAAACTGTTTCTAGGAGCCATGAAGGACAGACAAAGTGGAGTCAATGCAAGTCTCTACTGGGCGAGGCTGGCCACTACAGTTTCAAGATATCCCCCATACATTCAGCAGCTATCTGCTCCCTATACGTGAGTTCATCTCTAAGCCCCCATTTTCTTATCTGCAAAAGGAGAATAACAAATGTGCCTACCTCCTAGGACTGTCATGAGGATTAAATGAGATAATATTAGTAACTTGCTTGGAAACGTTCCTAGCACATAGTAAGCACTCAACTAATAATGCCTATTGCCCTTCTCATCCCTCTACCCACTGGTGAAAGTTCGAGACAAATCAGGGACATGCTTCTAGAACAAAATGTGGGCAGGGGAAGCCTTACATTGCATTTTGATTCTTCTTTTAAATTTCCTTTAATCATCTATTAATGCCTGTTTTCTTCTAATTTAGACTATGGGGTATTTAGGGTTTTTGCTGAGATTAAACTTAATTTGTAGATGTGTCTCCAGATCGAAATGGGGGGCAGGGAACAGAGAAGGGGAGAATATAAACAAAGGAATGCAGGGATTTTTGCCTTTCCGGATACCTAAGCTCAGAGGGAATAATTCTACAGTATTTTATCCTAAGAGGAAACTCTTAGAGAAGAGTCTCTGCTTAGTTTTATTAATGATCTATTATTGATTGAAGATCTAAAGTGTTTTATCCTTGTGTTGTCCATGAGGCTGAATCAGAAGAACGAGGACAAGTGTTTTGGGGAGGAGGAAAGAGATTACTTTGCCAGCAAGGGAGGAAAAATGGCAGACCTTCTTGTCTCAAAATTCAAATTTCCTGCACATAAGCAGAAATACAGAGCTTTTCAAGGGAGGTCCCCTCAGTTCTAGGCTATTGCGGTTAACTAGTCTAATCATCCCATCTCTGCCAAAGACAAAGCCTGTGAACTCCACCAGATGCCCCCCTGGGGGCCTGGCTCCACCTGGGATAAGAACAAAAGGGCTTCTCCCTGCTCCTGCCTACCACTGGCCTGAGGCAGGAATGCAGGTTTCAGTTCTCAAAAAGAGGGGGGAAAGCTTCAAAGAGACAGAAAATATTTTGCCATTTTTTTTTCAGGCCATTCCCTATTACATATTCCAGGCCATTCCCTGTTGCAACTGCATATGTTACCTTATTTAATCCTCACAACCACGCATATAAGTTAATTCGTCTCATTCTCTGGATGGCTTGCCCAAGATCACCTAGCTGGGAAGTAGCAGTGTCAAGCTTTGAACTCATTTTTATCTTATTCCCGAGGCCCAGCCTCTTCACCACCATGCTATACTACAAGTTCAGCAAACAGCCAGTGGAGCTGTGTCCTATCTGAAAGCTCAGCCCAGTGAAACTGAGAAAGTAGGAGTGTGTCATTGCTGTTTCCCAGGGTACCTGCCCTGACAAATCTAGGGATCTCTGGATAAATCTCTTTAAGAGCAGGTCTTTGACAAAGCAGTGTTGCAGCAAAATGGAGTTAAGGAGCCCACCTGGGTAGTTTCTGGGAGCAGCATCTAGCAGAGAGGCTCCCTGAGAGAGACTTGGAATGGGTTAGACCTGAGGTGACTCATTCCTGGGAACAAGAAGACAGGTCTAAGCAGCCTCCAAGGTTACCTATTGCCAAGAATGTCTCCACTCCTGCTGTCATCCCAGAATGCAGGGCCAACTGTGTTCCCACAGTCCTGATCTCTCTTCAAACCACTCTAAATAAAAGTGATAAAAATAACAGTCTATAGGGACAAGTAATATTTTCTTAATCTTATATTTAGAGTAAATAAAATCATCTAGAAAAATATTACCGAGAGTGATATAAAATAGAAGTTTTTAAGAGGGTGCTGACTTTGCAGATGCATCTTGAAGACAAAATCCCTGGGCTGGCCCCCAAGCCAAGACAAAGCCCACTGAGAACAAAAAGATTTGCTTAGTATCTTAAGAGTACCAGGCATGCTGAGGCGACAAGTCTTCAGGAGAGAGATTAGCAATTTCCTACTTGGAAACTTGATTGAGTTACTGGTCCAGAAACTCTGGACAGAGGCACAAGTTAATCATAGATATCCTAGCAGAGATAGGGCCTGCTAGGCAACCTGGAGAAAGAAGGTTCCAGCAATAACTAAGTGTTAATCAGCACTACGTGCTGATGCTAACGTATTTTCTAGGTTAAATTTTTAGTCTCTTATGTGGATGGTTGGCTCTGCTGTGTTCTCCCCCGCCCCCCCGCCCCTTAAAAGGAGGGCGTGATCTCTGGATTGACCATACCCAGGGCTGGCTCTTGTTCAGCCCCAGGGGAGAGTCAGCCACCAGTGGCCCAGCCCAAGACAGGACAGTGAGAAGCAGGAGACTGGTGATCATGTCTATAGACCTAGTTTCAGGGAAGGAAATCATGGTGATCAGAGATTGCCTTTAGATCTTCTTATAGCATGGTGACTCATCTCTTTCAATGGAACAAGTGTAAATCCTAGAGGACGATAGGTTATCTATGAGTAGATCTCTTTAAATCCTAGAAATCAAAATAAGGCCACAAGAGACATTCAGAAGATCCTTGTAAACAAGATAACAGACAATAAAGGAAAGACAAGCATTTAACTTTAGGGGTTGAAAGAAACCACAGCAATGCACACCGCACAGATGTTTCTCTAAACAGAGTAAAGCATGGTGTGCTCCATAATGTGCTGACATTTAGGGCTCTGATTCACAATGACCATGAACTTGGCTCTTATGGGAATGTCTTTATTTAGTGAGGGAAGAGGATATGAGGGTATGAAGACCGCCATCACCTGCTGTTTTGTTCCTTGATACCATAGTGCGTCAACAGAAATCAGGGGATGATAATACTCTGGAAAAAGAACAGCCCTGGCAATCAAGAATGGCAAACCAAATAAAGGTGTGTAACCAATTTTGAAAACTGTTCATTCAACTGAAGAATACTCATAATTAATGTATTGGGTCTATTGGATCTACAATCTTCTTTTTCAGGCTGGGGACTCACTTGCCAGGGCCAATATTTAATGCCGTCTTCTGTACATCCCACATTGTGCTGTTGGCACTGAAAGAACATCACATCCCTACCTATACCTGCCTCAGTGGCCCTTCATGGCTTCCTGCTGCCACACAGAGTATGTGGCATTAGGTACTGTTCACAGGTGACTCCCCACATACCCTGGGTCATTGACCCATTTGCCCTTACGTTATGAGAAAGTTCGGCACCTGTCCCCAAGGGTAAAATAAAAACGTTTAGAAATGCACCAAGGTTTCAAAGCTCTTAGATGTTAAATGTTGTCTTATGGCACAGCATCCTCAGCATCTACCAAGGTGCCTGGGAAATAGCAGGTCCCCAGTTAAGTTTGTTGAATGAATGACTAATAGAGAGATTAGGAACAATTCCCATGTCATTGTCAGAATTTAACTCATTGGTGTCCTGTTTCTAAATGTCTTTATTCCACCCTCGCATCTGATTATGTTTATTTCATCCCCACATTTGATTAATTGTTTAGCAGCGTATAGAATTCTACTCTGCAGATCATCTTCCTTGAGGCTCCTGAAGCCTTGCTCTGTGGTCCTCCTGCTGCTCCTGCGAAGTCCAGAGCCATTTGGTTCTACATCTTTAGTCTACACCTGGTCTTCCTTTCTGGAAACTTGCACAATCTCTTTATTCCCACATTCTAAATTTTGACAGTGATGTGTATTGATATGAACCTATTTTCCATTGGCTGGGCACCGAGTGGGCCCTTTCAATCTGGCAACATGTGTTCTTTAATGCTGGGAAACATTTCTCAACTATTTTATGGAGTATTTCCTCCTTTCTGCTTCCTTTGCCTGGATCTCTTATGATTTGGGTGTTCACTCTCCTAGACCAGCTGTTTTCAACCATTCTCCTAGACTAATCCTCAGATTTTTCTCTTATTTCCTTCCTATTTTCTATCTTTTTGTCTTTTGGTTTTACTTTTTAGTTTTTTGTTGAATTTGTCATTTTCACTACCATACTTTTTAATTTTCAAAAGCTCATATTTGTCATTTTCCAAAGAATTCCTAAAACATAGCATTGTCTTCTTGTTTCATGGGTAAAATATCTTTTCTTATCTCTCTGAGGGTATTCATGCTAGCTTTGTTCCAAGTTTAATTTTTTTCCAGCATGGCCTTTTTTCCTGCAAGATTTTTATTGTTCAGAGTATTTCATTCTCCATCTTTCTTCTGGTATCTTCTCACCCTTGTCTGCTCACACTTATAAGGAAAGGAAACTCTGTGTCCATAGTGAGCTTTGCTGAAGAGCAGTGGTTCTCAAACTTTAGTGTGTACTTAGGGGCTTAGTTAAACCTAGGCCTCAGGGCCCTACACCTAGTGTTTCTGGAGCAGGGTGCAAGAATTTGCATTTTTAGCACGTTCCCAGGTAATATGGATACTGCAGGTTAGGAGGCCACGCTTTGAGAACCATTGCTCTCACTAGGTGTATTCTCAAGGACTTCCTGAATGAAGATCTTTAGAGGTATCTCCCCTTGGGCTGGTCAGATTCCTCAAAGAAGCCTCTCTCAGTCTCAAGGGTGTGATCTAGAACTGGCTGCCAGTATTTTGGTAGCCCAAGAGGGCTTGGAAGAAAGATCTCATCATTGAGTATATAAACGTCCATTGGATCCCTTGTTTTATTGTGGTATCTTTGCCATCAGCTATTTCTAGAGTGTCCCAGTCCAGAGAAACTTTGCTTCGCTCTCTTCAGAGATTAAAAACCTCTCAATTTGTGCTGTCGTGGCTGAGGTGCAGTGCAGTGTGACGTAGAAAACTGGAAATCCAAATGCTTCCTAAACAGATGCTTAGCTGATCCTTTTATAGCTCACCTTTGCCCCCAATTACCAGAACCATCCATTTCTGAGTATTTGGGGCCTTTTGAAGTACAGTAAATTTGCTTCTCACATCCCACTCTGCCAGCTAAGGATTCTGCTTTCTTGGGTCTGCAAAGTCAGCTGACCTTGTCCTTCTGCCACCAGCTTCCAGAATTGTGCTGTTCTCGCTTCCTCTGTCACTTTGATCGTCCTTGCAGGCTTATACCCCGCTTAAGCCCCATGGCTGTTACTTTTGTAGGGGCTTTCAAGAGGAAAGGGAGATAAATGAAAATGCTCAATCTGCTATCTTCACCCAAAAGTTCCTAACAGCACTATAAAAAGATTGGGTTTTAGTATTAGTTGCAGATAATTCAGAGCCACTTGTATTTGTAAAGACAGATGTGGCCTCGTTGTGACTATTTCAGGTTTATGGGCCATTTTTTTTCTTTCTGTTCCAAAGAAAGCTTCCTATTTCAAAATAATGTTGCTTTTTGAAAAAAGCGCATCCCCAATAATGACCGCCACCCAGAATAAAATATGGAGCCTTTCGCTTTTCTGACTTCTCAGATGTATATTCATTAGAAAATGCCCTCAAGAAACAGTGAAGCTCTAAATCAGATTCATTTCAATATTCAACGTAACATATTCAAGTTGTCAGAATTTTTACAATGCCTCTAATGAAGTGCTCAGCATAATGAATTGTACAATTATAATAAAATGGGGTTCTAATGAGCAATTATCATTCGAAGCAAGAACATTCCAGGGTTTTTTTATTCCCCTTCTCTCAAACTGGAGGCTAACAAGCAGTTATGAAAAAAATTAATGAGGGGTATGCATAAGTAGAACAGCACTCAATTAAAATGACTCTTAAGAAAGCAATTTTCCTCTAAGTTTGTAAGTGGCAAAATGGCTTGAGAAAATGGATGCTCAGGTGTGGTCTTGGGGCCTTTCCTGGTTCCTGTGAGCTTTCACATGTAGAAAATAGAGCTGCATGGACTCAGGTGCCAGCCTGAATTAATAACTTGCTACTGATAGCTTTGAATGGAGTCTCCTCCGTTGAGCACTGTCCTTCCCTTCTGTCCTATGAATGTGTGTTGTCAAGTGACAACGGGAGGGTAAATGGACCAGAGGTTCTTTGCTGCCATCAAGGGTCTGAGGGAAAAAGTCAGTGCATCATTGTAGTTTCCTGAATGGTCATCTTGCATGGGGCAGTAAGTATTGCGCTGGATAATTTGCCATGATTATTTTGTACTCTCACAACAACCTGTGAAGGAAGTATTTTACAGCTAAGAAAAGCTGAAGCTCAGAGACACTAAGTAAAGTGATCCAAGTCATAGCCAGGGAGAACCAGATCCAGGTGTGCCTGGCTCCAAATGCCAGCTAGTCTTCTAGGAAGATGTCACTATCTTGGCTCGACTCTTCCTGCCTTTCTCACCCATCCACTGAGACCTGGAGCAAGCCCTTGGCTCCCTGGAACTCACTTTGGGCAGCTCTAGGGGACACTGGTTATGGAATTTGAGGGCTCTTCTTTGACTGCTTTCCTCACTGGGATGGTAAGAAATGGTGAAAATTACCATTGTTATTGGTTCTGGTGTTTCTGCTGCAAGTAACGGAAAACTCCAAATTGACCAGCTTAAAATAGAAAAAAGAAGGAAGGAAGGAAGGAAGGAAAGAAAGAAGGAAGAAAATTGTCTCCCATGACAGAGGCCCTGGTGTAGAACAACTCTGGGTTTGCTTGTCAGTGAGTTCACAATGTCATAAGGGCCCTGGGTTCTTGCCATCTTCCTGGCTTGTCATCTTCAAGGCACTGGCTTTGCATCAGCTGGGTTCCCCTAGGGCTGCAAAGTGGCACTATGGTTCCAGGCAGCACGTCCTGACACAACAACATCCAGGGGAAGAAGAAAGGAACAAATGGCGGCATTCCCTTCAAGACCAAGGTAACATTTCCAAGACCTGCCCCCAGCAGGCCCCTGTGCACCCTGCATTGGCCAGAACTGGATCACCCCAAACCCATCGCTGACAAGGAGCACAGGGTTGCCATGATCAGATTAGGTTAATTTGAGTTTCTTCCTGCGTCAAGTTAGAAAAAAGTGGGCATCTGGACAAAATCAGGACTTTGACAGCAAGGAGTCAGGAAAGAACTGGCCACTGGGTGGAGAACCAATGACGACTTTACCCAAGTGAAGTGTGCTGAACTTCTCTGAAGAAAGACCATATAAAATTAGGCTTTTCATGTTACCGTAGTTTCTATTGTCTTCCAGATTGCGGATGTGGGAATGAGAAGTGTTGATTTGGAAACTTAGTGGAGGAAGGTACAGAGAAACTAAAATAACTTCATCTATGTTAGGACTTAAACTACATTTCCATGTGTTTAGATATGCACTATAATAAAGAAACACCTTTAAGTATCAATACTACAAAACAGCGATAGGATTGAGAACCCACGAAGAAATGGATATTTACCTGTTTGTTAAAGTTGAAGACATGGGCTGTTATTAGCTGATCAGAAACAAGCTGAAATCCAAACAAGCTGGAATCCAAATGCGCTAATGACAACATTCACACGCGGTTGCTGTAAATCCCTGCAATCTAATTTCAGTGTTTTGAGCTGTACTGTGGAGTTGTCATGTTGCTTTGGTTCTCTCAGTGGCATTTGGACAGCGTTCTCCGCAAGGCTGACAAATGATACAACCTGCAACTCTTCTTATAGATCATTTGCACCATCAGCAGGTGGTTTTCTCAGTTCAGTAAAGTAGGTCATGCAGGAATATTTGATTCATCTGTGCAATCCTTGAAGAAAGTGAGGATTAATGAGCTTCATCAATACATGCAAAGTGTTTTAGCTTCTTGGAAGAAAAGAACTGCCTGTTATGAAACGGCAACCTCCCTAATTATCAGCCATGAAGCTTCCCACCAACCTCAGCCAACAACCAAATGCAAGGAAAAGAAAACATCTCTTTTGAAAACATAAATCTGATGATGTCACTACCTGTTCAAAAAGCTTCCACAGTGTCCCGCTGTGTACAGAACAAAATCCAAACCATTTAACAAAACACCCAAGACCCTTGGTTGTAATCTGGCCTCTCTTTTTCTTCCACTCTTGTTTCCCCAGTCTTACCAGGTCCTTCCACTTTCTGGCTGGTGTGGACGTCCACATGTCTGTGCCTTTGTCTACCTTTGCCCTCCTATTTCCACCATTTAAATACCTATTCATCCTTGAAGACCCTGACAAAACCCAGTTCCTCTAGCAGCCTTCCTGTATCAGCTATCCTTTACTGATGAATCAGAATTTAACCAATCTCATCTTTGTTTCTGCCTCTGTTTAATGCTTTGACAGTTGACCCCCTAATAAAGGTATTTTTGTATCTGCTGATCTTTCTGGGCCACTGGAGTTTCTTAGCATTGAAACCAGCTATACCTTTGTCAATCCCATTTCCTCTTCCTAGACACACAGGAAGAGCTCATTTCCTAGTTTTCCTTGAAGTTGGTTGCAGGCTACGTGTCTGGGTTCTGACTGATAGAATGGGGTAGATGTGATGTAAGCATCTTCCAGGACTAGCCTTTAAAAATGTCTTGAATGAGCCCTCTAGTTCGCTCTCCCCTTCTGTGGGTAGAGACCCACACAGGATAGAAGGAGCCAGGATTCCTGAGTGATTACAGTTGATCCTTGAACAACACGGGTTGGAAACAGCATGGGTCCCTTACGCACAGAACATGAAACCGTGTGCATGGCCCAATATCCCAATGAGATCCAGATATTTTTATACTCACCTTTTATAGGGGAGGGGGAGATGAGGAGTGTAGGTAATTCTGTTTAGGGGTAATAAATGGTTGCTAGGGAGGATGAATAGACACTTGGGAGAATGAATGGATGGAGGAGACAGATTGACTTGTAAATTAACCTGAGAGACAGCTATTATGTTTAAAACATTTGGGCCAAGTCTGGATGCATTCTTGATCTTCTTTCCTGCAATATATTGACATAACAGGGAGGGGAAGGGAAGTCAATTGTTCTTTTTGATGGGTCTATCTGGTTTATGCAGACAGAGAGAAAGCCCCTTCCAAGGGCCTGCTGATCTCTAAGGGCCTTTAATTCAAAATAGTCTTTATACCAAGGAGTCATATTTTGGGGTAAAATTTCCCGAGCTCCTTTGCCCCTCACCTCCCGTCCTGGAACAGCAATTCCATCCTAGAACCTGGGGTGAGGTGGGCTCTGAGATACAGAGGCTTTTCTCCCTCGTACTTGAGAGATGCCTGTCTCAAGTGTATAGCAAGCTGAATACATCTGTTGATTTTTTTTTTTTAACTCAAGGGATTAAAATGTGTTCCCCAAGTGGCAGCTCAGTAAGGTAGAAAGAGCTCTGAATCAAGAGTCCAGGAAACATGGTTTCATGTTCAGGGTCTGGCCCTAACGGTGTGACCAAAGGCAAGAGTCCTAACTTCTCTGGGTTGGACTAGATGGTCATCAAAGATCCCTTTCAACTCTCTAAAGCACCCACAAGGGTCTTTTTTATCCTAACAGTATATATCTCATTGACCATTATATTGTATTATTTACTCCTAGGGAGGAGAAAACCATTTGCTGATATGGCAGGTGTCTAGGAGTGTAACCAAAGTTTCAGCGCTTGTCCCTGAGGCCACGTCAGAAGAATGAGGACAAGTGGTTTGAGCAGAAGGAAAGTGGAGTTTATTAATTTACCAGCAAATGAGGAGTATGGCAGACTCACGTCTTAAAGTAACTTAGTCCTATCTATAAGCAGAAATACAGAGCTTTTAAAAGAGTTTTTCAGCTTGGGGCTATTGCTGTTTAACTACGGTTGATGGTCCTGATCCATCCCATCTCCAGCAAAGACAATCTCAGACAATCTTGTGACTTCTGCCTGAATAATTCCATTGAGCCATCTCCTGTGGTACAAAGAACAAAGGACACTCCCCTGCTCTCTGATTATTGGCCTCTGGCAGGGATGCAGGTTTAATTTCCAAAAGAGTAGGCGGGGGGAGTTTAAAGAGACAACTTGTAAAACATTTTGCCCTTTTTGAGGCCATTCCTTCGGTTTTAGGAGTTCTGCCTGCTGAATTGTCATCAAGGCAGGACAGGGCCCAGCAGTTGCCGGCTGTGCAACAAGAATCCATGAAAGCATCCAATATGGTAAGGTGTTTCTTTGATCTTTCTCAATCTCAGCATTGGGTTTTTGTCTCTGTGAACCCATTTCTACCAAATTAGGATGTTTATATCTGTTAAGTCCTATGGTATTACTCAAGGGACACAAACAGCAATTTTGAACAAAAGCAGATTTGAATGGCTAGGATTTATTTGTATCTGTGATGATAATGAGCTGCATAATCCACCCCTTTGTTCGGGTTAGTGCTGAAATCCTATGTTCCTGGACTGTGCTTAGACTCCCTAATCATTCACACGGCTGCTCAGAAATTCTCTCCACTTCACCATGGAGATGGGCATCTGAAGGATACTTTTCCCCGTGCTTCTTGAATATGAAGTAACAGCACTTAAAATTCTTTCATTGAATAACCATTTTGCTGTCAAGGTCAGGAAATAGCATGAAATAAAGCACTCAATCAATCATCTAAAGATAGGCTTTTTCAGCAATGATCATTGTCACTGTCCTAACTATCTCTGCTAACAGAAGGGGGAAAAAAATCGCCACCTAGTTTCTTTTGGCCAAGCACAAACTTGCTTCTGTGGGTTCTGGATCTAGAACTGGAGAGTTTTATGAAGTCAAAGAGGCTGCTTCGGGGTACAGACTCCAGGCGAGAAGGCTGGCAGGTGACTGAACAGTCTCTGCTCTGGTCACGTAGGGATGGCTGCCCTGTCCCCATTTTTTCAGGGGGGCTGGTCTGGGAAAACGTTTGCTCCAGGAGCCTGTCTTATCAGCTCTTTTGTTCCTTGAGCCACAGTCTAGAAGCTGTTCATGATGCTGGTCTAGCCCGGGGAGAAATCACTCCCTTTCCATCAACACCCACCAGGCAAAATGATCAGACATCAATTACCTGGCTGAGTGAAGACGAAATAATTGAACTGGAACGTGTAGCTGGCGCAATTTCTCTAGCTTTGGGTTGGCATTTATCTAGCCCTGCAGCCATGAGCAATTTTCCCGTGACTAGTTGTTAATTAGAATGGGTTTGTTTTCTCTAATGGATTGGTATTACATTTTTAAAATAATTTTTTAGAGTTTGTTTCCTCAGGGCAGAAATGGCATACGCTGAAGGGGACAGGCACAAAGGTCAGGTGCTGGATTTTTTTCAGGTGCAGGAATTTTCTAATAGCATTTTTCTAATGCTATTAATCTACAAAGCTTCCAGATATTTCACAGTGGTATTTCAAGGGATCTTACCGTCTGCCTCTGTCTCAGGTATGGCGAATTACTTAGTGATGCTTTTAGGAGGCAGAATCAGACGTTGTGCTGCTGTTTTTATATTTTTCATATGCTGTGTAATGACTAAAGTGGTCGCCCGCCCTTTCCTCCCATGTAGGTGAGAGATGACCCAGCAGGTCCCCATCTTTGCTGAGGAGATGACTTATATTTAAATGCCAAGACGACGTGAAGAGAGTCACCATGCTGACTTTGGCTTCTTCTACCTCACAAGGAGCTGAGGGGATAAGAAGCTACAATGTTTGCCCCATTGGCCCCTCCGTTCCTCTCCCTACAGGAAATGCTATTTTAATGGGCTTAATATATTCCAACAACTACCTCAAAGGCTTAACATGTGTTAATTCCTTTTCTCCTCATGACCACCACACAGGGTATTGTTGTCCTCATTTTAAAGATGAGGCGGTTGAGACACAGAGAATTGAAGTGCCATGTCCAAATTCATAGCTAGCAAATGGCAGAGTCAAGATTCAAACCCAGGCTGTCTGACTCCGGTGCTCAGGTTTTACCAGTTCACAAATTGCCCGCTAGTGAGTAGGAACTAAATCCAGCTGTGCGATGAAACCAGGAATGTCAGTAGGTAGAAAGGCCCTGGAGAAAACCACATGTATAGTCTTGAACCTCCAGAGCCCCGGCCTTTGGGGCCTGCTGTTGTGAGTAGCCAGCTGTTCATACCCACTCATCGTTCCCAGCCCCGGCCGCCTTCTACCTGCTTGTCTGGGAAGCCCACATTGCTTCCTAGCTCTAACCTGCATCTTCCATCCACTTAAGGTAGAACGCTTCTTTTCTCCAAGTTCCCAGTCCCTGGGGAAATGAGCCCACCCACCGTGCTCTCTAAGCCCATCCTCTGGGTTCTTTTCATCAGATTCACAGAGGCTCCTAATCCCCTCCTCTCTCCTGATGGACTAACAGCTGCTGACTTTTTCCCCTTCACTTTGAGTTTCTCCAAACTAACATCTCATCCCCTGCAGTCTTTTCCTTTGATTATCCAACATCAATAGAAAGAAGCCCCAGTGCTGACCACTCCAATCCACTTAGGGGCTCCTGAAGGTCACGTGTTGGGGGCGTGACCCAGTTGTCTCGCTGCCTCTGGGTCTCCTTGGTCCCACCGCCTCTCCCATCCACCATGTGGGTGCCCCGAGGTTGTCTATAAAGGAAAGAAAAAGCTGGGCACCGCGGAGGCCAGGCAGGGCATCTCAAAATGAGAAATTAGGGCATCTTCTCAAGTATATCACATCACTGTTGTCATTAAAAAACAACCGGTTATTTGTTCAGGAATCCCAGGCAGGAACTTGAGTTTCTAGAGCGTGACATAGGAAACCTCATTTAATTCAGACAAATAGGAGCAAACGTTAGACTAAATTAGACAATGTTTCAAGAAATATATGTCTAACGGGCAACCTAAGCTTAATATCTAAAACTGAACTCATTATCCCTGCTAATACACCTGTTTGTCCCCTGTTGTAGTAGCTGCTGGCTTCCTTCATTTCTCCTTTTCCTTCACCTCCCACAAGCAGGTCCTATGGCCACTGCTACTAAATACATTCTAGATCCTTCCATTTTCCTCCATCTCCATTTCTGATCCCCAGTCCCTACCACTGTCATCTTCACCTACTCTGTCCTGCTGGCTTCCTGACAAGGAGATCTATCCTACTTTGCCCCTCTACCCACATTCTCTACTCAGCGGCCAAAGCAATCTTTTAAAAACATACTGGATCCTGTGACTCCCCTGTTCAATGCCCTCTGGCACCTTCCAACTTCATATGCAATAAAAACCAAACCCCTTACTGTGGCATGCAGGACTCTGCTAACCTCTCTGACCTTACTTACACCACTCTCTTTCCTGGTCCTGAATTCAGCTCACACCAGATTTTGTCTCTTCCTTGTTCTCTCCTCTGGGCCCCTTGCACTTGCTGTTCCTCTGCCTGGAAGACTCTTGCCCAGATATCTACATGGTTGGCTCCTTCTCATCATCCAGACATCAACTCAGATGACACCTACAAAAATCACAACATTCCATAGATTAGAACAAGACGTTTCCCACCAGCATTGGACGTGTTTCCTAAAGTGAGTTCTGAGTTAGGCTGTGACTCCACTGATGACCACAGCTGAAGAGCATCTACCTAGAGGGAACTTCTCTGCCCTCTGGCAGACAACCCACTGGTGCTATCTTATTTTGTAATCATGTTGCTATGATTTTCTTTCTTCGTAGCTCCTATGGCTACCTGGAATGCTTTTGTCCATTCATTTTCTTTCTTCCCCACGAAAGATGGGAGAAAGAAAGGATGTTGAGCTGATGGTCCATGACTCTGTCTTCAGCACCCAGAACAGTGCCAGGCCACAGCCAAACTGAACACATATGTGCTGGGTGAAGATTGTGAGTGGGATTGAAGTTCAGGAGGAGCCTGATAAAGTGGGGGAGGGGGAGATTTCCTTCCTGGCCTTCCATGAACTAGCTGTGTCCACCTGGAAATGCTGCTTTAGTTTTTTCCTTCCTCTAGGCTCAGATGACAATGGAGATTCCTTCAAGGTCTAAGTTCTATAACTAGTGGAAGGAAAAGGTTTAATGAGTAGAATAAGTAGAATAACTTGTTGCCGTGCCTTTACTCATAAATAGATCGGAGCAATTATCACACCCTGGAATACTTCATGAATTGGGGGAAAATTAGCTTCCAACTCATAGTTGTACAGGTCTCACATATCGTATTCTAATTCTTTATAAATTGTTCTGTGTAAGGCACAAGTAGTACCACTTAATCAATCGCAGCATATTTTAGATTAGAGTGACTCATTTCTCACCAGTGATGGGCAGTGGTGTGTTCATTAAAGTGAATTCTGAATTGGGCTTGTGACTCCACCAATGAGCACAGAGACCTGGCGCATCATCGGAGTCTCTCGTCCCATAGGTGGGAAGCTGAGGCCCGGAGGCTGCTGTGTGGCTGTGCCCTGTCACACACCAGACAGTGGCAGATCTAGAATCCAGGATTCTAACTCTCAGGAGCTGCTCTTTCTTTTACACCGTACTGTGCAAACTTCATCACTGAGGAAGCCACCTGGTCTCCTGTCTTCCCTGCTGGGGCCCAAACAATGCTCTTATTCTTTCTGCTAACAAATGCTTGAGTGTTTGCTCTCCTTGATACAGGCTTCCCTCACAGGGTTTCCCTTTGTGGTGGAAACATCAAAGGATACAACTTCAATATCCCATGCCTCTGTAACTCAAAATGGCTTTGGTCGCTCCTTCTAATTCATAAACCCAATAAGGCCAGGAACTGTGTTCTACAACCTAAATTATAAACATTCAAGAGTCCTTTTTAAAAAAAAAAAAAACCTGTGAGTGATTTATTTATACCTTGGGGGTTGGGGGCAAGAAGTAGATCTTCTCAAAGAACTGATTCACTATAATCATGGAAAAGCTGCAATTCAGGTAGGGAACTTGAGATTTCTGAATGAAAGAAAAGGATGGAATATTGGGGTTTTTTAAAAAAGTGCATCCCAAATCTGAGAGCTGGCCAAAGAGTTTTCTAGCTAATTGCCTCTACCCTAGCTTCTGGATTAATCTATATTTGATGTGATTATATAAGAAAAAGAGAGGAGAGACTTTGGCCTGAATAACAACCACAGGGTCATTCTTATCTAAAGTGTACAGGGGGGTATTTTTTTTAAATCCCTAAAATAAGATCAAGTCACACACATACAGGTAAAACATGCCAGTGTAGCACTTGGCCCTTTTTTTGGGTTCTTTGCTTGAGGATGCACAGCTGACAAGCTGCCTTCATCCACCGGCACACAGAGAAAAATCTAGATTTCCCAGAAACTGAAGGGCTGCTCTATCTTGACTGAACATCTTGAGCAGTGCAGCTGGCACACACAGACACACGCACGATTCCGGCTCCTGGGGTTGTAATTCAATCACAATTCTGGCTTTTAAGTTTGACTTCTGGTTTCCTATGTAAAACCATGCAAAGAGCCTGCTGGCCACCCAGAAACACCTTCACCTTGGCCGGTCCCAGGTTTAACTTCCTGTGGCCCCTGAATCTACTGAGATTGCAAGTAACACTTGGGCCCTCTGATGAGCCCGATATGGACATGCAACTGGGATTCAGAGACTGAGGTTTCCAACCGTAAGTCAGGACCTACGCATAGTCTGGAATGTGATGTGATAATGGGTCAGTCCTGCAGTACTAATCACTGTATTTATCACTTTGATCATTTATGGAAACTCTAGCATGGTGGTTTGGAATAGTGGCTTAGCATGAATAGGTGTGTATGTGAATCCTGATTAGATGCTCTGTCCACAAATCTCCCTAGAGGGGATAATGGCTGGAGTAGACAGAATAGTGCCCACCCCAGCCCCATCCCACCACCAAAAATGCCCACATCTTAATCCTTGGAACCCGTGAGTATGCCACCTTGCATGGCAAAAGAACAAAAGGGATTAAGGATCTTGAAATGAGAGGGCAGGCCCAGTGTCATTACAAGGCAGGCAGATAAAAAAGAATGAAATCTTGTCATTTGTAGCAACGTGGATGGAACTGGAGCTACAAAGGTGGATCTCATGAGGACAGAGAGTAGATTGGTGGTGACCAGAGCCCGAGAAGGGTGGGAGGAAGACAGGATGAAGACAGGTTGATTAGTGGGTACAAATGCACACTTAGAAGAAATGACACCTGGTGTTTGATAGATCGGTAGGGTGACTATAGTTAACATTAATCTGTTGTACATTTGTACATTTCAAAATAGCTAGAAGAAAATACTTCGAATGCTCCCAGCATAAAGAAAAGATAAATATTTAGGGTGATGAATATCCTACTTACCCTTATTTGGCTATACAAATGTATCAAATTATCATATGTACCTCGAAAATATGTACATCTATTATACGTCGATAAAAAATTTTTTAAAAAGGAGGGAGGCAGTCAGGGGGTCAGAGTGAGTCTGAAAGCAGGGCTTGCAATCAGAGATTTAAAGATGTTGTTGGCTGTGAAGACAGAGGAAGAGGTCACAAGTCTAGGAAGACAGGAAGCCTCTAGAAGCCAGAAAAGGCAAGGAAATGAAGTGTTCCCTAGACGTCTGCACAGGAATACAGCCCTGTCCATACCTTAATTTTAGCCTAATAAGACCCACATCAGACTTCTGACTTCCAGAATTGTAAGAAAATAATTTTGTGTTGCTTTAAGGTACTCAGTTTGCGGTGGTGATTGCAGCCCTAGGAAATAGCTGTAAATGATTACCAATCACTTTGTTTAACCCAAGCACCAGTGACTTTTTGACCATGGATTTGATAACCAAGAGAGAAAATGAACCCAAGGGATGTTCCAGGAGATGGATCTCGATGACCAAGAGAAAAAGATGAAGAACTCAGAAGACTAGCAGAACATAAGATATTTTCTAATTCCCCTCCAATTTGCTTGTTGGGAAAAAAGTAGGTAACAGCGATTTATTTTAAAGAGAATTTCTAGGTTGTAACTTGGAATCGGTATCCAATGTGGCCCAAACTGAGGAACACTGGCGAAAAAGCTGTGTTGGACTTAGTTGCAAATAAGGCTTATCCTTGAGTTATTCTGGATTGCTCTGTTTTCCCCACACTCTGCGTCCAGTCCTCCAGCTGTCCTTGTCACTGTCCCCCCAAAGAATGAACTGAATCTGCTGCTCGCCACCACCCCAGGTCTGAGCTTCTAGCATCTCACGCCTGCGCTGCTGCAAAACTTCCTGGCTGGTCTCCCCATCAGCCTGCAATCCATTCTCCCCACAGCTGTCAGACAGCGCTTAAAAAAGGAATTCAGATCACAAAGTGGCCTTGGGAACTCTCCTGGCACACTTGGAAACCAAGCCCTAAACAATCTAATTCCCTGCCTAACTCCTTGGCCCCATCTTGGACCAATATCCCTTAAGCCACTTTGTTCTGGCTCGTCGTCTCTGTGGGAGCCTTAGCTTAGCTGTTCCCTCCGCCCAGATGCTCTTTCCTCTCGTCTTTGCATGAAGCTCCTTCTTGCTACTCAGATCTTGGCTGAAATGCCACCTGCTGCGAGAAGCCTGTCCTTGTCATTCCTTACCACTGCATTGGTCTCTGAATACTGCTTAACACTCACTGATGTCTGCCGTCACCCTCCACCAAATGCTAAGCCCTGTAAGAAAGCCGGGACCTCGCCTGCCTTGATCACAGCGACCACCCCGGTGGAGAAAGTTGCCCACATGGGGGCCCCAAGTGCACCTCCCTAAGGGATTTACCAAGGACACAGTTAACTATCTTTGATTTTTGCTTACTCTGTTATTTCAGAACCTGACCCCTGGAAAAAAAATATATGCAGCCACTATACAAAAGAAGTAGGCATTTTATAGATGAAGAAATTAGGGGCTAAAGGGACTGCGTAATTTGCCCAAGATCATAATAGCTATAAGTGGCGAGTTGGCTTTTAAACCCAGGCCTGTCTGATTCTAACTCATAAGCTCTTTCTACCATGCCACGGAGCCTTCCTGGGAGTTGAAAACTGAGAACAGAGTGGAGCTGGCTTGGGAAGGGCTTCAACGAGGAGGCATGGATGGTCTCTGCAGCAGAGATGAGCTGACAGCCACCGTGGTGGGAGCTCGGGCTCGGGCCACTGCCACACCGCAGCAAGAGTGGCCTTGCCGGAAGCGGAAGTTCTCTGCATTTCCAGTTCCTCTTTGGGAAAATGAGGACTATAACAGCTATTTTATAGAATGGGAATAAGGATTTCATGAGATATCATACTTAATATATTTATCAAGATGCCTGGCACACAGTAATCCCTTGATAAATGGTAGCATCACTGTCATCAATATCATCTGGACAAAATTTGCACGCTCCCAGTTTTCCCCAAGGCCACAGGAAGTCCTGACTCTGCTAGTGGTGGGTCAGAGGGTCTCCCAAAATGACCAGTCTCTTCTCCTTTCAGCCAGGGCTTCAACTGGGCAGGAGCTAAGCACGTATGCTGCTTTTAGTGGACGTGACGGAAAGAATCCAGGAAACCTATTCCCATCTAGCTTGAGGGAATTGAGAGCTGGTCTCTTTCTTATAAAGAATCACCTCCCAAGCCCCAGTGCGCACATAACTGCCGACTCTGGCCTGACTTTACCACTATCTCCCCTGCCTCAAACACCTGCAGCAGTCTGTTGCCCCTGTGCAAGTCCAGTAGAATAAGACAATTAGAAAACCCTGTTTATATCGATTTGAAATATCTGTCTCCCTTTTTGCTTTTTCTTGGCCCTTGTGACAATTCACAGCAAGTCTAATACTCCAGCTCCAGCCCTTTTAACATTTGAAAGCAGCTCTCAATTTTCTTTCCTTCTGGCTAAACCCCTATTTCCTTCGGCAGCTCTCTCCCAGGAATGATCTCTGGCCCTTTCACTGGTCTGATTACACTTTCTAGTTTGTCTAAATCCTTTTGCAAATGCTGTACTCAGAATGGTATGCGGCACTCCAGATCTGATCTGATAGGTTGTATGCACTGTCTCAAACAGTGTAGGGTTATAACCTCTCATTCTGTATTTCTCTTAGGGCAGCTCAAGGCATTTGGGTAACCATGTGACACAGATACCATTGGCAGTGTTTCCTGTCAAATGAAATGCCTCGGTTTTCTTTTTCAACACCCTCCCTTTCACACATGGGTATCTCAGAGTCAGGGAACATGTTGGGAGGTTTCAACACCACAGAGCTGGTTCCATGTGCATCCAGTTCTGTGCAGCATTAGCTCGTAGCATCAGGACTTTATTCTAGGAGCAGGGCTTGGTGACTGTGGGCCAAGTCACAGAGAGTCGTGAGTTTCTAAGGAATCCAGTTTAGGCAGATTTCTAGTGGCAGGGTCTGGTGTTCTAGCATCTGACCTGAGAGGCAGGCATCCTTGGGAATTTTGCAGAGCTTTGAGGTTTTTTGGTTTTTTTTCTTTTTTTGGTTATATTTTGTTTGTTTGACACTAGACCAGATGCAGAAAGAGCTCTGAGCTTTAATGATGGGAGCACCAGTCAAAAGCCAAAGCATCAGTCTCTGCGTTTGTGATAAACAGGACACACTTATTACTTTGTAAGGGCCCGGATTTTGTCCAATCCTGATATTTACCAGCAAAGAGCCCAGCACACAGGTGAGTGACATCCAGAACTCTGGGAACAACGCAGAGAGACTGGGTTCCTGGGGCTGGGAACTAAGAAAGTAGGGTGCACAGCAGCCCCCAGTAATGCGGAAACCAAATGCAGGTCAGGAATCAGAACAGGGGCACTGAGGTCAGACAGACACTGACTTTGTGCCGCCCTGCAGCCCTTCTCATATTCAGCCTGGGTCTCAGCTGCAGAGAAAGTGAGAGTGAGACAAAGCCTTGTCTTTACGTGTCATCCAACAGCATGTGGACTCTAGTTCTCCCGTGTTCTCTGGCTTCCCCAATGGAATCCTTTCTCCTGTCTCCAGCAGTGGCCTTCTATACATGGCCAGTTCGAATGCGTGCTTTTATCTGATGCTACTAATAATCACAGTTAGTATATCCATGGGTGTTGAAGCAAAGTAATCCACTTCCATTTGATAATTGTTTCCATTTTAAAAACCAACGTCACAATTCTTCCCTTGTCCTCAGCCTAAGCTAGATGTCCCTTTTATGAATTCTCATTGTGTGCTGTGCTGTCCCTTTGTAACTTTCATAACAAAGATAAAGAAATAATTGCATAATGATTTGTTTGATGTCATCTCCCAGATAGACTGTGAAGCTTGTGAAGATGAGAACTATATCTGCTTTCTTTGTTGGTTCATCCCCCTAATCCAGTGCTTGGCACATAGTGGGTGTTCATAAATATTAGGTGAATGAATGAATGAGGCAAATCGTGGCTATAGTTGGGACTGTACTATGGGACCACGAATTCTCCACCAGGCCCTACGTGGTCCCAGAGGTTACAAGGTTTACCAGCTGGCCCAGCCCACTTACCCAGCCTGCTTGAGGTGATGTGTTCACTGGCCACCCCAGCATCCTGATCCCAGCCATTCATCTTTGGGGTCACCTCCTCACCCATTTGGCTTGTATCCTTCTCCATCTTTCTGTCTTTGGAATCCAATTTCTTCCATCTCTATTGCCTGGATTCTGTTACGGGCCTGCCTTTCTTATTGAAAGGACTGCAGACACTGTTTTTTCCTTGGTTTGTTTTATTCTTGTCTGGGCTGTGGGTGTCCCTGCCTTGAGGCCACAATGCCTTTTTTTCATTGAACACCTCATGAGACCTTATCAAGCCCTTACTGAGGTTCTCCTGCCAATCTGGCCATGTGATAAAGCCAAGGTGACTTCTAGTCAACTTTTACTTACATTATAATGTAGAATATTTAAGTCCTCTTCCTTCTCCAAACTTCACAGTAGTTTTTAAGAAAGAAAGTGTCTTACAATAGAATGGGAAAGAGGGAATTAGGATGTCCAAAGACAAGGACATCAGGATAAGCTACTAAAGATAATTGGGCTTAGTCGAGACGCACAGGCTAGCAGTGTGACCAGTTACACTGTCAAACTAAAGTTAAGACTTTTGTGGGCCACGGCCTCCAAATTTGCAAAATGAAGGAATTAGATGGTTTCCCCCAAGTTCTTTCCAACTTTTATGATTGTCTAGTATTTTGAGTTTTTCGGAAGAAAGTTCTTTATAGAAATACAAAGAATAATTTCTAACTGCCCCAGCTTAAACACAATCAGAACTTTGTGTTAATTTGGTCATAGGCCAAGTTGGATTTACGTATTTGTGCCTTTGACAAAATAAGTATTGGCTTTTTAGATTTTTTTAATTACCATGAAACTAGCATATTGACATGGTCCTCAGAGCAATCTTAGAGCACAGGGAACTGTTTATGATTCTAGCAATCTTGCAGTAGGTTATTCATTCTTTGGTATTTGGTTTGACATTTATTTTTCTTTTTTCAGGCAAATTGATGTAAATATCATTAGCCCAAAAATGTACCAAAGGGTAATTGCATCTGAATGTGTTGGCTCCACTCAGCCATTACTTTTCAACTCATCTTTTATGGAAAAATTTCCCCTATGAACAGGCCGAGAGGGCTGAGTTTAAATATTAGGTACATCTTTCTGAGGATTTTGGGACAAAATGTAACTTCCAGGCTCTATCCTTCAACTTTTGACACTCTTTATTTCTGTCCTAAGAACTGATGAGTAGAATTAACTCAACAGGCTATGAGGGTCTTGGCTAAGCAAACAAAGATCCAATTTCATTCTATGAGCTATGCTTTACAAGGCAGAGATAGATAGATAGATGATTGATAGATAGAGATGTATATATATATATATATATATTTATATCACAAATATATAAATAAGGCTGGCATTAACAGCCATTTTGTAGTGAATCCAGAGTTGGTCAGGAAATCTAAGCATGACACACTTCACCCCCTCTCCCCCTAAGAATCTCAGTTAACCTGGTATCTACTAGTTACTATTGTTGAACCCCTGGGAGCAGGACTTTTCAAGTTGATATATCTACCTATCTGTATGTATGCCCACACACAAATAATGAGGCTGGCATTAATAGACACTGTTGTTGATTTTTCAAACACATGCACACATATATGCCAAGTTGTCGTGATTTAATACACATATATAAATAACATCACACATATAATATACAATATGTATAAAATATAAGTAGTAAGGCTTGCATTAACAGACGCTACTGTTGAACCACTGGGAGAATGACTTTTCAAGGTATACCAACATGAGCCATATTAAACAAAACACCACCCAGGCCTTAGAGGATTAGACTGTAGATCTTAAACTTTTTTGTGCCTTTGGCCATGTTGGCAGGTGGTACAAATCTTTAGATGATCAGCCACCAGCAGTCCAGTTCGCCACAGCTGAAGCAACCTTGGCCCTAACAGATGGAAGAACAGTCTCACTTGGGGCAACTTATCAATGAGGTTGTTAGGAAGCAGTTTCATTATTAGCTTCTGCCAGAAATTATAGTCAGGATACCTCGTTAGGTACAAGATAAATTAGCGGAGGGAATCTTGCCAATCAGGAGGATTGGTTTCCAGCCAATCTGGAGTTGCCCCAAAGGGGCTCCACCTGATTGGTTAGGCAGGTTGCATTGCTAGCCAATCAGAATATTCAAGAGGCCGGTTAAGCAACTTTGTCTAACCTGGCCACAGGCTGCTGTGTCTTCTGGCAATGAAAGTCAAGATGAAGGTTGAACGCACTTTCCTTCTCCACCAGCCAGACTACCCTCTTGTTTACTTTCCTAAAAGACCCCAGATCATAACCCCAAAGCTGTTGTTGAAAAAAAAATAGCATTAAGATTTTTGTCCTTTCAGTAACTTCTCACCATCCTCTTCCGCCTCTGGCCATGCCTCTCAGGCCCTGGTAGATTTCACAGCCTGGTAGCAGGGCCTTGCATCTCACTCCACCACCCTCTTTTGTTCCTTTTCTTTCTTTCTCTCTTTCTCTTCTGGAACTAGAGAGCTGAGTTTTGAAAGTCACTTTCAGCCAAGTCATTTTTTTTTTTTTTAAACATTTTGTGTTATGTGACACTGCCAGACTGGTATTGACTTACCAAATAAAAGGACGTTAGAAATCCACCGAGTCAGATCAATCTTTAATGAAAAACCAACACACATTAAAAAGCCGCCACTAAGTAGCTAGGGGTGGAAGGCAACTCCAGCTAATTGGCACGCATTGCGCTTTCACTTGCTGCCAAACTTTGAAAAACTGGATCTTGATCCAGCTCCACCAAATTAGGCTACTTCACTAACAGGGCTTGTGTTGCTAAGTTGCTAATTAGGGTGATGTGGGCCGCGGGGCAGTCCTGTCCAAACGGAGTTTCTTCTCAACATAAATGCTTCCCTGAAACTCCAGGAGTTTTAAATATCCCCTAAAACTCTCGCTGCCATTTTGTAACTTGCATTGATCAGTGGTGATGAAATTGCCAAACAGTTTCTGTTCTCACTACATGGTGCAATATCAGCTCCCTAACAACTGGGGGGCTGAAAAAGTGAAGAGCTATTTGGAGTTAGAAATATATTTCATATTGGTGGAGCAATGGACTATGATTTCTGAAATCCAAGTCTTCTAAAAGATGAAACAGAATGATTCCCTTTGTCAACTTTCAATACTAGGATTTTTTTTTTAATCAACTGATTTTTAGAGCATTTTTTTCTCACCCTAGCTGCACATGAAAATCACCTGGAGTGGGGTACTGGTGCCCAACACAGGCCAGTCATTCCAAAACTCTGCAGAAGGGACCCAGACAGCAGTAGCCCCCTTCCCCAGTCTCCCTAGTTCATCGCAATATAAAGCTGGAGTTGAGAACTGCTGTTCCATAGGAGTAAAGTCTGTTGTTTTAAAAAATTTTCAAAAATTTAGAATGGGCAAAAAAATATTGTATAGGACCTGGAAAAACCCAATTGTTACAATCCCTGTTTAGCCTCATGGCTTTGGATAAACTCACTGAGGAAGAGTTGTTACTTACAGAATGAATATTTTTTTGGAGATGTTGCAAAAGTGAGTAGAAATATGGTATCAATTTGCTGGAGGAGCCATAACAAAGTACCATAGACTAGGTGGTTTGAACAACAGAAACTTATTTTCTCACAGTTCTGGAGGATGGAAGTCCAAGGTCAAGGTGTTTGCAGGGCTGTTTCATCCTTTCTCCTGGGCTTGTAGGTCACTGTCTCTTCTTGTGTCTTCACGTGGTTTTCCCTCTGTGCGTGTCTGTGTCCTAATCTCCTCTCGTAAGGACACCAGTCACATTTGGATCGGGGCCCACACTTATGACCTCGTTTTACATTAATCACCTTTTCAAAAGGCTCTGTCACCAAATACAGTCACATCCTGGCATACTGGGAATTAGGATGTCGATATATGAATTGGAGGGTGGAGGATACAACTTAGCCCATAACAGGAGTTTTGAGGTAATAGCGGATTTTGTGTGTGTGTGTGTGTGTGTGTGTGTGTGTGTGTGTGTGTGTATGGTGGTAGTGGGAAGGTTTATTTAAAACAAAAATAAAAATACACTGAGTATAAACTCAAAAGTTGCCTGGGCATGTGTTATATAAAGATCTTGAATCATGGCCCATCGTGATGGGAAGATGGTGCCAGGGGAAGGAAGTCTCAGGACCCACTGAGGGTCCAGTGCTGGGGTATTCCAGGAGATGCCTTGTAAAAATATAAATGATCACCTGCTCATTTCAATTCTTCAATTGCCCCCATTGTTCAGAGTGCCCCAGACAGCCCAGGGTGCTCGAAGAGCATGGCGTAATAGACCTTCCTTCCCAAGAGGTCTCTCCTTTCTTGGCTGCTCAGATGCTCATAAAATTTATATTAGTTTAAAAGGTAAAGCAATCTGTATGATGTGTGAAGTCTTGGTGCTTTTGAATTCCAGATATCTGCTTAGTTAAAATACTAAAAAATAATGGGGTTTTTTTTTTTCAGCATAATAATCCACTCTCTAAATTTTTAATTCCTGGGAAATATCACCTCAGTTGGTTGGAACTTAAGCACTGAGTTTAGCTTTTATAAAACTAAATATATTCAGAGAAGAGAAATGAGGGAAAACAGAAGCAGAAAGTGAAATCATGAAGTCCGTATGTGTATGTGCATGTGGTGTGTGTGTGTGGTATTTGTTTATGTGTGGGGTGTGTGTGTTTGTGTATATGTATAGGGGTGCACAGAGAAGGGGACACGGGGCCAGGAGAAGCAAAGTGCAAGCTGTGGCATTGTCATGGAGCATATCGTCTACCCAGGTTGTGGACTGAGACCTGTCTAGAGAGAGGGGATATTCGAGTCTGAGTTAGTTTGAATAAATCTCCCAGTCCCTTGACATCACCTACAACGGGGCAGACAATCGCCATTTGTGCAAACTCCATGCCCCAAATCCATGACTGTGCCTGCCATTCCTTCAGTGGATTGTTTCTGAGACCCTAACATGCTCATAGCACTGTGCAGAGACCTGTGGCCAACACAAAAAGGTACAAGATCTACTCACTTCTCTCAATGAGCTTGGAGTTTACTTGGGCAGACTATGCATATTGTCAGAGATGAAGAAAGCCAGACACAAGCTAAAGTGGTAAGGACAGATTTTAGGCAGTAATACACTATCATAATAGGGAAAAGTCCCGAATGAGCTGACCTCAACTTCGATTTGTACAGAGGGGACCTGGCATTTTAAAGGGAGAATAAGGAATGGGGGTGAGCAGGAGCGGGGTTCAGAAGAGTTAGGGAAGGGAAAAATTACAAAAAGAGGACAGAGTTGGTCCGTGTGAAACCCAACGGGGTTGGGTTTGCTAACTGGTGCTGATTGAAGTCAGTCCCCACCCCCCATAGAGACTGGGAGACAGGTGTCCTATCTTCAGTGTTGGCTGGAACCAACAGTAAATTCTTTTGACAGCCTTGAGTTTTCTCAGGCGGTCGCATTAAGGGGTGCTACGGTCATCCTAGGGTTAAGGCTTTGAACTGTTAAAAACTATTTTGTTTGTTCAAGTCTTCATAGGCCAAGGTTGAGGGCTAATGGAGAAGAAGGCTTGGAGGAGCCTGGTTAGGGTTTGGTCAAGGGGAGAGTCTTTGTCAAAGATACAAGTTCAAAGATAAACAACACCAAGAAACTTACAGAGAAATGCAAAGGCTATCATAGAGTAATGGTATGTAAATGCCTCTGCAGTCCCCTAAAGAAAAAAATTCAATCCTTTAGGAGCTAAAGGCTACAGTAAGACATATGAATTTGGAACCACCCCTGTGGACTGGACTCAGGACAAAGAAAATGGAGAAGAGAAACTTCCAGAACAAAAGGACTGCAATGAATGAGGCACAGCCATTTTTGTTTGCTTTTCACTGATCTACATTTATCAGGTTTGGGATTCAAGAGAAAATCGCAGAACACATTTATAACAAAATGCAAGTAGAATTTCAGTCAATTTCTCAATTTCTAACGGGTCTTTCTTTTAGTCTCATTCCCACTCCAAACAAAAAGGCAAACAAACATATGACTTCATGAGCAGCCCACACTATGATTACTGTCATTGGGAAATTAGATCTTGGCTAGGGACACAGTAATTTAAAAGGGTTCAATTTGGTCCTCAAAAAAAACTGGTCATTACAGAACACGTGAGACTTGACCCTGCTTCACGAACCTGCCCAGTGTGGCTAAAACTGGCCTCCCAAATTAGAAATCGCTAAGGAGAGAAAACACTGCGGGCTGAGGGACTTTCAAAACTCTTTTCTTGCTCTAAAAGGAAACTAGGCCAAAAACAGCAACCAGAGCAGACCCAAGTTTATAAAAGCTATCTAGATTCTACCTCAGGAATGTGAAGGAAACTCAGATCTTTCTTAAGCAATCTCTTTTTATCCAATATGCTTAAAAGAAAAAAAAAATTTGCCGTTGTCTTTGGGTTGTTGTCCCTCTTCTACTGTACTTGTTAAAAATTCGGTTACTTTAAAATAAAATTCAAGAATATGCGATACCATAAGAGATGGCTGTTTTCAAACAAGGAAGCTGTTTTTTCCCTCACTCTCTTGCCCTGAGCTGCCCTACGCAGGGTGCAGGACTGACCTGCTCTTTGGGCCTCAGAATAAGAGAGCAGAACTTGATTTCCCTTTGTCACTCGGAGATCCGGGTGTCCCTTCATCCAGCTAGAAGGCCAGCACACCATAGTCAACCTGTCCTCACTCACATAGACCCCATGCTCTTGCTACCCGGTCTTTTCCTTTTATTAGTAGGGGAAATACATCCTCACAAATGGTTAAGTCTAGTATTGTTAAGTAAGCTGAATAATTGTATGTTTTTGCCTAGTGACTGACTAGATTTTCTTGGTTTTTGTTTATTTTTTTAATTTTAATTTTTAGAGATAGGGTCTCACTCAGTCACCGAGGCTAGAGTGCAGTGGTGCGATCATAGCTCACTGCAACCTCAAACTCCTGGACTCAAGCAATCCTCCCACCTCAGCCTCCTGAGTAGCTGGGACTATATGCGCATGCCACCATGCCCAGCTAATTAAAAAAAATTTTTTTTGTAGAGACAGGGTCTCACTATGTTGCCCAGGCTGGTCTCAAACTCCTGGCCTCAAGCGATCCTCCCACCTCAGCCACCCAAAGTGCTGAGATTACAGGTGTGAGCCACTATTCCTGGCCTAGATTTCCTTGTTGATAGCTCCACTAGGTGGGCAGCAGAGGTGAATAACAGGTGAACTTGGAATATGAGTGAGACTTTTTCTCCCAAACTCTAAGCTTTGCCCTCCCTCTTTCTGCTCCACCTCTTGGAAGCATATCCACTTAGGTGCAGCTTCCAGAATCCTAATCTCTCCCTTCCAGAACCTCCACCTTCACCTAACTCTTGTATCTCCCTGGCAATAAAAGCATCCTCAAAAAGCCTGCATCATACCACTTTCTTGGGCATATACTCCACTCTGACTTTCCAATCAGGAAGATCTAGTAGTGGCAACAGATGACTCATGAACCAGCTAGACAATTCCAATGTGTAGATTTGGTGACATCTGTACATGTGCCCAGGGACCTGGCAGTGAAGATCACAGGCCCAGGGTAATGGGGCTCCGGTGACTCCATTCCAGCCCATTATTTCCCTGGGGAATGAATACAGACCCAGAGTTATCTTGGGAGATTTCAAGGGAAGCTCAAACCCTGGAGTTTTATGTGAGATGTTCTGATTTTCCCAGGTTGGCTTAATTTTTTAAAACATTTGCAACTGCCAAACAAACTATGTCTGAGGGCCACCTTTGGCCTCGAGCTGCCAATGTGAAACCTTGGTCATAAACAGGGTTCCTATATTGAATGGGACCAATACCTCCTGTTTGCACAGGAATTAACGTACCAGAAAATGCAATACCGAGATGTCAATACTGGTGGTTAGCTTAACTCTTGCTTGATTTTGCATTCTTTGTTTGTGGGAGCAACAGCCCACTCAGACACACACTCATCACACAAAGAGTGAATGTCTACTCTGCCCGGGGGCTCACTATAGCTGTCCCCCAGTGAAAGGGTCTCTCTCTCCAAACCAAAGCCAAGGATACTGTGAAGGCAGAAAAAGAATCTTGAAAAAATGCTACTTCTGCATTTGCACAATAAATGATGTTTAAGGACCAGAAATTATAGAATGAGCAGAACCCCAGCATAGGACTGTCTGGCGAATATTTTGCTGATGCTAAAAGAGGGGAAGGGTCTCAGTAGAAAAGAGCTGAGAGTAGGGCACAGGACAGGGCACGCATGTCCACCTTCTCTCTTTTCCCTTTGCTGGTAAAGGGTGGGTGGCTTAGTGAAGGAGTTTGGTACATAATGGGGTGCCTTTCCTAATGGGGCAGACTTGGGGGAAATCTGCCGTGTGAGCCGTGTAGATAAACTCTCATCCAACCAAGACATCAGCAGGAGGAACATGTGACATGAGAATTGCAAAAAATTGCTGTTCAACTTGAGTGTCCTCTCCCCACCTGGATAGACACTTTCTCTTCTCTTCTGCCTCTTAGCATCATGCTGCTGTCTGGCTGCCGGATATGACCTCTCCCTTCCACTTTCATCTACAACCAACACCCTGGGTCTCCCATCCAAATTTCTACTGCCCTGGGCCCAATGCAAGCTTGCTCTAATTATCCAATTGCAATAGAAGGAAGCTAGAGGTCACTCCAACTTCTAGAGCAATGCTGTCTAACAAAAATATTACGTGAGCCACAGGTATAATTTTAAATTTTATACTAGCCACATTTTAACAAGTAAAAAGAAACAGCAAGATTATTTTTAATAAAAGATTTTATTTAACCCAATATACCCCAAATATTATGATTTTAACATCTTCAATATTTTTAAGTTATTAATGTGATATTTTACATTTTTTTTCACTCAGTCTTTGAAATCTGGTGTATACTGGACACAGTACATCTCAATTCAAACTAGTGACATTTTAAGGGCTCAAAAGCCACACATGGCTAGTGACTACTGTTTGGATAGCAAGCACAGCTCTAGAGTTTAAAGAGAGAAATTTCCCTAACGTAGTGATCAAATTTCCACCTCCAAGTCTTTGTCAATCAGATAATGCAATATTGCCTGAAATATCCTATACTGACATATTGGAATAAAAATTCAAAATGTTTTTGGCAAATTAAAATGATTCATTGACTCCACATGAAAGTCAACTAGGCTAAATGTAAAATTCTATATTTAGATTCACAAAAGTCAATCATGGAAATGTAGAATGAGGGAGACTGGCTTGGCAATTCATGTGTTTTTAAGTTAAGCATGCTCTCGTAAGAGAGACACCATGATAGGATTTTTAAAAATTGACACCATCAATGCAGTAACTCAGAACAGGAGAAATAGTTGGTCAGATCCAGAGCTGGATTTAGGGGTCCATTTGTCATGCAGGCGTCCAGGGCTCCAAAACATAAGATGCTCGATATCACTGGCTGTGTAAGTAGAGGGAGAAAATGTCATTTACCAGAATTCTTGGTTGAATGTGATACTTCCTGATAAGATCATCACAGTGAGAGCTGAGCTCTCCGAGGACATGTTTGAGTTATATTGAGGGTCACTAACTGTTTTGCAAGGAGGTAGGTGCAGTTGTCTATAGGAGGACTAGCATTTGCCGGGTAGGGTATGAAGGATTGGGTCAGAGCTGGACTGATCACAGTATTAGCAAAGAAACCAGAGCTGCTACTAGCTACCCTTCCACAATTGGACAAATATTCAGTGCATATCCATTTGAAGGAGCATAAAATTATTAACTAATAACTATTAATTATTAACTGCCTAGGGTACCCCTAGTGGCCTCATGGGGTCCTATCTAGAGAAGTGTGCTGAATTTTAAATATAACATTTTAACATGGATTTTGACAAACTAGAGTTTCTGAGGAGTGATGGAGAGGGTTACAATGGATAAAGCGCTGCTGGTCAATTCTCTCACGTACAAATTTGAAGAACTAAAGATGTTCAACCTAAGAGAGAAGACGTAAGAATATTCAAAGGATTCTCATGTAAAAGACAGAGAAAGCTTACTCTGTGCTCTGATTCCCTGGACACCAACTGGGTATCCAACAATTCAATGCCATTCTGACACTAAGCACCTGGAGCTGGCCTCAGTCCCACAGACAGCCCTCATTTAAGACATCAGTTCTAAGTACCGGGTTCCCAGGTCACTTGCCTTTCAGTCTGACTTGGCTGAAAATTTGGGGGTATTCACCCTCTCCCTCCACCCCACTGGTTTCTATAATTTGCTAGGACAACTCAGAACTCAGCAAAATACTATACTTGGTACTACAATTTATTATAAAGGATATAAATGAACAGCCAGACCATGAGGTGCATAGGGTGAGGTTAAAAGGGGCCCCGAGCACAAGAACGTCTGTCACCCTCCTGGCAGGTGGAAATGTTCACCAACTTGGAAGCTCCCTGAGCCCTGTTACTTAGGGGATTTTATGGAGGATTCATTATGTAGGGTTGATTCATTAAATCATTGGCCATTGGTGATTGAACTCAACCTCCACTGCCTGTTGGGGGCAGGGGCTGAAATTTCCAACTCTCAAATGATGTCACAATGTTTGACCAGCCCCCATTCTGACACTATCTAGGGGCCCCACTCTGAGTCCCTTCATTAGCTTAAACTCAGGTGTGACAGAAAGGGCTGTCATTACAAACCACAGAGGACACTCCCATCACTGAGGAAATTCCCAGGGTTTAAGGAGGTCCATGCCAGGAACTAGGGACACAGACCAAATATATTTCTTATCATGCCGCAACTATATTATCCTCAGCATATATTACTAGAGGAAGTTATGAGAAGGTAAGTTTTAATTAAACATCAGAAAGGACTTTCTCAAAATTAAAGGAATCCATCAACTGAAGGTTGGTTTCATCCTTTGGGTAGTCAGATAATGAGATCACTCCTCTCCAGATATGTGAGGAAAGAGGCTAAAATTGTCAGGGTTGCAGAGATTCTCACTTTTTTTTAATAGTTGAACTCAAATACCTTTACGAGCTCCTTACCAACACCAATATTCTAAACTTTAAAGTTTAGAATAAATATATATTCTAAATATAAATAAATAAATATCTCTAAAGTAGATATAGATCGCATGGAGAGATTTCAGGTTGTTCAGGTACCTTGACAAATATCAAAATGACTCCCGTAGTTGATCTTAGCCCCAAGCAGGTTGGGGGGGGGGAAACTATGTAGAGTCAGCATTTTGGTTCAGCACCACTGCGATTGCTTCACCAGTTCGATACCCACCCCCGACTTTGCAAGCTCATGCACAGATTCCTCTCGAACAAACAATTAGATCGGGGAAGGTGTTGGTCCAGGAACATCTTACTAATAGAATAGAGGTGTGTAGAGAATCTTCCTCAAAGTGCAAACTTACTAATCAATGCTTCCTTTGGACTTTAGAAAAAACCCTTAAACTAATTTGGTCAGAAGATATAATCATTGCTGTTTGCTTAGTCAAGGACTCCTCTCCAAGAATGCATATAATTATGACTGGGCAAATTAAAATTCAAGTTACCTTCTACTTTTGTAGCTAAATATCTCTGATTATTGGGCCCACTCCAGGGCATCACCGATCTTGAATCAGCTCCATTTAAGACCACAGAAGGAGTGAAATAGTTTTTATAGAAGTGGGCTGACAACACTGTCGCTACTGTGTTTTTCTAGTGCAGAAAGTTGTTAATACTGCATGCTTAGAAGAATGACTTATTGATGAAACAAAAGACCTCTGTATTTCCAAACCCAGTGGTCACTCTCTGACTCCATCTTATTCAGCCTCTCAACAGCACTCGATCTAGCTGACCACATTCTGTTCTCCAGGCTTCATGAACACCACTCCCTTTGTGGTAGTTGTGTTATTGTTCCTAACAATTCACTGCTTGTCCTTGTGAGAAAATTACACCTCCACACCCTGTAGTCACAAGCTTGACCATGGTGGGTGAGTACAAGGGACAGATGCCATATCCCAGGAGAACCCTGAAGGGCCCTTGCCTGGTTCAACCATTGCCCTCCTGCTCCCACTGCAGCCTGTCCTGATGGGCACTTTTCTTTCCATCTGGGTCTGGAAGGAAGATGTGGAACAGGGACACAGAGGAACTGCAGCCAACACATAACTTGAGTGAAGTGTACACCTTTTTTCTTGTATGGCACTGAGATATAGGGACTCTGAGTCCACAGCAGGACAGAGCAAAATCCAAATAATGGACCACCTCGGCCCACCCATTTCCCTCCAGCTTCAGTGTCCTTTACTGGCCACACCCCCTCTGTCTGAGCATTAAAGGTGGTCATACCTTCCTTTCTTCTCTATCTCATCTCTCTCCCCATGTGATTTCATCCACAGGGAGAAATTATCTGTGGGCCTTAAAGACCATCTATGTGCTGATGGTACCCAAATCTACATCTCTTATCTCTGCCTTCTCCACTGAGCTCCAGATCAGTGTTTGGCAGACTACAGCCCAAAGGTGACCTGTGACCTGTTTTGTGTGGCTGGAAAGCTAAGAACAGCTTTTATAATTTTAAAGGATAGGGGAAAAAAACCAGAGAAGAGTGTGTAACGGGGACTCTATGAGCCCTGACAGAAAAGGTTGGACTAGCCCTAGCCTAGACTTATACATATCTCAAACACAGTGTGTCCCAAACAAACCTTTTCATGTCCCCCAGTCAAAATTTTTTCCTACCTCACTCTTTTATCCCCACTTCAGCAAATGGCATTTCTAGCTGCAGCTGCTAAAATTTAAAAATCTAGAAGTCAGCTATCCATTTTCTCTTTTCCTTCACGCCCCGCACCCAACCTATCAGCTCATTCTTTGGTCCTCCTTCAAAATACATTCGGAAACAGATCAGGTCTCATCATTTCCGCTATTAAAATCCCAGTCCAAGCCACCTCATCTCCTATCTGGAACCACAGTATTCTCTTAATTGGGCTCTTGCGCCCTCTGCTCTTCCTTCACGCTCGTTTATAGCAGCAGAGTCATCTTCTCAAAGCGTAAACTAGATCACGTGATTTGTGTGGTCACGTGGCTTCCGGTTCTCCCACGCATGGCGTCAGGGCTTCCACGTGACCCCACCACTGCGCTCGCGCTCTCCCTCCCTCTT